>OX578153.1:50647019-51162019 GCA_951213105.1 Amaurobius ferox
AGCCCCTTAAAATGCTTGCATGTATTATATTTTGAGTTGTATTTCACTAGATAATCATTTCACGTTTGCACTAGATAATTGTAAATGAATTGAATAAATAAATTTAGTACTTATGTAAGTGTACTGAGATGACGATCTATAAAATCATATTTCGATATATTTTATAAGTTCAAATTATCTTTACTCTTATCATAAGAAATATCGAATATAATTATAATTGTTTTACATTTAAATAAAGTTGTATTTCGAATTTACTACTAGATAATTGTAAGTAAACTGAGAAAATAGTTTCGATTACTTATAAAGGTACACTTCGAATCCGAATGAAGTTCAATAAAATATATTTCGTTATTTTTACTGTGTAAATAGGCGCAAAACTATCTTCACTCTTGTAAAACAATGAATTTCATTCTAATTTTTTACGGTTGGTTAACGTTTGCAATTCGACTATATTTTTTTAGTTTTGAACAACGTCGTATTTTAAATTTTTACTAGATAATTATAAGAATATTAAAACAGTAAATTAAATGCCTTTGCATGTGCACTCTGAAAAATGGTTAATCATATTTTTGTCGATTTTGTTAATAAGTGGAAAATAAACTTTTCTCTTGCGAGAAATTGAATTTCATTCTAATTTCTTTCATTAAAATAACGATGATTTTCGATATTCTACTATATAATTTTATGTCACTTAAGCAAAGAAATTGAGTACTTTTGAAAGTGCACACAAGAGGAGGATAAATAATTCATATTTCGTTATTATTTATATATAAATAAGCGCAAAATGTTATTAACTCTAAAGAGAATGTGAATGTGATTCTAATTTTGTTTTTTACGTTTAAATAATGTTGAATTTCGACATTTGTACTGGATAGTTGCTAGAAAATTAAGAAAATAAATCGAGTACATGTTCAGGTTTATTGGGGGGGGGGGGGGGGAGAGAAAAATAAATATTGTTTTGTTCTTTTCTATGTAAATAGGAGCGAAACAATCTTTACTCATGTATGAAATTGAATTCTGTTCTACTTTTATTTACGTCTAACTAACGTTTATTTTCGACATAACTATATGAAAATTAGAAGTAAATTGAGTAAAAAAATCGAGAACTTATACAGCTTCATTCTGAAGGAAGATCAATTAAACACATTTCGCTACCTTTTCTACGTAAAAATTTTCAAATTAATTTTCACTCTGCATTCTGAAGTAAGATCAATTAAACAAGCATTTCGTTATAATTTTCCTAATATATAAGAAAAGTATTGTGATGGGGTCGAAAATTCGAATGCGAGTTTTTGACGGGAGAGCACGTTTCAAGCATCCCTGATCACGAATCGAACATTTTTGAGATGATGTCTGTGTGTGTGCGAGAAAGTATGTGTGTGCGTGTTGTTGTTCTTGAGACCCAGACCGTCCGACCTACCAGAAAGGTGTAAGGTAACTGTTTGGACGGCCGGGAAGTGCCACCCAATTTAGACCGAAACCCAGTGGGAGAGGCATCCGCAGGGACCGTACCCTCCGTCCCCTAACACCAACCTCTCGGAAGGACTTACGGACCCACATGTTTAACGTGATCGTACTCCGCATGAACACGGCGGCAGTTGTGGCAACGTGCAAATCCAGAGCGCAAACCACCGGGCTACCGCGCCCGAAATGTGCCAACAGCACGCAGTGTTCCCATGTGGTCACCCACCCAAGTACTAACCGCGCCCGATGCTGCTTGACTTCGGTGATCTAACGAGAACCGGTGTTTTCAGCACGGTACGGCCGTTGGCTCTGTGTGTGTGCGTGTGTGTCAGTGAGTCTGTGGAGACGCTAACTGACGAATGAATACATCAAATGAAATTTGGTATAAAAATCACAATCCATGAATAATGGAAGCCTATTGTTTTTATACGCAATCGAATGTTCAAAACCCCCCTAAATTTTCAAATGAAATTTTAAAAAAATCATTAAAAAATCAAAACCTTTAATAAAGTTACGCAAATAGACATTTCCAATATAATTCTTTATTAGAAAACGATTGACATAAATTTTAGAAGGCTAGCATGAGCCGTTTCCGAGATATTGCACATTTTTCAAAAAAATTATCAAAAAGTCATGTAAAATAAAAAAAAGTATTACCTATTGAGAAACATGTTTACTTTTCATATGTAATATCATGCGATAAATTGGGTGATATCATTCCCGTGGATCTGGCTCGTTCCATTCATGAGAAAAGATACTTTGAGTAATACTTTTGTATTTGAACGCCAATAGTCATTTATCTGCTGTAAGAATAACTTATTTCTCCATCCATAAAACTTGGCGAGATTTTAGAGACGAATTTGGTGGAATGTCGCCAACTTGGAAGCTTGTTAAAATGTTGCTAAATTAACGAAAAACTCGCCAAATGGATAAAAATGAGGCTAAATCAATGAAAATGACAACTAATTGACGAAAATTCAATATCTTGGAAAGAATATAGCTACTAGAAGAATAACCTATTGTTTTTACTGTTAAAGCAGTAAATTCATTGCATTATATAAGGAAAGTCATGTGTTGTCCATTTCAGATTTCCTTTTCTATGTAAAAAAGCCCAAAATAATTTTCACTCTTCTGAGAAATTGAATTTCATTCTAACGTTTTACGTTTAAAAACTTTTTGTATTTTGACTTTTCTCCTAGAAAATTATAAGTTAATTGAGTAAATAAATATAGTTCAGGTGTAGTCAGAAGAAAGCGCAATTATTTCATTTCGTTATTTTTTCTATATAAGTAAGCGTAAAATATTACTGTTGTAAAAAACAGAATTTCATTCAAATTTTTAAAGTTTAAATACCTTTGTGTTTCGCCTTTCGTACGAGATGATTAAGTAATTTGAATAAATAAATTGAGTACTTATGTAACTGCATTCTGTATTTATGTAAAGAAAATAATTAAATCACATTTCGTTATTTTTCCTATGCAAATAAGCTTAAAACTACTTTAACTTATCAGATGAGAAATTGAATTTTATTCTAAATTTTTATGTATGTAAAGTTGTAATTCAATATTTGTACTAGATCATTGTAAATAAATTGAGAGAATAAATTCAGTACTTATACATATGCACTCTGCAGTAAGATCAATAAATCCCTTTACTTTATTTTTTATGTAAATAAACGCAAAACATTTTTCATTCTTCTATAAGAAATCGAATTTCATTCTACCAGTTTACGTTTAATTATCGTTATGTTTTGATATTTGTAGTAGATAATTGTAAGTAAATTAAATAAAAATTAAGTACATATAATGGTCGACTCTGGAGGAAGATCAATAAATTATATATATCCCCCTTTCCATTGTAGTGATATGTTACCTTCTATCTTTTTCCTTATATATAGGTCTCTATAGTTACTCATTTGTAACAGATATGCTAGAGATGGTTTTTTTTTGTACAAACAGTAGTTTATGCATAGTTTTCGATTAACATCTTTCAATTTTTATTTATATATATATATATATATATATATATATATATGTATATATATATATATATATATATATATATATATATATATATATATATATATATATATATATATATATGTGTGTGTGTGTGTGTGTGTGTGTAAATAATCGAAAAATTATATCCACTTTTGTGAGAAATTGAATTGCATTATATTTTTCACGTTGTATATATTTAGACATTTGTACTAACTGCTGGGTAATTGTAAATTGAAAAACTAACATTCACATGTGTACTTATACGAGTATATTCAATGTGTACCTATATTACAGCATTATATGTGTACATTCAATGTGTGCTTATACTAGAGGACGCTGAAGAAAGCTCTAAATCATATACCGTTAGATTTTTGTGTAAATTAACGCAAAATTATCTTCAGTTGACAATTTGAATTTAATTCTAACGTTTCACGTTTGAATAACGGTAGTTTCGACAATTTTGCGAGATAATTTCTATTGAGTAAATAAATGGTCTATTGAGTAAATAAATGGTCTATTGAGTAAATATATAGTATATTGAGTAAATATATAGTATATTGAGTAAATAAATAAACTAAATAAACTAGAGTGAGTTTTTGTACAGATGCACTCAGAATTACTATTAATAAATCATATTTTGCATTTTTCTGCGAGATAAGCGCAAAATAATCTTCACTCTTGTGAGAAATAGAATTTCATCCCACATTATTAAGTTTAAATAATTTTGTATTTCGACTTTTACTCTATAGATAATTGTAAGTAAATTGAATAAATAATTTGAGTACTTATGTATATGCACTCTAGATGAGGATCAATGGAATCATATTTTGATATATTTTTTATATGTAAATGATCTCAAAATTATCTTCACTCCATCAGAAGAGGTGTTGAATTTAATTCAAATTTCCTACGTGTAAATAAAGCTGCATTTCTAATTTTGTACTATATAATTGTAAGTAAATTGAGAAAATAAATTAATTATATCCATAATGGTGATCTCCGAAGGAAAATCAATAAAGTATATCCTGCTATTTTTTCCGTTCAAATAAGCTTTACACTATTTTCAGCATTCGCTAATTAAGTAAGAAACTACGTTATTGCTTTCCTTATATGCATAGTATAATGTATAAAGAAAGTATAGTAACGGAGTCGAAAATTCGAATTCGAGTTTTCGACGGGAGAGCACGTTTCAGGCATCCCTGATCACGAATCAAACATTTTTAGGTGATATCTGTGTGTGTGTAAAAGTATGTGTGTGTGTGAAAGTATACGTGTGTGTGTGTAAAAGTGTGTGTGTGTGTCAGTGAGACTGTGGAGACAATATCTCAAGAACGAATGAAGCGATTCGAATGAAATTCGGTACAAAAATTACAATCCATGAATACTGAAAGCCTATTGTTTTTAAACACAATCGAATGTTCAAACCCCCCTACATTTTCGAGTAAAATTTTGAAAAAATATTCAAAAAATCAAAATCTTTGACAAATTTACACAAATAGACATTTCTTATGTAATTTTTCCTTAGAAAACGATTGACATAAATTTTAGAACGCTAGCATGAACCGTTCTCGAGATATTGCACATTTTTCAAATAAATTTTTCAAAAAATCCCATAAATTAAAAAATATATTTTAACTGTGGAGAAACATGTTCACTTCTCATATGTAATATCATGCGATAAATTTGGTGACATCATTCTCGTGGATCTAGCTCGTTTCATTAATGAGAAAATATACTTTGAATAATGCTTTTGTATTTGAACGCCAATAGTCATTTATCTGCTGCAGGTGTATAAGAATAACTTATTTCTCCGTCCATAACGCGTGGCGACGAATTTGGCGGAATGTCGTCCACTTGGCGACTTTTTTAAGTATTGCCAAATTAACGAATATCTCGCAAAATGAATAAAAATCGATGAAAATGACAAGTAAGTGACGGAAATTCAATATCTTGGAAAGAATATAAATATCTACTATAATAATAACCTATTTATTTTTACTGTAAGAGTAGTATATCTATTACATTGTATAAGGAAAGTCATGTACTGCCCACATAGGATTTTTTAAAAATACCTTTTGCAATAATAGCACTTTATACACAATACATTTGTCTTTTTTCATGAATTTCAGGAGATTAATTAAATCGTATTTCATAGTAGAAGTTCCATATGTTCTGGAAGCTTTTACTTAAACGTGAAGTAAGGAATAACCTACACTTTCCCATTATTGTCCGGTCAATTAAAGAATAAATTACAAGAGTCGATTTAATAACATAATTTTGAGTCGTTTTACTAAGGTAAATGGTACTATATAAAATGTATACTGAAAATATTATTTTTAAAGATATTTTTTATATAAAAAATCAAACCTAAATGCTTTTTACATTTATAACCTTTCAGTGAATAAAAATTTTCAAGTGATATTTATTTTATACTGACTCGTAAATAACTGAGACGTTAATTGCGAAAACTCTAAATATTAAATTTAAAATATTAAACATTAATTAATTGATATTTGATAACCAAATAACTGCAATTGCACAGGTTATGCCAAACAAATAGAACATTATATTTGGTGATCGATTTTCTTAAAGTTTATTACTTTCTCTGCAATACATGGCAATTTATGGGGAAAATATTGGAATCATATCGAAAATCGCAAGCCGATTTTTCGACAGATTTTCACATTTTGGGACCTGGAAAACACGAAAATCTATTTTTAGAATGACACCTGCGTGTGTGTCTGTCTGCACAATGTATGTATCCACTCTAACTCAAAAACTAATTGACCGAATTTCATAGAGTTTGGTAGATAAATAACATGCTTGTTACCCTGGTACTGATTAGATTTTGGTACAATTCGAGATAAAAGAACCTGCTTTTCTGTGAGAGGCCCATCAAAATATGTCTGTATCAACGATAAATTGGATATAATATCAGAAAAGTATCCATATTATTTTCTCCAGTTATACTCAGTTTAATGCAAAATGAAATAAAAATCGACAAAATGAATTTGAATCCTCAAGGAAAGTTATGTGCCGCCCACCTGAGATGTTTTAACTCTATAGACATATACCATCATCTGATTTTTGACTTTTAGATATCTCAGAATATAGATAAAAATTTAAAATTTGAACTTCGACATGTCCTGAATTATTACTAGTTCAAACTATGAACACAATTTTATTAGAATGAGTTAAGTTTTATTAAGTCAACGAAACTTTCGCAAATAATTAGATTTGGAGTGGTGTTAAGGAAGCTAAGAGTGAAACTTGCCTCACTTCAATTATATCCACAAACACACAGGTAAGGAAATTGAGGTAGACACACAGATTTCAATAAGAAAAAACATTTAGACTTCTAAAACGTATAAAACTACGCTCGATAAGTCAAATTTTTATCTCTTCTGAATTATTTGCATTTGCATAAAAAGTAACAAATCTGCTAATTAACAATATTTTAGCAAAACAGAAAAATAAATCCATGCTCATCTACATTAAAGAGGGTGTGGCTCCACACGACATTCTCGTAAAAGAATCTATTTTTAAGTAGTCTAATTTATTTATTTATTTATTTTTTGCAAATTTTGCAAGAAAAATTTGTAAAAATATGTACCGTTGGTCCAAATGATCCCAATTATAGCTTGCTACATTAAAAGAATCTTTCGGTTAATTTAAAGTTCGAAAATGTATTCCCTCGGGTTTAACTTGCCCCCCCCCCCCCCCTCATTCGTTCTCTGGGGCTAGTGATGTCACAAACACAAACATTGTATCACGGCTATATTACACTGACGATTGCAAGTAAATGGTTTTAAATTGCTTGACACCAACGATTGAAACTGTTCATTTTCGTGATCATAAATAACCCATTTTATGCATAATTAATTCAAATTTTGTCTTATGCTGGCATGTTAAAAAAAAACATATAATTTCGATGTTTTCCCTCGAATTTCAAAAAAAAAAATTCTATCTAATTCCAGATTTTTCGTTGACCACGCTGGATAAAAAGTTCCGTGCTAATCCATTAATGATATATCGTGTACTATACACATAAAATCGATCACAGATGGACGACAAACAAACAGTTGGACATCACCCTAAAAGCAATCAAAACATGTTCAGGAGGTCCTGAAAAAGGTATCGGCTTAAAAATCTCGAAATTGAAAATTGTGAAAACAATAATTTCAATACTATAAGGGAAATTCAATACTATAAGAGGAAAAAATTTTGATTGCAACTTTTTAGAAATAAAATAGAATACATACATTGGATCTCTTCATAGCTCGATTTATTTCCTCACAGGAACCATTTACACTGTTTTCAAACTCCATCATAAAAATGTCAGTAGTATACGGAGGTAGTTAGAGTACTGGTATCAAAGAGGTATGCCTTGTCAGTTATTGATAAATCCACGGAGTACCTAGCTCATAGCACTTTAATCTGCAGTATGAGTCAAGTCAAGTCGGGGGTGCAATTCTGGAGCGCCTGGTCAACTATGGCCGTATCTCCGAACTGTATGTGTACCATCATGTACCATCATGTTCTCTGTAATTACTTGAATTGCTCCAAAGAATTGTGTTGAAGATATAGCATTAGTTAAATGGTACCGGTAAGAGCCCCGCCCCCAAGTGGGCGGGTGTAAGAGCTGGGTCCAATAGAAAATAAGAAACAGCCAAAAGGATGTATGGAATGCAACAAGGTAGATGGAATGAGAACCTTCATTAAAAGCCAGCCAAAACTAAAGGAAAAATTTAATTTTTGGGGATCTGGGGTTTTTGTAGATCTGAAATTAAGTTAACAATGAGGAAAAGCTTGTTGAGAGGATCGTCGTTTGATTTTAAAATATCAGTGAGTTGATTTAGCAGGTAATGGATATTATTGAAATTAAACATTTTTTTGAAGTTCTTGAAAAAATTTTAGAAAATGGAGGAATGTATTTGAGGTGGAGTTTGAAGTTTTAGTGTGATGATTAAGCACAGGGGCAACGTTCTCTCCAGCTAGACCTGAGGCACAGAATACTATATTCAGAAAGTGCACTCCCATAGGACCCTATGGCAACATTTTTAACATGGGATGTCGCATAGACACTAGAGCTCGTGAGTTGGACCAACTGAACTACGATGCGTCTGCCAGATTTGGCGCGTTATCGCTCGCTTGGCGATTTTTTTTTTAAACGGGAGGGGAACAAAATGTTGAGGACTGTACTTTTATAATTTTTGAAACTATAGAAAGGATCAGGATTTAAAAATACATTAATCTGCAACATAAATATATTCATTAGTTTAAGAATATTTAAATAAACATAGTTATATATTTAATTCAAATAATCATAAAATAGATTAAAAAATAGACATATTGCATTGTCTCACTATAAAACATAATGCACAAAAAATTACAAGCTAACATACTCAAAAGACTGAAATATTATATAATATTTTCAGTCTAAAAAGTATACTAGCGTGTTGATCGTTAATTACTTAATCCTTAATTTATTCTGGGATAGTAAATATCAAATTTACATAAATACACTATCGAAGTTGTGGAACTCAATCATTAATTACCCGAGGGGGGGGGGGGGGAATTTTCCACCATAAGGCACTTAATAAAAATTTTACATAAATATATACACATACTATATCACATTCAACTAAGAAAAAGCTATCCAAATATCAATTATTTCACATTTTATAAAAATACGGAAAATATTTTTTAACTAATTATACCACTACCTCTTAAAATTTAGTCTAATCCGGCAGTAATAACAACACAGCACTAATTTCGTATGATGAACACATGTATACTTATATGAACACGTGTATACTTATGAACACGTGTATACTTATAATGAACACGTATGTAGGATGGTGATAACTAAAATTATTTCAATTTTTATAAACATAAATTACATACCCTGTAACGCAACCAGTTTTCTTTTATCAATCCATTTCTATGAAATGATCTAAACACTTAACAAATAATTCTTTTTCACGTTACTCAAACCACGTTAGTCTGTTGTTCTAAGTTTTCGCCGAGCGAAATAGGGTTATAACATTGAAAATCGGCTTGGACTCAAACCAGGCCATCGCCAAGCGCTCGGATCAAACCAGACCATCGCCAAGAGCGCGCCAACCCAATGTTTGGTCTATCTCTAATGGTCGCCGCGAAAACGAAACTATCGAGAGTGACAGGTCTGTATAGTAGTCTGTGACCTGAGGGTACCGATCTATTACACCCCTCAAAAGTACAGGTTGGCGAGAAAGTAGATAATGGCTACATCAACCGGCTTTGAGCGCGAAACAGGTTTCCTGCCATCCGGTTTCTTCGTTTCAAAATGGCGTTTGTTTACATTTGGTGTCGCGCTTGCATATGATGGTACTTTTAACTTTTAAGATAAGAAAAGCATTTAAAATGATTGAAACTTGTTTGAAATGTAATTATTAATATCCAGCTACGCATTAACTTACCTTTCAGCGCTAGATGAATTCTGATGCAGATATTGCTGTAATTATAAAAGCATTATCTGCATGAGGTATTTTTCTGGATTGGCATTCCCTACCGACTAGTCAGCAATTCTTGTACCTGCTTATGTTTCTTTTTAGTTTAAATTATTATAATTTAGTTTAAATGATTTTGAGCTAAATTCTCTATATTTCCTTTTTATACGAGTATGTATCATTTCGTCGAATGATGCATGTACTTAATAATATTTCGCATGCTGTCATTATACTTCTGTCTATATCCACTATTATGAGATACATATTTTTAACAATTGTCATTAGGACAAACAAAACTGCAGAATCTTTAAAATCTAAATTAACAGGAATTAACTATCAAAATTAAAGGGTTGAAAATCTCTTTCAATTGATACCAAGTTTGATAATGTGATCCCAATGGGCTAACTTACCCCCCCCCCCCCCCCAAGGGGGCTAATAACGCCACGGACACAGAAATTGTATTGCGACTATTATATGCTACAATGATCATTAAGCCACAGATAACCCTTTTTATGTATGTTTTTGTCAAATATTGACCTATGCTGCCATGTTAAGAAAATAGAAAATTTTGAATATTTTTTTTTAAATTCTAATTTTCGCTGGCATTTAATTTATTTTATCTAGTTCTAGATTTTCTGTTATCAAAGCAGAATTTGAAATTTCGTGAAAATCAATTGATATATATGGCAGCTATCGTTTACACAAAAAATCGACCATAGACAGGCGGACGTCACTCCAAAAACAGTCAAATTGTGTTCAGGAGATCCTAAAACATATATTGGCATCAAATTATCAAATTCAAAAATTGAGTAAACAATGATTTCTCTATATATACTATATTACATAGTGTGAGAAAGTAAATGTTCACAATTTGATGGGTGCTGATAACAAAAGAGAAAAGACTTTAACATTTCATTCCAAACAAATTACACTTTTAACATTTCTGTTTACTTACTCAACCCAAATTTGGTACATGTTTGTAATGTTTCTGAAAATTTACTCATGTTTTATGTGTCAGCAAATTTTGTACTATATTGCAACTGACGTAATTTTCAAATATGAAATGTGCGACGTTGCAATGTAGTACAAAATTTGTTACAAAAGTATTTAATTAAGTTATTAATATCCAGTTTTCAATAAACCTGTTACAGCACTTAATTTTCCTATGAAAATAAACAATATATAGGAATTTGGACTCACGGGACAGAATTATAGCGAAAATAAAATCTAGATAAAATTGTTTAATAAATTACATTTTAAAAATAAATACTATAGAATAGAAACTATTTAATTGCTATGCAGCGGGCAATAACTTTCTTCAAATTAAATAATCTGTTAAATGCTATTTTTATTGAAGGATAATTTTTGTGTATTTTTATTGAAGGATAATTTTTGTGTATTTTTATTGAAGGATAATTTTTGTGTATTTTTATTAATATCTCCATAGCAACTATGCTTAAAAATTTAAAACATGGATAGTTACCTGTAATAAAATAAAGAATAATCGCAGTATTAAGAAAATATTGTTTCTCCTAAACATGTTTTCGCTATTTTTAGAGTGATGTCCGGCTGATTGTTGTCGATTTCTTGTCTGCATGATAGCTGCCTCATATATTAATAGATTTTTACGAAATTTTAAATTCTTCTTTGATAACGGAAAATCTGGAACTAGATAAAAGAATTAAATACGAGCGAAAACTATAAATTAAAAAAAAACATTTAAAATTTTCTATTTTTTTTAACATGGCAGCACAGGTCAATATTTGACATAAACATTCATAAAAAGGGTTATCTGTGGCTTAATAATCACGAAACTTAATACTTTCAATCATTATAGTATATAATAGTCGCAATACAATTTCTGTGTTCGTGGCGTTATTAGCCTCCTCGGGGGGGGGGGGGGGGTAAGTTAGCCTATTGGGGGCACATTATCAAACTTGGTATCAATTGAAAGAGTTTTTCGAGCCCTTAATTTTGATAGTTAATTCCTGTTAATTTTGATTTGAAAGATTCTGCAGTTTTATTTGTCCTAATGACAATTGTTAAAAATATGTATCTCATAATAGTGGATATAAACAGAAGTATAATGACATCATGTGAAATATTATTAAGTACATGCATCATTCAATGAAATGATACATACTCGTATAAAAAGGAAATATAGAGGCTCAAAATCATTTAAACTAAATTATAATTTAAACTAAAAAGAAACACATGCAGGTACAGGAAGTTCTGACTAGTTTGTAGGGAATGCCAATTCAGAAAAATATCTCATACAGATAATGCGTTTATAATTACAGCAATATCTGCATCAGAATTCATCTAGTGCTAAAAGGTGTGCAGATTAACATTAATAATTACATTTCAAACAGGTTTCAATTATTTGAAATGTTTCTCTTATCTTAAAATTTGAATGTACCATTATATGCACGCGCCGCAATGTAAACAAACGCCATCTTGAAACGAAGAAACCGAATGGCAGGAAACCGGTTTGGCGCTCAAAGCCGGTCGATGTAGCCATTATCTACTTTCTCGCCAACCTGTACTTTTGAGGGGTGTAATAGATCGGTACCCACTTTTGAGGGGTGTAATAGATCGCGGTACCCACAGAATACTATATAGTAGTCTGTGGCGGTACCCACAATCTTTGGCCAACCTTACCTTACCAATCTCTCCTACATTCGCCAAGCGATCCCAGAATCCCTTGCGAGCCAGCAGAACTGTCTCTGTCTCTAACGCTTCGTACATCCAAGGTCTCCTTATATTCTTCGGTAGACGCGTGGTTCAGTTAATATCTTATTTACTTTAAACGAATCTTCTCACTTTTTTTGATGGATTTTACAGAAAATGTGAATATGGACGAAGCTATGAAGAACATTCCAAATGTAAGTAAATGCGTATTACTTCAATTTAATTTAAACTTTATCTGATGTTTCCAACACGTGGTTTTCCCTACAGAATAATAAATTACGATTTTGAAGGAAAATAAAAACAGCTATTAGAGTGTTTTTATTAACAGATCTTGACAAAAATTAATAGACTTATTCCTGTTAATGATTGAAATAAACGTGCAATTCTGCATGTAATTTATTTGATTATTTCCAAAAATATCACTCCTTCGAAAAAAAAATAAATGTTACAGTGTTTTGTGCTCATGATAATCTTCAAAGAATTATGTTCATATTTTATATGTTAAAATTATACATTTAATATATACGTAAGATTTTTTTTTGTTTGAGTTCAAAAGTAATCAATGTCTAAAGAATGACACAGGCTGTTACTCTGAAGATTTTATTATTGGCTTCTAGATAAATAATTTCTTATAAAATATCGATTTTTGCAACAATTTTTAACAGTATAATATTATTATTTTTTATGGAAGAAATGCTGGAAATATAGAAGGTGTTCCCCTAATTTGACGCTCCCACTCTCAGAAATGAATAGACATAGTGCACTTACTCATTGAAAATCCATACCCAAATATTTCCGATTTTCTCCATGATATATAAACTCTATAGTGTGACAGAGTTGAATTTCTAATTTCTCAAGAACGGTTTAAGGTAATATCTGAAATCTAGTGTCAACCCATTAAGCATTTAAAGAATTTAAAGAGCATTACTCTTTTAATAATTTTGAGGGTTTTTTTTTTTATTTTTATGTATTTTCCCATAAAAAGTACCAATAATAATATATTTTGAGAATGGCACTTGTTAGCACATTCGCTTTTTGTAAAATACAACTTTAAAAATTATATATTTTTGTCACTTTTCTAAATGTAATTATTTTCCTTAGATATACATAGTAAATTATACAGGAACATTATTGTAACGAGGTAGAAATTTTGAGTTTTAAACGGAAGAGAACGTTTTAAGCATCCCTGAACTCGAATCGGCCGTTTTTGAGAGGATGTGTGCGTACGTGAGCCTGTGGAAGCGATATCTCATGAACGAAAGAAGCGTGTCGACCGAAAATTGGTACAAAATGTATAGTCTGTGAATACTGGAAGCTTATTGATTTTAAACGCATTCAAATATTCGTAAGACCCCCCAAATTATTTAAAAAGTCAGACAAATAGTGTTAAGTAAATAATCGTTTCTTATATGACTTTCATTAAAAAATCAGATGTGAGCATGACTTTCCTTATATAATACAAGGAATTCACTTCTTTCATAATGAAAAAATGATAAAAAAATTCACGTAGTGTTTTTAACGTTGGACTGTACATTTGGCGATTTTTCGGATTAGAACATGTATTACTATCCAAGTACCCAATTAACTCGTTTTTCTAGCCACTCAAAATTTACAATTATTAATATTGATATAAATTATTAATTTTGAATAATATTAATCAAATATTTTCTATTTGGGGGGGGGGGAAGATGCTGCACACTAAAAATGTTCGATTTTACGAATAAATGAGAAAAGCTTCCCCCGAAATGAGATTTTATTAATGATTTACCCATTTAAAAACATTCAAAATCTTAAACCAACATCATCAAATCTAACGGATATTTCTCACTTCCTTCAAATATGTCGAAATTGGTCCGCATATGTCCCTTCGACCAGAGATATAAGTAGACTGCGCATTGCTATTCAGAAGAGATTGAAAACGTGACCACTGCATGTATCACGTGACTTAGGGTCGAACACTCGCAGATTTGGCGACTTGTTGCCGCGCTTGGCGCTATAAAAAAATTTTTTTGTACTGGAGTAAAACAGTGCTAAATACGTCTGATGTATTTCAAAATGCATATTGTTTAGGTTTTAACTAATCAAGTTCCATTAATCACACTAGCATGAAATTTGGCATGTCGTTGTCTTTTGTGATATATTTTAATTTCCTAGTTAGAAGGTCCAAATTTAGTATTTCGTTGTCTTTTACGGTATATATTGATTTCTTGTATTTTGAGTCTTATCGGGCTAGCCCATCCTGGGCCCGCCATAGATATATACTCATTATGTGGGAATAACTCGAGATCCGTTGTATCTAGAAAGATCATATCATATTTAGCATGATTATCTTTCATGGTATATTTTAATTCATTGGATTTTGAACCTTACCATCCGAGCCCGTACAGGAACTGTTAAGAGTAATGCACTGAAGAATAACTTAATGTTATTCTAAGGAAAAACTCGGGAACCGGAGCAAACATTTTGTATGGTGTTGTCCTTCATATATTTAAGTTACATACAACTAATAAAAGGGTGTATTTGAAAAGTTGTTTTTTGTTTGTTTTTACTTGTTTTCAATTCAATTAATAAAATCATCAGTGAAATTGCCCTTAATTTCGAAAAAAAACATTAATTATATTATTTAAGGTTGTTGATGTTTAATATTAATGCATCAACATTTTAATAATGAATAAAAAACCTGTATAAACTTTGAGATTTTATAAGTATACATTTACAGAGCTACCATACCATTTAGTATTATAAAAGTGCCACTAAAATTAATCTTTTACTTCAGTAAACGTGTATGTTTAACAAAATACTTTTTTTTTAGTTTTTGTATAAACGAAGTGCAAAATTGCCTCAATGCCAATTTTCAAATTTAGAAATATAGCTGAGCAATATACAATTCTATATAACTATTATTCCCAAATTATGCAACAGCTACTTTATATTCCTTGACTCCCCCCCCCCCCCAAAAAAAAATGTTTTTAAAGATATTTGGACATAGTGTTATTTATAATAAATCAAAATGCTGCTTGCAAGACATTAACTTGCAACTTCTTAATAAAATAGCTTTATTAGTTCATAACACCCTATCAAATGCAGAGAACGGGTTGGGCAGGAATATACATTTTAAAATATTTTTCAGTTCTCAAATTTAGAAATATAGCTGAGCAATATACAATTCTAGATAACTATTCAAAATCTTGAATATTATTTCCAAATTATGCAACAGCTACTTTATATTCCTTGCCCTCCCCCCCCCCCCCCAAAGAAAAAAAAATGTTTTTAAAGATATTTGGACACAGTGTTATTATAATAAACCAAAATGCTGCTTGCAAGACATTAACTTGCAACTTCTTAATAAAATAGCTTTATTATTTCATAACACCCTGTCAAATGCAGAGAACGGGTTGAGCAGGAATATACATTTTAAAATATTTCTTAGTTCTCAAATTTAGAAATATAGCTGAGCAATATACAATTCTCGATAACTATTCAAAATCTTGAATATTATTTCCAAATTATGCAACAGCTACTTTATATTCCTTGCCCCCCCCCCCCGAAAAAAAGAAAAAAAAATGTTTTTAAAGATATTTGGACACAGTGTTATCAGTTACTGAAATTAAAATTTTCCCCGACAATTTTTATGATTGTAAGGTTGTGCATATCCGTGCGCATGGTTTTAATATTAAATTGGTTTCCTTTTGCAATTGATTCCCTTATAGATACATTATTAAATAAATATAAAAGAAAATACAAACAATAGGCTATAAACTTTCTTTATTATATGTCCAATTCATATATAACTAGTAATCTGCATACATAAAATTTAGGTCATATGTATTAAGTATATCATATCATCACATACATAAAATAAAGAAGCAATTAATTATAACAGAATCAGAAAGCAATTTAGACTACACACATTTAAAAATGTTTTTAAAGAGATACAAAAAAGGAAATGCAAGACCAATTTTTCACCAGTTTACTTGCTAAAAATGTTTTGGAAAATGCCATCCTTTAAAAATTAAAATTAATGCAATACAAATGTTAAAAAAGTTCCTAGCCACTAAAATTGAGCAAGTAAAATATGTGTTCTACATTTAATGTATAATACATGGTTTTCTACTGATGTATTCTACAATGTAGAAAACACTAATCATTTTACTTTTAAGTAATATATTAAAACTTAAGAATGTATATTTAAAAATATTAACATATTTTCAATGTTCAAGATAAAAAAACTATAACATTGCCATTTTATAATTTTATTATAATTAAATACATATTTTCACCGAGTGAATAATAATTCCGATACTTAATTCCAGAAATCTTTAGTTACTTAGTGATATTTATATAAATTTTCTTGGGCGTTATTAATCATTTCATAGCATTATATGGCATAAAAACATTGTCAGGAGAAAAGAGCATGAATTAGTAAACAATCCAATTTGGCGTAGAAAAATATCGCCAAGAGAGAAAACTAGGCCTATTAAAAGTTCACGTTCATTTTATTTTTTTTCTCCTAATTTTAAGCATTTATAGAGGTTCAGTTTATGGAAGTACGGAAATATATATAAAATATTTTATTTTAAAAATTATTACGAGGCTATACATTATTTACAAAGCCAGAAAATCTACTTTTATTATAGTACGTCATGGTCGCACTTGCCAATTAACTCGTTATTTTATATAAAATATGTTTTAAAATGAATGAAAATGACTTACCTGTGAAACGTAGTGTTTCCACCTTTGATGAACTTTGAAGTACATCCATATGCAGCGCAGGACATTACCATATTTTGCTGAAAATTAAACCCAAACGTGCGACAGGACTTCTCGCTTTTGAAAACGTAATGCAATTGCAATGGAAGGAGAGGTGCGCGAGAAAATATGCGCGTAGGGGAGTGCATAAGTCATGTGACTTAGTTCAGTGGTCAAGAAAAGGTTGTCAGCAGACACGGCAGCAGACACGGGGTGGGTTCATGGAGCGCCTAGATATAAAAAATATCTGTATCTCCTGGATGTAGTTAGAGATCATGATTTTTGCATTAGATGTGGTGCAACAAGTGGTAGGATGAAATGTTCAACGCAAAGTAGTTCATGTAGTTCAAGTGCTGATGCTGCATACATTACAATGAGAAAACCCGAATGATGGTCTTGGATCCTTGTAGTAGTGTCGTACAAGACAGAGCACCAGGCGCGAAGCGCCTTTAATCTCCAGTTTCAATATGTGGTTCTTATCGTCAAACTGTGACATTAATTCAGTGACCCTAATTGGAGGTTCGAGGTTTTTATTTACTACTTTTTATTATTTGTCCTAGCTCCTAGTGTGGCAGTTTGTTGCACATTTAGAGTTTAAGCAGTTTGGGGGGTTGATGCAGATCTAAGGGTTACCTAGCGTTTTGGCAGTTTAGAGTTTAGAATATTTTTTTTATAAAATAAAAGTCGCGAGTTTTATTTAAAAATCAGATGTTTGAGGTGGGATCTTTTAATTCCGATTATCGATGTTTAGAACAGCGCGGGGTCTCTTACGAGATTTGGCCTTGCGATGATCATAGTCATGCAGATTGAATAACAGTTCGTTTGGGACGGATGGCAAATTTCTGTAAAATTTAAGCGCTAGCTTTTTAATTTGGGCTCTAACAGTTTTTATTTTGAAGTCATTCCTAATTACCGAGTTTCTTAAGTACCTGGGAGCTTTCCTGATAATCCGTAGGATTTTGTTTTGTTTTGTCTCTAGGAGGTCTATTGTAGTTTTACAGGCATATCCCCATACGGGTGCTGCATACAGCATTCCCGGGCGGATGACCGATTTATAAATTAGAAGTTTATTTTGATAACTTAGATTTCCGTTTCCTATCATTGGATATAAGGCTCCTGTGGCCATGTACGCTTTTTTGATTAAGTTCGTTACGTGCTGTTTCCAGGTTAGGTGGGAATCTATCGTTACACCTAGGTATTTAGTAGATTTTTCCGCTTTTAGGGCATGGTTGTTTATGTACAGAGGCGGCGGAGGTTTACGTTTTCTAGAGAAATAAATCCAATGACATTTATTGGGGTTTAATTTTATTCGCCATTTTTCCAGCCAAGTTTGGAGTATGTCTAAGTGTTGTTGTAGCTGTCTGTGCATTACTGAGACATAGGGGTGTTTTGCAAGTATCGCACTGTCGTCTGCATAGAGTGCCAGCTCTGTGTTTGGAGTCCTAGGGATGTCGTTCAGGTATATGTTAAAGAGTGTCGGGCCCAGGATAGAACCTTGCGGTACACTACTTTTAATGAGCTTGGGTGTAGATAAGTTACCTCCTACTCTGACTTGAAAGTGTCTGTTATTTAAGTATGAGATTAAAAGTTTGACAAGAGCGTCAGGGACTTTTAAAGTGATCAATTTGTACGCTAATCCACAGTGCCATACTTTATCAAAGGCTTTTTGTATGTCCAGAAAAATCGCAGCTGTGGGTGTCTTGTTATTGAGACCAGAAGATATGTACTCTACCACTCTCAGCAATTGATGAGTGGTGGAGTGCTTTGGCCGAAATCCAAACTGCTCCGGAATGATAATGTCATTCTCACTAAGTTCAGTCTCTTAAGAATAATTTTCTCAGTAATTTTACTAAGTGTCGGTAGCAAGCTAATTGGTCTGTAGTTGGCTGGAATTGTGGCATCCTCACCAGGCTTATGGATTGTTATAATTATCGCTTCCTTCCATTCTTTGGGGAAATAGTTTAGTTTTAATATTTTATTTATTAAGATAGTCAAGTAACATATTACGTTTAAGGGTAGGTTTTTAACCGCAATATTTCTGATTTTGTCGTGCCCTGGGCTTATACGGTTTTTGAGATTTTTAATAATTTCTACTATCTCCTGCGGGGTAGCTGGGTCAATCTCAGCCGTTACTGGGGAATTCCTGAAGTTATTTAAAGTTTGACTAACCATTCTTAGGGTGTCCTGACACATTAGATCGTGGTTTGGTTGGAATTGTTTTTCATAATGGCTTGCGAGCGCCTCGGCTTTTTCCTCGTCTGAGTACGCGATTTTAGCACCATCTATTAGTGGCGGGAGCTTAATTTGAGGTTTCCTGAGTCTTTTTGCGAATTGCCAGAGCGATACGTCTTCTGGGCTAAGGGATTCGATTAGTTCTTTATACTGTTGCTGCTTTTCTGCGACAATTTTTTCCCTGACTTTGCACGTGAGTCTGTTAAGCTCCCTTTTAAGGGCGGGGTCTCTGTTAGCCTGCCATGTCTTACGTATTCTATTCCTTTGCCTGACTAATTGTTTGACATGGTGGGAAAGTGTGGGCATTTTTGGAGACTCACGATGTGTTGTAGCAGAGGCAATTGCTCTCTTGATTTCTGTTGTGAGTGTGTGCGTGGCAGAGTCAATATCCGCCGTGCTCATTATGTTAGGTACTGCTAAGTGCGGCTCGAAGAGTGCTCTTTTGAATACTTCCCAGTTGACCCTCTCTTGTCCCAAAGAGGCTGGAAGAGGCGTGTTCAGGTCGAATGTCACCAGTACCGGTAGATGATCCGAGTCAAATTCATCCAGGGTACTAATAGTGTGAGCGTAATCTATGTTCCGCGTTAGGACAAAGTCTATGAATGAGCCGTTGGCGCCTGAGAAGCAGGTTGGTGTCGACGGTACAATAATGTTAGTGTTTGTAGTGTTCAGCAGTCTGTGTATCTGTGTACCGCGTGAATTGGCTCTCCTACAGCCCCACGCTCGATGGTGTGCGTTGAAGTCGCCTGCGAGTATCGTGTTTGGATATTGCGCGAAAAGCAGTTCCAGTTGCGCAGCTACATCTACCCTACTCATATTTTTGACATATGTTGAGGTTAGGATAAACGGGCTAGTATTATTAATTTTAATTTTTATACTAGTATTTTCTATACTTTGAAGATTTATGCTTTTTAGTTCCTCGTGAGGAATATTTCTTTTAATGTATATTGCTGTTCCTCCATGGGGCGTTCTAGCATTAGTATTTGAGCTAAGATTATGATAACCAGAGTAGTTGGCTATGTTTAGTTTTTTACTTTCTCTAACTTTAGTTTCCTGAATTAATAAGGCGTCTACTTCATTTTCGTTCACATAGTTCCTAAGTTCATTTATTCTTGGAGATATGCCGTTCGCATTCCAAAATATTATTTTAAAGGATTCTTTTTGGGACCTAGCCATGACGGGTTTGATTCTCACTGTTACTTTTAAAATCCGCGATTATTTTAAGGGCCTCAAAGACCATTACCATTGGATCGCTCTTTTTTTGCACTAGTTCTGCGAACTGCATCAACAGACGTTTTATGTCGTCTAGATTAAACATGCTGATAAATCCTCTGATGAGGTTGAGGATATCCTCCATCTTTTCAGCATCAGATATATCAGCATGTTCAGTCTCGGCTTCCATTTCCTCAGCCTCAACCGCGGTTTGCACTTTTTTGTGAGTGTCCTTTTGGAACTCGATAGTTTTTTGTTTTTTTCCATCCGTTTTAGCTAACAGCTGGGTTTGCGCGAGCTCTTCTTCCTCCCTGACTCGTTTAGTATCTTTCCATTCCTTAACTTTCCCATCCAGTCTATCCTTTGCCTCCTTTGCCTGTCTGGCTTTTTCTAACTCCGATCTCTTTTTAATTGCAGCTGTAGCTGCTCTAACTTCCTCCAGAGTCAATTCTCTGGAGGTCGAAGGTTTGGGGGCCTGCTCTTGCACCGATCTGGTAGGTGCTGTAGGTTGGTGCCTGTTTAACTGTGGCACTATGTGCGAGGAGCCCTGAGGGGGTGCCTGGGGGTTTGGTCCGAGGGCCTTTTGCCTCCAAGGGGGTATCTGATTTTTTGGGGGAGGGGGGGCATACCCCGGTGCCTTTCCCTTGTTCCAGGGGTTCTTCGGGCATTGCCTGAAGTTCGCCGGGTGGTCTCCATTGCAGTTTGCACACGTCGCCTTCTCTGTCCTAGGTCTCTGGCAGTCTCGTGTGAAGTGTCCTTCACCACACTTCAGGCACTTTGGCGGCATACTGCAGTTCTCAGATGAGTGGTTGAATTGCTGGCACCGGTAGCAAATTTTAAAGCCCCTAGCTCTGAAGGCCTCTACCTTCACAGCCAAGTACCCTAATCTTGTGAGTCTGTAGACCCTCTGCCAGTCATCGGTAGGCCTAAGGCTGACTAAAAAGATCGGCAGGGGTAATCTGGTTTTGGTGTTTCTCAGTTGAGAAACCCGGACTACATCTAATCCATTGGATGTTAGAGTCAATTTTATCTCCTCAATGTCATAGCTGGTTGGTAGCCCCTTCAAAACTACCTTTTTCGGCCTTTCAGTTTTGAGGTTTAAACTATGGAAGGGGATTTTCTCGCTAGACAAATGGCGCTGAACAACCCTATAGGAGTCAGCGTCATTGGGTATCAGTTTGAGCATATCTCCTGTCAATTTTCCAGATACTTTATTTTCTGTAATTTCATTTAGCTTTTTAAGGAGAGCCTGGTAGTTGTCTCTAAACTTTATGAAGAAACACTCTGCTTTTGGTTCTTTTTTTTCTACATTCATAACATTACTATTTTCAACCGCTTTAGGTTTAGGTGCACTTTTAAACTGCACAGGTTGTGCAGCAATTTCAGCATAAGTCCTAGTTCTAACATTTTCATTTTCAGCTACAACACTATCCCTAACCTTTTCATTTACAACACTATCACTAGATTTTAAGTTTTCATCCTGGTTTTTAGTAGGCGTTCCCTTAGTGGGAGACTCCTCTATCCTAGGCCTTTTACATGGATTTACAACCGTTTCAGTTTTGTCAGAAAGTTTAATTTCATCAATTAATCCTATTTCTAGCAGTTTAGCTTTAACTACAACATTACTAACACATACATTACTATCCTCAAGTGATTTAAAGATTACGTACATTTCACTATCCATAAATTTAGTCATGTCACGGTAAGACAGAAAAGAATACACAAAATTGAACGAACCTATAATCCGGGAGACTTGGTCCTGTTCCAGTTCGATGAGTCCATTCTTGAGCATATCCCTGATATGCAGAGTCAGCGTGTAGATAACCAGTCCTAAGAAGTTGACGACTTGCATCACATCAGTTGGCCACGTGAAACACGATCCATCCTGCGGCAGAGAGTCGCTGTATAAGTTCATGGCATCCTTGAGAGGCCGAGCACAATCTCCATCAAGCTCACTTGCAGTAATCCTCGTAAGCTCCAGATGATCCTTGTCCAAATCCATAACGTCAGTTGAGAGCAATCCAAAAAGTCACTACCACGTGTAAGGCACACGTGGTAAATCCAAAGTTGAGATAGCACGAAAAGCACAAAATGGCGGAAATCCGCACACAATAAAGATGATAATTACTTAGCCCGACGTGTTCTATCGTAACTTGATATAACACGCCCAAGCGTAAGCAAGAAAGTCACCACAAGGTAAAAGCAGCAGCTTCGCAAAATCACAACCTCACACTTCGAAGTCTGAGCTCCGAATGATGAGAAAACCCAAGAGGAAAAGGAGGAGGCAAAAAAGATAGACTCAGTAACAAGAGATTCAGGGGTGACCAATAGAAAACGGCTAGCAGAGCAGGGAGGAGCCTCATACAAGAAGAGCGTAGAAGGCATCAAGTATCATGGTTATTTTTTCAAGCGGCTCAAGGGGCTTGGAAAGATTTGATTTCAAGCAATTAATAAATTTGGCGATGCGGGAAAGGTTGATTTCTTTAAATAAGGATTTAAGGTCTCTGAGAATCGTAAGAATTTCACTTTTTCCGTTGTCATTATGGGTATCCTTAATGGAAGTTCCTTCCTCGGAAGAGGAGGGGGGGGGGGGTTCTGACCGTTAGAACTGGCCGCATTTGCGTACGAGTAAATGGGAGTCTGAGAGTGAGAATTTAGATTGTTAGTCTCATAATCTTTGCTTTTGAGGGCCGGGAAATCCTTTTTAGTGGGAATCGGTTTGTTGGAGTTGTGATTATTTTTTAAGGGAGCTTCAGTTTGGTTAGTCACTTGGGGATTTCTACTTTTTTTGGAGAGTCTATTTTGGGGGTTTGCCGGACAGAGCCTAAAGTTCGCAGGATGCTCCCCCCGACAATTGCAGCAGAGCGCCGGGGATTCCCGGGGATGCTTGCAATCTCGAGTAAGGTGCGATCCCGCACACTTCAGACATCTGCTCGGAAAACTACAGCATTCAGACGAGTGACCGTGGCGCTGACAATTAAAGCATAATTTAAGACCGCTAGAAACAAAGGGCGAGATATAAATTCTGATGTGAAGCAGTTGCTTGATTTCGAGAAAGGAGCTGACAGAGCTGTGATTAACAAGCGTGAGAAAGATGGGCAAGGGAGTTCCTAACTTACGATTTTGAAATTGAGTGATCCTAGCGACTTGAATTCCAAGGGCTCTGAGTTCGTTTTCAATGACTTCAATTTCAGTGTTAGTGGGTAGGCCACGAATTAAGAATTTCGAGGGTTTTTCATTGTATAAGTTGAAGGAACTAAAGGGAATTTTTTTGTCCGTAAGATAATTTTGCAATTTGCGGAAGTCTGCGATGCTGTTGGGAGAGAGTCTGATCATTTCGCGACTGTACGTTCCAGTGATAGGGGTGTCAAGATGGGTGTTAATGTCCGTAACAAGTTTCTGCCAGTCGGAGCAGGCATGAATGAAGAACGGCTGCGGTTTGATGATAAATTCCGGTTTTTTTGCCTGATCATGGAGGGTATCGATTTGATCAATTTCAAGGAGTTCGAATGAGTTATCAGTTTGAATGGGCGTGGAAGCACGCGGAGCGGCATTTTTACAGGTGAGTCTCGGACTCGGGAGTTTGAAATTTTCAGTGAGATCCTGTTGGGGTTTGTTGTTTTCAATTTCATGGATAGGGGTGGTGTCCTTTTTTTCGTTGAAATCTACATCAAAAGTAATGGGTTCCGTAGGATTAGTTTCAATAGGTATCTGTTCGAACGACCGTCCAGCAGGGGAGGGGGGGGGGGCAATTTGCAATGAATTTAATAAATTTGGTTTTTCTAGTTTTAAATTTTTTAACAGTGTCGTTATCATAGATAAGAGCGAAGTCAATGCATTCAGGAAAGGATTTGGAAAATGGGTTCTCAAAGTAACGAAATGCAGAAAAGCACTTACCCTGGAACTCCTTCATCGAAACAGGCTGCAACTTGAGGGTCTCGTATTCCTCGTGGGCAAGGTCCACCAAAAAGTCTGCGATGTCAGAGATGAAGGTTTGGATCCATTTGATTTTGGAATCGAACTTGAGCTTGAGTCCGCTGTTTTCAATGTCTCTCAGCTTCTTGATAATTTCCGCAGAGGCCATGGGTAGCACCACAGATTGAGATGTGGAATCGCCATTTTCGTCCGGATAATCGGCAAGAAACACTTCCGCTGTCTCTAGATGTTCCATGAAGCGAGAGGAATCATCGTTTTTGTTCGAGGCCATTTGATTTGCCATAAAAAGGTCCAAGAAAGCAACAGGTTCCGATAATGGATAAGCCATGAAATCACATCACGGCAACTAAGTCCTCGCACAAGCAAAAAACACTAGTGAGACTCGAGAAACACGTCTGTCACGTTCGGAGGCTAAGCTCCGACTCTCTGGTCACGTTTCTGTGGTGTCGTGGTTCTTCCACGGGTTGTCGTAAAAAGGAAAGGTTGTCGTAAGTCTCGCCAGAAACGGTTGTCGTAAGTCTCTCTACTTATATCTCACCTCGATGACATGTCCTCCCAGAAGCAGGCTCCCCCCCCCCCCCAGATGAAATGTGGGACAGGGTACCAAGTAATACCGCGGGCCCCATGTATATTAAGGTAGTGATTACCCGTTGCCTACGTAATATACAAGGCCGGGAAATTTCGCGTATTTTCGTCCAAAAACGGGCGACAGCTTAGTTCACTCCAGTGTCCGCTAGGATCGCTTTTGTTTCCTGTCCTCTCGCAGTTTTTCAATGTAAATAAGGATGCACTCGTAAGGGTTTGGGTGCATTTTTGTTTATGGTAAAGCTTTTTTCCATAATTTTATATTTGTTATTTTTTATTAAATTATACTGATTTTTATAGCATTAATATAACAATATTGTGCAAAAATAATTCGGTAAAAATGGTACATTGTTGTGTACCATATTGCAATTCTGATTGTAACGTAACGTAAGTAAAAGGTTAAAACTATTTTCTTTAACAAATTTTAATATATTAAATACATATGCTTGGGATAAAAATCCGAAGCATATGTATTTTTATCATAAGCCTTTTATTCCAAATAACTCAATTCCCCTTCATTATTGATGGGCAAACCATTAATATGTAATAATTTAATAAGCATTATTATTTTATATAACCCAAACTTATAAATGTGAAATAAATTAATGCATGTTCATGTTGTTTAAAATCAATTAATTTAAAAAAGTCATTGATTTTAATGAATATTTTTTTAAAAAAATAAGTGATTTAAATCAATAATTTTTTTTAAACCAAGTAATTAAAATCTTGATTTAAATCAATCTATCCTGTCGACCCCCCCTTCCAATGTTTTTAAATTATACACTCCCCAGTTTATGAATCCTGATGAACTCCCGGCGGGAAGGGGGGGGGGTACTTTATGGCATGTTAATGAAAAATTGGATTTAAAAAAAATTAAAAATATTTTAATTTTTATTTAATATAATTTATAAAACTTAATTTTTATTTCATAATAACTAAAATAAAAAATTGAAAATTTTAAAATTATTAAAAAAACTTGCTAATAAAAAATTTCCCTTTTAAATTGAAAAAAAAAATCACTTCTGACATCTCCCTATGGTAATTTCTAGCTTCGCGCATGTTTACAGGTATATTTCCGTCTTCCTGTAAAAATTATTTTAACATTTTAAATGTTGATTTAAATCAATCTATCCTGTCGAACCTCCCCCTTCCATTTTTTTAAAATTATACACTCCCCAGTTTATGAATCCTGAAGAACTCCCGGCGGAGGGGGGGGGGGGGTACTTTATGGCGGATTTAAAAAAATTAAAAATATTTTAATTTTTATTTAATATAATTTATAAAACTTCATTTGTATTTCATAATAACTAAAATAAAAAATTGAAAATTTTAAAGCAATTAAAAAAACTTATTAATAAAAAAATTTCGCTTTTAAATTGAAAAAAAATTCGCTTCTGACATCCCCCATGGAAATTTCTGGCTTCGCGCATGTTTACAGGTATATTTCCTTCTTCCTGTAAAAATTATTTTAACATTTTAATAATTAATAACGTTTGCCTTTTTTAATTTACTAAACGATAAAACATATTAAAGACGTTAATTTTGTACCTTTTTTTTATTTACAAAACTAAAAATGTTCTATGTTAAATAAAAAATAACTACATTTATTAAACAAATAATACGCAAACAGATACGGATTTTAATTTGTTAGATAATGTAAAGAAATCTAAAAATATAAGGATTATAGGAACTTTGACAGTAATAAATCAGCTCCGACAGGAAATAACCGCGCCCTCTACCAACTGTTCTGGAACTACACATTCCCCACTTTCAAAATCGAAATTTCCCGGCCTTTATTATCACGTAGGCAACGGATTACCCCCCGCCCCCCACCCTGTATCCAAAGTATTTTCGGCAAGATTAACTTTAGTAAAATAATTTTTGCTCATTCTTTTTAAATAATTTGAAGTTGAATTCTCTAGTTAAAATATAGTAAAACGCAGTAGGAATAACAATCATTTAGGGAAAAGAAAATGTATATATATATTTATCAGTAAAGTAAAAAAAGATCTATCCAAAATAACTTCCAATATCGTTATTTGATCCACTTCTATTCCTATTGCCACTCACTTAACAAAAGCAGGATATGCAGATAAAACACTCTTGATTTTCTATATCAATTGATTTTTCATATCAAAATCTCATGCAAATTTTCTTGTTGCAATAAATTATGTTTTAACAGAGTGTAATATAGTCTTCAGAGTGTAATATAGTTTAACAGAGTGTAATATAGTGTGTTTTAACAGAGTGTAATATAGCTTGAATCTTCTAAATCTGTATCATCTCTAATTTTCTTCAAATGAGGACTCCATGGGGCTACCAAAGAGTTAATTTTACTTAATATAAGAAGCTGCGTGCGTGTGATCTGTAGGAAGAAATCTAAGCTACGGACAGCGACGGAATCCAGTACAGAGGCTCTTCAGGAGCCGGAAAAATACGACTCCATGAATTGTTTTTAATTCATATTAGTGTTTTAGTTATTTTGAATTGAAGCGCGATTTTGAGCGATTTTCACAAAAATCGGTTCCATAGCGATCGAAAATGTTATCGTAGAGTTTCTATTTTGACACCGTCGGAAAGATCGAAGAACGTTCTTTCTAAAAATGTTTGAACCGAATCCATAGGATAATTCCTTTATATTTATTAACTAGCAGCATACCCGTTCTTCGTACGGAGTATATAAAATAAAGAAACTTGAAATTCATAATCATGCCCAAATTCTTATAGTATACTAAATGACGTGCTTAATCAAAATATTCTGTTAAAATATTTAATATAATGCTCCTAAAAAGAAGTTTAAGAATCTCTGTTCTCGCTATATAAAATTATCTTCATGGACATATCTGAAGAATAAAACATCTTGGACCCCTTATGTAAGCAAATATAAAAAAAATATGGAATTGAATCAATATATGCAAAATAAAAGCGTTAAAATTGTATGGGACCCGTACTAATTATATACGCGAATATTAGAAAATATAACCTGTATTAGTAGATTACATGTATAAATTGAAAATACCAATAAACCCGTAATCTTTAAATCTGAAGACAGTCATTTATTCCAATATATGTCAAAATTAAAGTGCTAAAATTATATGGGAAGATATACACGTACTACTTATAATGTCCGATTATTAGTAGAAGATTACCCGTTTTGTAATATGAGTCACAAATGTTTTTTGGTAAAATACAACAGACGACGTAATAAATTGAATATATAATTAATCCCCTTAATCTTCATACCAGAAGACTGTACTTGATTCCAATATATATGCCAATATATGTCAAAATATATGCCAATATACCTGTACTACTTATATTCTCGTAGGTTAGAAGATATACCCGTGCATTCCTAGAAGATTACTCGTACAACGTACAATATGCGTGTGTCAGCAATTTTTGCCGCAATAAAACAATGGCGTAATAACTTAAAAATATCAATAATCCCTGAATCAATAATTCCGGAAAATATCAGTAATAATGTTTAAACCTGAAGAGTATAATTGATATTATCCAGTCCAAAATGAAATGGCAATGAAATTTATTTTATATACATATCTTCATTATTCAAATCGGAAAGGATTTAATAAAAATCGTCTGCCGCATAAACACATTGGATTTAAATCCGTTGCTAAGCGACATGATATCATTTGCTTCAAATAAATTGGTAAAAAAAATATCGTCTAAATAGTTATATTTCTATGGAACATTTGGCGACAGTTTAGTCAAATTAGCGACATTTTAAAAAATTGCCAAATTTATCGCCAAGTGGGACTGTAGAACTGACAGTTCCACTTTGCGACAAATTGACGAAATATCATCACAATACTATCCCCTAACAAAAAACAATTAATATCATTTATGTAGCGCAATTTTATCAATTTCAAGATATTTTTATAGATCTGAAAACATTTTTATCAATTTGGTGACATTTTAAAAATTCGCTAAATGTATTACTAAGTAGGATGGTTGGTCTGACAGAGAAATGCTAACCAAACATCATTTCAGTACTCTCTTCTAACAAAACAAAAAAAAATTCATTGATATGTAGAAGACCCAAGCCACACGACCAACCCGAAGGTTTATGGCAGCTGTTTGTGTGTCGTTTATATCAATTTGGCGACATTTCCGTCAATTTGGCAAAGTTTAAGAAAAGTTGTGAAATTAGCGATATCCCTTCGAATTCGTAGCTTTGAATTTGCAGATCTGAATGAAACATTCTTATCCCGTTTCAATATACTAAATGAAAACACTACAATTGTATTAGAAGATATACCCGCTCTACTCTTTTTCTGTTTCAACAATCGGCTATATGAATTTATTGGCTAAACACAATATATGAGTTTAGTAGCTAAATACGATATAAGCTTGAAAACTCTTTGCCAAAATAAATGAAATTGATGTACGCAGTCAGCAATTAATATAATTAAAAGAAAAATCAAACCGTCCATTCATAAGATATACTTTTATATCCATTTATCCATTTATTTATTATTTAAATCGAAAAAAAATAATAAAAATATTAACAAACACATTTAATTTAATTGCGATGCCGAGCAACATGATATATCCTCCTAAAATGTTAAAATTTATTAACCACTAACAGCACACCCGTTATTCGTACGGAGTGTATAATTTAAAGAAACTTAAAGTTCGCAATCATGTGCAAATTCTGTTAAAATATTAAATTTATTGCTCCTAAAGAGAAGTTTAAGAATATATGTTCTCACTATGCAAAATTATCTTCACGATCAGATCTGAAGAATAAAACATCCTGCCCCCTTTTGTAAGCAAATTTACAGAAGAAAAAATAGGAATTGAATGAATATATGCAACCCCGTACTAATTATATTGTCGCAGATCAGAAAATATGCCAATGTGTTAGTAGAAGATTACCCGTTATTTGCCAAAATAAAAGAGATGACGTAATAAATTGAAAACATCAATAATATCCGCACTCTTTATACCAGAAGGTCGTAATTGATTCCAATATATGCCAATATATATCAAAACATATGTCAATATACCTGTACTACTTATATTCTCGTAGATTAAAAGATATACACGTGTATTTGTAGAAGATTCGTACAACATACAATATATGAGTTTAAACAATTTTTGTCATAATAAAATAATTGCATAATAACTTGAAAATATCAATAATCCTTGAATCAATAATCCCCGAAAATATAAATAATAATAATTTTTAAACCTGAAGACCGTAATTGATATTATCCAGTCAAAAATGCTATAAGAAAAATCAAATCGTTCTTTTCTAAAATATATTTTTATATCCATTTATTTATTATTCAAATCGAAAAAATAATTATTAAAATTAACAGACAGATTTAATTTAATTGCGTTTCTGAGTAACATCATATAAGATAGAATCTTATAACATGTTAAATATGTCATGTCTTATAACATAAACTGCGAAATTAAATAACGATTTTGATTTCTCTATACTTCTCATTGTTCCGTAAAAGCTTGTTTTAAATAAACCATGAACCATGGAGATAGATTTCCCCTTTAAATCATGTTTCAAACAATTCATGTCTTCAGAAAGTGACTAATTAACGCAAAAAATCTCCCATCAAACTCAGAGATTAAATTTTAATTCACTTTCAAACGATATTCAAGCTTTTCGTTTGGATAAACCACGGAGTTAGGGAGTAGAACTCCTAGGAAAAAGTTCCGTTTTTCATTAATATCTCGACAACCCCAGGTCTTAGAAACTCGAAACTTGGACAAAATTTATGGGGGGATATTTCAAGGCTATTCACCAAATTTCATTAAATTCGGTTCATCCGTTTTTCCGTGACGATGAGACAAACGAAAATTTCGTTTTTTACTAATATCTCGAGAACCACTGGTCGTAGAAACTCAAAACACGGATATAATTTTAAGTGGGGCTATTTCTGGGCTACCCACAAAATTTCATCAAATTCGGTTCAGCCGTTCTCCCGTGATGGTGTGACAAACAGACAGACAAACAGACAGACAGACAGACAGACAGACAGACAGACAGACAGACAGATTTTCATTTTTATTTATATAGATTTATTTTTAAATACATCGAAGTTTGAAGATTTTAGATTATTTGATATTTAAATATGTATGTGTATATTTGCATTCTAATGACACATTTTTTAATTACTACACTATTTTATTTGCAGTGAATTTTCAAGCAAACGCATAAAATTTAAAATCGTAGATATCGTTAATGAAATGCGTATATTTTTCTCCCCAGTGAACATTTGTGCGCATGCCCTTCAAAGCCTTGGCAAGGTGAAGTTTAAGCCTTCTGGCCTAGAGAAATGATTTCATTTGGTTTCTTTTATGTATTTATTTTTCTGCTTTCCACGATTGCGGAACAAAAGAAAGAAGCGATTTGCAAATTGAGTGGTTTTATCTGTAAGTATTATTTAACTAGCGGAAGCTTATTTAGGACCTGGGCAACTGCTGGTAATTTATTCTAGGAGTATATAAATGCGCACCGGAGAAGAATAATGGCCTATCTGCATCTAATGGCCTTCTGATATGATTAATTTTCATTCTTCCTGCCTTCAATAGCAATACGTCAGGTTCAGCAATACATCAGTTGCAAAAAATTTCTTGAGTTATTTGATAATTTGAAAGAATCTACAAATTTTCTGTAAATTTTAATTGTTTTATTTACTACTCAGAGAATAAAAAAATCATGCACAGCCCTAGTAACTAAAACATCTGATGTATCCAACAAAAAAAAACTTTCCAGCAAATGAAAATATTTTGATATTCATAAACATAAACAAGAAAGATCAATCATGAATAAAGCATTGATTATACAACACTTTCCAACTTCAATGTAATTTTATTTTAACATCTCTAAAATGCGATACGTTCCTCGGTAATATTTTTTAAATTATCGCAATAATACTTTAATTTATTATATTTGAAAACTTAAAACTTGATCGAAAAAAAATGAACTTTCCTCAAATAACGTCATTGAAATATAAATCTCCAGGCTTTCTATATAAATAATTTTAATATATAGATCATTATATTCATTATTGATAAATTATGTGCATTTTAAACATGTAGCATATTTTTTAAATTTAAATATAGAGCAAGTTTTTGGAAGAGAAAAGCACCGTCTTTCCGTTTTCCAAATCCACATACTCTTCACATTCCATGTGGCATAGAGCTTATAGTTTTTAATTCTCTTAGACTTTCTAATAGCATTTTATTCAGTTCCTTTTGAAACAGACGACGTTTGAAGAGTACTTTAGAAGAGTTTTTAATTTTATACTTTGGATTCACATGCCTAAATAAGATAAACGTATTTGCGACAATAAGAAAAAAATATGCCATTTTCTTTTACAGGTTGCAGAAAGTTTATCGGTGGTATTTAGCATATTACTTTCCTTATATACATAATGTATAAGGAGAAAGTATTGTGACGGGGTCGAAAATTCGAATTCCAGTTTTCGACGGGAGAGCACGTTTCAAGCATCCCTGATCACGAATCAAACATTTTTGAAGTGATGTCTCTGTGTGGGTATGTGTGTGTGTGTGTGTGAAAGTATGTGTGTGTGTGTCAGTGAGTCTGTGGAGACGATAACTGGCGACACAGTCCGTAACGAACACAGTCCGTAAACACTGGAAGCCTATTGATTTTATATGCAATCGAATGTTAAGAACCCCCCTAAATTTTCGAATGAAATTTTGAAAAAATTGTCAAAAAGTCAAAACCACTAATAAAGTTACGCAAGTAGACATTTCTTATGTAATTTTTCATTAGAAAACGATTGACATAAATTTTAGAACGCTAACATGAATCGTTCTCGAGATATTGTTCATTTTTTAAAAAAAAATTATCAAACAGTCATATAAAAAAAAATTCCTATTGAGAAACATGCTCACTTTTCATATGTAATACCATGCGATAAATTGGGTTACATCATTCTCGTGGAACTAGCTCATTCCATTCATGAAAAAATATACTTTCAGTAATACTTTTGTGTTTGAATGCCAATAGTCATTTATCTGCTGTAAGAATAACTTATTTCTTAATGCATAACGCTTGGCGAGATTTTGGCGACAAATTTGGCGGAATGTCGCCAACTTGGCGACTTTTTGAAATGTTGCCAAATTAACGAAAATCTCGCCAAATGGATAAAAATGACGACTAATTGTCGAAAATTTAATATCTTGGAAAGAATATTAGTATCTGCTATAAGAAAAACCCACTTTTTTTACTGTAAAAGTAGTAAATTCATTACATTATATAAGGAAAGTCGTGTGTTGCCCACATCAGATTTTTTTGTCATGCTGCCATGTAAAACAGATTCCGGCTTTTGGTTTTACATTAAAGATATTTTATTATCCTTGCCAATGGATGAAGCATTATAATGCTATAATTATTATAGTAATATAAACAAAAAATGTGAATCATTTTATTTTCTCTTTTTGTGTATGTGAATTTTGTGAAGAATTTCTCAGTTTTTATTTTCAATTATGACTAATTCACGAAGTACCATCGTTTGATTCCTTATTTTGAGGTGTAATTTCGATTTTTTCAACTCAAACTTTTGGTTCTAATAAATTGTTTGATTCATCTGATGCCAGCTGAGATATAAAATCTATTTAACTACCCAAGACTACTTCAATCTTACGCCAAGGTCATCGGCAGAGACTGATAAAAGTATGCATTTTAAAAGGAGAAAGGGAGACTTGGTGTCCCGATCTGTATAAACAGATTATGAAAAAATTTAATACATTTTTAAAATAGGAAGTAGTACGGTTCTCACGGCAACACGGAATGTGATATCTTTCAAAAGACTCAAAAGTGTTCAATGGGATTTGGAATAATTAATCTAATCGATAACAATGATAATCTTTACTTTCCTTATATACATAATATATAAGGAAAGTATTGTGACGGGGTCGAAAATTCGAATTCGAGTTTTCGACGGGAGAGCACATTTCAAGCATCCCTGATCACGAATCCAACATTTTTGAAGTGATGTCTCTGTGTGTATGTGTGAAAGTATGTGTGTGTCAGTGAGACTGTGGAGACGACAACTGACGAACGAATGAACCGATTCGAACCAAATTTGGTACAAAAATCACAATCCGTAAACACTGGAAGCCTATTGTTTTTATACGCAATCGAATGTTCAGAACCCCCTAAATTTTCGAATGAAATTTTGAAAAAATCATCAAAAAATCAAAACCTCTAAGAAAGTTACGCAAATAGCCATTTCTTTGGTAATTTTTCATTAGAAAACGATTGACATGAATTTTAGAACGCTAACATGAACCGTTCTCGAGATATTGTACATTTTTCAAAAAATTATCAAATATTCATATAAAGTAAAAAAAAAATTATTTCCTATTCAGAAACATGTTCACTTTTCATATGTAATAGCATGCAATAAATTGGGTGACATCATTCTCGTGGATCTAGCTCGTTCCATTCATGAAAAAAGATACTTTGAGTAATACTCTTGTATTTGAATGCCAATAGTCATTTATCTGCGGTAGGAATAACTTATTTCTTAGTGCATAACGCTTGGCGACGAATTTGGCGGAAAATTGTCAAATTGGCGACATTTTGAATTGTTGCCAAATTAACGAAAATCTCGCCAAATGGATGAAAAAGACGCTAAATCAATGAAAATGACGACTAATTGCCGAAAATTCAATATCTTGGAAAGAATATTTGTATCTACTATAAGAAAAACCTATTTTTTTTACTGTAAAAATAGTAAATTCATTACATTATATAAGGAAAGTCATGTGTTGCCCACATCAGATTTTTTTAATTTTAAAAGAGATCGTTATTGTGTCATAATAAAAATTTTCTCTCCTCATAATACAAAATCGTGTTCATTTGAAAGGAATGAATTGAACGCATCGGATTTGTTTAATTTACATTATATTTCTATATATTCAATCTTCTTTATTTCCTTATTTACCGAAATATCTAAAACAGAAATATGTCTTTTAGAAACCTGAGGAACTGTCACAGTGGGATAGACTGCCACCTCACATACTCCTGAAAATATATCTTTATTCAGATACATATGAAAGGTGTTCCTTGTCTATGGTATGCAGGAAGTGGGCAGAAGAGTTTGACCATCCTCAATTATGGAGAAAGATGAGATTCCCTCTGTTCCAGACCGTCTCACCCTTCAATGTGGGGCAACTATTAAAAGAAGAAAATTTGATTAAAAACTTTGGCCAAATGGTGAAACATCTTACTATCAATAATATCCATTCACTTAAAGGTAAGAACAATATGTAATGCCTGATGTAATTAACTTTCTTTTAAGAGCATAACGGCTGGCTTTATACCCTGCTTTGCTATCAAATCTAAAATCAATGCATAAGTTTTCTTCAGCTCTGTTAATCCGTTGCAATCATTCTTCATCAGTTAATACAGGCTAACTGGTTATTAACCAGTAAGCAAATGGCATCATTTTTCATTTGTTTAATACCCCACACACATACAGTATATCCTCTCTGTTGATCTCTTCGATTACAACATTGTTCACATTTCTGAATTCATCTACAATTCAAGACGTCTCGATATGTTTGTCATTCCAAATCACATAAGTGCATTTCAAGACATTGTGAGTACTTCTTGAAATTTTGAAAAACGTTTTCTTACGTGTATGTTTGTGTGTGTTGTGTGTATGTGCACGTGTAAATAATTATGATTGCCTATGATGTGTAAGCAGGAGAAATTCAGAAAGAATGAAATTTACGTGTAGATAGATATGTTCCGTAAAAACTGTATAGAAAATACCTCATGATTTTAGCACATGACCTTCCTTATACAATGCAATGAATTTATTTCTTTCGCAGTTAGAAATGATGAAATGATCCACGGCACAGTGTTTGTAACGTTGAATTGAACATTTGGCGCTTTTCTGGATGACAACATGTAAAGCAATTTCGTACCCAATTAACTTATATTCTACGCAACTCTAAATTAACAAATATCAATATTCATAGCATTCTCAATATAGTCTATATTAAAATATTTTAATACGAATTCATTAATTAGGCGTCATTTACAACAACTTGGTGTTATTTTTGCAATTTTGACGATATTTTCGTCAATCTGGGGCTAAATACTGCATGCTGGCGACATTTGGCTAGATAAGTCGGCAAGTTGGTCATATGTATCGTTAACCCATTCCTTGCAACACACATTTGCGATAAAAATTTTTAATAAATATACATTATTTACGTCATATTTCTATTAAATAAGACAGAAATGCAGAAAGAAAGTTAAACATTTATTTTTGCGGCAGTTACAATATGGTTCGAAAACACACCACCAGCAGAAAACAACATAATCATCAATGTACCAAAAGAATGATAAATTGTTCTTGAACTAACAATACTTGATTCAAAATTATTATATATATATATATAAAACGTAAAATCAAATAATTAAAATTATGTGTGGTAAGCTTCAAAACGCTTCACATGCGAATGTACGTTACATTTTTTACAAATTGTAACAGTATGGTTGTGACAAATTTTGCATCTTCGGCGAGAGTTAACAGGACCTAGCAATACAATATGTCCTACATTATTTTCGATCGTTTGAAGCACAATTTACATCTCAACAGCTTACGGACTTTCAGAATGATTATAAGACGGCAGTGAAAGAGGAGTTTTTAGAAGAGAAGATGCCAAAATTCTTTTAAATTCCAATAATGAAATTATATTTTCATTAGCAATTCGATACAACCTCCAATATTTTGCTTTTGCAGCATCCAGAAAATTAACAAATAGTGGCCACCGCCATTTCCTCTCTTTGATTTGAGTGCGATACATTACTATAAAGTTATCCAATAAGTCGATACCCCCATGTTCTTATTATATTTTGATATCAGCTGGGGCTGAGGGATTTTTATTTGTTTATGCTCTTTCCTGGAATAACGTTTAGTAGAGACAGGCGGATCAACAGCATCGCAGTTTCTAGATAAATTTACACCGGAATTGTCATTCCATCTTACAACTATGGTGTTCTTCTGATCAAATATGTAATCATAATAGCTCCTTAATTTTTTTTTTCATAGCATCAACGGATGTTAAAACTGAATCTCTGTTATTACTGATTCGATTTTCTCGTATAGTGCCGGTTGCAAAGGGGTATTTCTACTTTATTCCGAAAATCGAACATTTTTGTATGCGACACCCCCTAAAGTAGAAAATATTGGAAAACTGAAATTGTGCAATAAGGAATTTGTACACATGGGGAAAATGCTCAATTTTATATTTTCCTGGTAATTTTAGGCTTACGATTTTCAAATATGTCACATTAAATGTCAAAATGATTTTGAATAAATTAAAAATTAAAGTTTAAATAAGCAAAAAATGACGCGATATCGTGTGATCTTGAAACGCTACGTGATTGGCTCTGATGTCACTGTGCATGAAGTATCAGTGTTTACGTTTTAAAAACAACGCTAGATCAATTCGCTTCTTCGCATTCATAGTTCATAATCTTTTGTAATTTTACCGTATATTTTAATTGTATAACCCATCCATTTCATTTTTGTCGATTTTTCCGGGATTTGTCAAAGGACAATCCGATAATCTTCCTAAAATTAACGCTATTTGTATGTTTTCGTTTTTGGGAACGAATCCCAATTTTATTGGAGCAGAAACGATTAGTTGAAACTAAGAGGTATGTATGATCTAATAAATATTGACAAATAAATCTGAAACTAATTCAAATGCATGAATAATTCTTTTACATTTGAAACTTTAATTTTGATTGCACGTGGAAATAGTCGCACACTGCAATGTCCTATTCTGCTTTTAAGCTGATAATTGACTTTTTATAATAGTTTATACTGTAGTTTGAAATTATGTAAAGACAAATAAAGCGTGCCTGAAATACTCAAGAAATTTAAATACAATACAAACAACAAAAAACCAAATTTGAATGACATAGTCTGATTTGTGAGGTTCCATTGCCAATAATTCTCCATATCTTCCTTTAACTGAAATATAGAGAGGAATCAAAAAACAGTTCTAAAAAAACAGTTACATTTATAGTTTCATTTAATGTCTCCCATTACAAAATTAAAGGATTTATCGAAACTTAAAAAAAAAATTTCATAGAATATTCTGTAATATGTCAAATTATATTATTTTGATATAATTGGAAGAATAAAAGCATTATAAGAGATAGTTTATTTAATTTTTCGTCTCCCCCCCCCCCTAAAAAAAAGGAATATTTTATTTAGCAGATGAAGGGGTGGGGGGGGACACTGAGATTTTGTGTTCTGTATATAGGGACAAAAGTTGATAGAACCATTACTGTATAAACACTGCATAAGTTGATGATATAATGCATTTATACTGACAAATAATAGTTAAAGTAGTATATATATATATATCAGATAAATATTGATAAGATATATCTTTATTTCACAAATGAGGGTTGCACAACTTATGATCACAACTTATTTGTTATACAAGGTATGACAGCCATTTATTATTATAAATTACTATATAATGCTAACATTTCTATTTATACAATAGATATCATCAAAAAGAAATAATTATAAATTAATGTGCCATTATTTATTTCAATAAATTGTCTGGCTTAATAACGGGTGGCGCCGAAACCGCTGGCGTCATTTTAAGAAATTTATTACTGCCACCTCTCCCCCAACTCCACCCCCTCGGTCACATTCTAGCGCCATCCCTGTTTAATAAATTGTGAGATATTTTTAAGGTTTGATTCTATGTTTTTAAAACTTATTATTTTGAGATACAAGCTAGAGTATGATTTATTGTCCAATCCCGAACTTGATCACAAAATTCATTAATTTTAAATTACTATTTACACAGGATTATTTATAGTTTATTATTGATCCAAGCAAGATCGTATCCAGGATTTGATTTCGGGGGGGGGGGGGGGGTTAAACTCACATTTTATATCTTGGTGGATCTTTACCTGTCTAATGTTAAATTTTTCATTTGGGGGGGGGGTGAACCCCCGAAAAAAACCCTTGGTTACGGCCATAAATCCAAGTAAATAATATTTAAACAGAAGCAAATGTTTACTTACCGAAAAATGATCTTCACAACACCAAAGAGATGTTTTATTCGATAATTTTTGATTTTTCTGCTCGTCCCTTTTTATTGCTTTAGTTTAGTCCATGCTTTTCGTTTAATTGGATCTTTTGGAATATTAAAAAACAGCTTATCAACTGAATTAACCTTTGTATTTGTGCAGCAAGGTACTAAACAGTACTTGTAGGTCGGTTTTAGAATCTCACTCATTATAAAAATATGATAAATAAAGTATTTTGTCTAAGACTCAAGTGAGCACCTCTCGGAATCCACTGTAAACAGTGTATTGCGCTCTTTGTTTGCATGCATAGTGACGTCATAAGAGCGGCCATTACTGTCCTACCGCCACGAGAAAGTCCCCAGACAGCAGACGTTATGGTGGCGGTCGCTATGGAAACAGGTTATTCCACTGCATTTTAGGTGCGACGGAAAGCGCTTTTTTGGATTTGGCGCAGATAGAACCGACGAAAGTCGCATTTCGCTTTGTACTAGGGTCAATGCTAGACGCTCGCATTCTGTGATTTTTAAAGCTGTGAGCTGTGAAGTAACTTGTATTGTGTTGCACACTTTGTGGATTTTGTCTAGTTGAAAAATGACTACATTTAAAAGTGGAAAGACTTTGCATTCGCAAGCATGTGCAATAGTCCACAATGTTACGGCATTTTTTGAAGAGGAAAAACCGCAAATTCTCTAAAAATACCAATTTCAAATGCAATGAAGAGAACTGCGGAAGCGACAGAGGTTTCAGCGTCATCAGTTAAAAAGATGAAACGTGAGGGGGAAATCGCTTAATGACACTGAGATGAGTATTTTATCTATTTAAACAATTTACAATTATTGCTTAAGAAGCTATTTTAAAAGTAACACAAAATGAATGGAAAAAACACTGTGAACACATTGAAAAAATAGAGAATATTTATTGAAAGAAAGATGGACTGATAGAAGATATTGTGAAGAAATTAGTGATAAATCTGTCGGATAGCGATTCAGACTCTTCTTCATGTAAAAACATTTCAAGTGATTCGGACATAGTAGATAATAGTTATTCCAATGAATGTGAATGAATATTTTATAATTGATTGAAAAATATGAAAAGAATGAATATTTTAAAGTCATAATTTTGCTTATTTATCATTTATTTTTTCCTTTTTGCTGGCTAATAATTGTGTAACTTGCTGATTGAAAACTGTAATAATTTTCATTTAATTTGAAATTTAGTTTTAAATAAAATGATATAAATTCCAGTTTTAAATTGCAAGCTTTTCTCTCCCAAAATCGCCCGAACCTAAAAGAAAATATCTAAAACTACTTTGTTCTAATAGATTGACGGCTTTCCGTAACCGCTGTCGCCTATAATAACAGATTATTTTCTGACGAGAAATTTTTAAGTTAATTTATAATTTAATGTCATTTAATACGAAAATTTTGTTTAACTGTCGGATAAAAAACATCTACTATTTTCTTTTAGTACATCATGATAAACGAAACGGATTCTTCGCTTAACGAAGTGCGCTTGATTTGCCAAATGTTGCAGTCGATTTTAAACCTTTCTCCCTCCTTTCTTCGACTCGTCTACTTGCGGCAACCTTGTTCAGAGACTTTCTCGTGGCGGTAGGACAGTACAGAAACAGCCTTTTCGCGGCGGATTGCTAAGTGCGAGTTTAAACATTTTTATATTAACTATCTAAGTTCAAAAATTAAAAAATATATATTATATACTATCATTCATGATTTTTTCTCTACTACATGATAAAAATAAAAAAAACCGTGAAAATTCCTCATTTCCTCCTTCCAAACTATCTACCCGCACACCAAATTTCAAATCTCTATCTCATCCCGAAGTATGTTTCCTCATCAATTCACCTGTCGAACGTTTTCTTCTAAACCACCCTCTTAAACGAATGTTTTTGAAAAACTATATTCGTCTCTGGTGTTTTCATCAAATGATTAGTCTATATACTTAACTTCAAGCCTTTATCAAATTTTAAAGGAGCCGTTTCTCATTTATTCAGTAAATCTAACATTTTGGTGTGGGACACACCCTTAAGTAGAAAATATTGGAAATCTGAAATTGCACGCTTTCTTCTTTTCGAATGATTTACCAATACACCAAATTTGAAGTCTCTATCTTATAGCAAAGTATGCTTTCCTATCATTTCACTTTTCGAACTTTTTGGTCCCCTAGAGAACGTTTTCGAAAAATTCGATTTTTCCAGGGTGTTTTATGGAACGATCGACCCCTGTATCAAATTGCAAGTCTCTATTTTTAGGGGAAGTCCTTAAAAAAGGCGTGACAGACGGACGGACGAGCACTTGGCACTTAGTATATATAGATTAGCTGAATGACCGTGGAAAATCAAAGGTTCACAATAAGCAACCCTCAAAAAACGTAAATTTTTTAATTATTCGGTAATCACATTTATTTGGCAAATCGAACATTTGTGTTTGCGGAACCCCCTAAAGAAAAAATATCGGAAAACTAAAATTATACATGCTCTTCCTTTTGAACCATCTACCCATACTGTACACCAAATTTGAAGTCTTCATCGCATCCGGAAGCATGGATTTCGTCATTTCACATTTCGAAAGTTTTCTTTGGAGCACCTCCTTAAACGAACATTTTTTACAAACGCTATTCGTCTTGGGCATTTTCATTAAATGATTAGACCATATACCAAATTTCATGTCTCTATTATATTTTAAAGCAGACTTTTCTCATTTGTTCGGCAAATCGAACATTTCGATGCGCGGCACCCCTAAACAAACCGTGACAAACAGGCGGACAGTTGTCAATTAGTATATACTAGCCGAATACACGTTGAAAATCAACGGTCTCTCAAAAGCAAGCCATGAATATTGTAAATTTTTGAATAATTTGCGTTTCACATTTAATCGGCAAATCAATGTTTTGGTATGCAGAACCCCCTAAAGTAGAAAATATTTTAAAATTTAACTTGCTCACCTCTTCCTTACATACCCGTACACCAAATTAAAGTCTCTATATTATCCCGAAGCATACTATTTTATGATTTTCTCTTTCGAACGTTTTTCTGTGGAGCATACCCATAAATGAACATTTTTGAAAAACTCTGTGCGTCTTGGGATTTTATCAGATGATTAGTCTATATACCAAGTTACCAAGTGTCAATCCTCTATCGCATTAAAAAAAATAGTGTTTCATTTATTTGGAAAATCGCACATATTGGTGTTTTGCACCCTCTAAAGTAGCAAATATTGGAAATCTGAAATTGCACACTTTCTTCCTTTCAACTTACACCAAATCTGAAGTCTCCATCCCATCGCGAAGCATGTTTTTTCTATCACTTCACCTTTCGAAAGTTTTTCTGTGTAGCATCGCCCTTAAATGAACATTTTTGAAAAATCGTATTCATCTTGGGGTTTTATATCATATAATTAGCCCATATAGTAAATATCAAGTCTCTATCACATTTTAAAGGAGGCATTTTTCATTTGTTCGTGAAATCGAATTATTTAGTGTGCGGCACTCCCTACAATATCAAATGTTGGTAAACTGAAATTACACACTTTCTTCCTTTCCAACTATTTACTCAAACACCGAATTTGAAGTCTCTACCTCATCGCGAAGCAAGCTTATTTTATTATTTCATCTATCGAATGTTTTTGTGTGTAATACCCATCCCCTTAAATATATATTTTTGAAAAACACCATTCTTATTGGGTTTTCTATCAGACGATTCCCCCATATATCAAACATCAAGCCTATATCACGTTTTAAAAGGGGTGTTTCTCCTTTATTCCGCAAATCGAATATTGTGGTATGCAGCAGCCCCTAAAGTAGAAAATATTGAAAAAGTGAAATTGTACATTTTCTTTCTTCCAAACTACAATCGCACACCAAATTTGAAATCTCTATTTCATCCCGAAGCATGTTTTTTTATCAGTTCACCTTTCGAACATTTTTCTCTGGAGCACCCACTTAAACGAATATTTTTGAAAAACTTTATTCATCTTGTGTATTTTTATCAAATGGATAGCCCACATACCAAATTTCAAGCCTCTTTCAAATTTTATTGGAGCCGTTTCTGATTTATTCGGCAAATTCGGGGCACGCCTTTAAGTTGAAAATATTGGAAATCTAAAATTGCACACTTTTTCCCTTTCGAACGATTTACCCATACCCAAAATTTGAAGTCTCTATCTTTTGGCAAAGTTTGCTTTCCTATAATTTCACTTTTCGAGCGTTTTGATGTGGAGCATATCCCCTAGAGAACGTTTTCGAAAAATTCGATTTTCCCAAGGGATTTTATCGAACGATTGAACCCATACACCAGATTGCAAGTCTCTATATATTCGGGAAGTGCCTGAAAAACGCGTGACAAACAGACGGACACTTGGTAATTATTATATATAGACTCTTATATGGATTTAATTCCTGATTAAAGCTTTATGTAACAACAGTATATATAGACTAGCAGAACACTCGTTGAAAATCAACGGTCCCACAACAAGCAACCCCCGAATAACGGACATTTTTGAATAATTCACATTTCATATATATTCGGAAAATCGAAAATTTTTGTGTGCGGGACCCCCTATAGAAGAAAATATTGGAAAACTGAAATTATTTTGACTTTCTTCCTTTTAAACTATCTACCCGTACATCAAATTTGAAGTCTCTATCTCATTCTGAAGCATGCAATGGTATTACTATATCACCTTTCGAACGTTTTTATTTGGAGCACGCTCTTAAATTAACACTTATAAGAAACTATTCGTCTTTGATTTTTTATCAAAGAATTAGCCCATGTAACAAATTTTAAGCCTCTTTCAAATTAAAAGTTAGCGTTTTTCATTTATTAGGCAAATCGAACATTTTGGTGTGCGACATCCCCTTAAGTAGCATATATTGGAAATCTGAAAGTGTACACCTTTTTTCTTTCTAGCGATATAGCCATACACGAAATTTGAAGTCTGTATCTCATCGCAAATCATGTTTTTCTATCATTTCACATTTTGAACGTTTTGATCTGCGGAATCTCCAAAAAATTACAAGTATTGAAAATTTTCTATTGCACACTTTGTTTCTTTTACACTCTCTACGTGTACAAATTTTAAGTTTCTATTCCGTCGCGAAGCATATTTTTTTTTATCATTTTAGTTTTCGAACGTTTTCGTGAGGAGTAGCTACCCTCTTAAATAAACAGTTTTCAAAAATTCTATTCTTGTGTTTTTTATCAGATGATTGTCCCATATACCAAATATCAAGCCTCTATTGCAATATAAAAGGAGGCATTCTTCATTTATTAGGAAAATAGAACATTTGGGTATGCGGCACCTCCTAACTTAGAAAATGAAATGTCGGAAAACTGAAATTGTACACGCCCTTCTTTTCAAACTATCTACCTGTACACTAAATATGAAGTCTCTATCGCATCTCTAAACATGGTTTTTTTGTCATTTCAACTTTCGAACGTTTTTCTCTGGAGCACCTCTATAAACGAATATTTTTGAAAAACTCTTTTGTCCTGGGAGTTTTCATTACATTATCAGCCCATATACCAAATTTCAAGCCTCCGTTAAATTTTAAATCAAGCGTTTCTCATTTGTTCGGCAAATCGAACATTTCGGTGAGCGACACCCCCTAAAGTAGCAAATATTGAAAATCTGAAATTGCGCACTTTCTTCCATTCAAACGATGTACCCAAACACCAAATTTGAAGTTTTTATCTTATCGCAAAGCTTGCTTTTCTTCATTTCACTTTTCAAACGTTTTAGTGTGGAGCACCCTTTCTTCAGAACATATTTCGAAAATACGATTTTTCCAGGGAGTTTCATTGAACGATCGACCCGTGTACCAAATTGCAAGTCTCTATCTATTCGGGAAGTGCCTTAAAAAAGCACGACAGACGGACAAATAGACGGACACTTTGCAATTAGTATATATAGATTAGGGTTGCACCGAATATTCGGTTCGGCTGAATACTTTAATATTCGGCCGAACCGAATAGTAAAAAAAAAATTAAATATTCGACAATTGGTAAAGCACATTTTTTTATACAATAAATGAAAGTAATAGTACCGTAGTACAAAATTAATTCAAATTGTTACTTACCAATATTATCGCATTTAAAATAATTTTAATGTAAAAGGAAACACTCTGATATTAAATTTTGTTGTTTTCTCAATTTTCCTTAAATCTTATCACACCTTAACCTTACTAACTCGTTAACCTTACTAACTGCTAACCTTAACCTTACTAAGTGCTCAGTTTCAATTTTGATAAAATTATTTATCAGTTACATTACAGAAGAGACTAAGATAGCAAAAATTTCATTGAATAAATTGTAATTCTAATTTGTAATAATATTTTTAGCAACTTGGGTTTCTATTTGTATGTAAGATAAATGCAAGATTCTCTATAACATGAAGCTACGATTATCACATATCCGAAATTAACTATCAATTATCAATTTATGCAGATAAACATAAACCAAATTAAGTAGCCATTTACTATATTAATTTGCTTTTGGAATGGTTTATTTTATTTTTTATTTATTTTAAATTAATAATTATACTTGATGTAAATGCAAATAAATTTAGGATGTTAAATGTAAATGCATTTAAAAAGGGCACACAATAGAAACATTTCCAATTTTAAATTGGCATAAATAGAAAAAATCTGATTTGGGCATCACATGACTTTCCCTGCAGACTTATATCCACATTCTCTTTATTTTTATTAAATTTATTTAACTTTTCATTCAATTTTCTTTCTCATTCGGTAACCGGACTTGTTTTCAAAGGTGGCGTAGAGAAAATATGAAAAACTAAAATATCCCGAGAACGGCTAGTCCTAGTGTAATGGGGTTTGTCTTATTCTTTTTTTCGTTAAAAATTACGTACTAAACAAGCATTTAATGGACATATTTTAGCATACGTAGTTCTTTAGTTTAGATTTTGACGAATTTTGCGGACCATTTTGCAAAAAAAGGCAGGTTATTTTTTTCCGAATCGTACCAAAATCTAATCAGCACTAGGGTGACCTACAAGTGACTCATCTACGAAATTTTATAAAATTCGGTTCATTAGCTTTTTAGTGAGAGTGTATACAATCTTTTGCGGCCCATTTCGCAAAAGAAGGCGAGTTCTTTTATCCCGAATCGAACCCAAAACTAATCAGCACCAGACTCGCCCACAATTGACTTACCTACCAAATTTTGTGAAATTCGGTCCAATAGTTTATTAATTAGAGTGGATACAAAATCTGCACAGACAGACACACACAGAGACGTCACGCCAAAAATATGTTTTTCGTATTCTAGAGGTCTTGAAACGTGTGGATCCGTCGAAAACTCGAGTTGCGATTTTCGACATGATTCCAATACTTTCCTTATACATTACCATGTATTGCGGGGAAAGTAATATTACCTTTAAAAAAATTTAACTGAATATTCGGTATTCGGCAAAAGATGGTATTCGGTGCAACCCTAATACAGATAGATAATAGAGAGTTAATACATTTTTTTTAATTTTATGTGATTTTTGATAAATTTGTTTAAAGAATGTGCAATATCTTGAGAACAGTTCATGCTAGCGTTCTAAAGTTCGTCAATCGTTTTATAATAAAAAATTATATGAGAAATGGTTCTTTAAGTAACTTTCTTGAAGGGTTTGATTTTTTGATGATTTTCTCAAAATTTAATTTCAAAATTTGAGGGTTTTCTGAGCATTTGATTACGTTCAACAACCAATAAGCTTCCAGTATTCACTGATTGTAATTATTATACCAAATATTATTCACATCGCTTCACTTTTTTCATGAGATATCGTCTCCACACGCTCGCTGAAACACACACAAACATCACCTCAAAAATATCTGATTCGTATTCAGGAATGTTTGAAACGAGCTCTCCCATCGAAAACTCGAATTCGAATTGTATTTGAAGTATTTTGTAATCATTTGAATTCAAGTGTTGTCCTCATATTAATTAATTTAAATAATGTTAATCAATTATAATCTGCAATTTTAATTAATCTGAATTCTCAGAAAGCCTTGGAATACCTTCCAATCCTCCCTCGTTCAGGATCTTGTATAATTAGGATTATTGTTTTTATTCATTATTTAAAAATTATGTTGTTTCACTAAAATATTATTTATAACATTAGTGTCCAATGGCCTTTGTTTGTGGGAGTTTGGAGTTGCCTTAGTAATAGCGTCTCTGATTTCAGACATTTTCTGATCCTCATGCCAAAAGCTCCGGAGACACTAATTTAAACATTTTGCACAGTACTTTGATTTTGCATTCATTACAGCGATATTGCTATATCTTGGCAATATAGAGAAAATGACATGTTTACTAATGAGCCAAACAAATTTTATTAAACCTCTGTTGTCATTCAATCTTATCTATAGTGAAATATAGTTACATGTGTATAAGAATTTGAGTGTATTTAAATAGCATCGATTAAAATTAAGTGAATGTTGCTATAGACTCACCAACACCTACACTGCTCTACATTTCTCCCATAAAAAATCTTGAAGGTGGCCATAAACTGACCTGTCTTACATTTTTCGAAAACACGACCAAGGAAGTTGTTAATGAAGTGTACATGTGCATACTCGAGTAGTATTAGGTGCATCTGGTCACAATTCTCTTCTTTTATTTAAAAAAAGATGGTCTAAGAAATTGTTTATGGAGTATGTAGTATATATATATATCAACTAGAGCCATCTTTCAGAGATCCCTTCATTTAATGACTACGGTCTCGACATTATTGGCAGAGCCCGACAATATGTCATTGAGGCCTTTTGGTCTGAAACTCGAGATATTGGACTAACTATTAACGAAACGAAGACAAAAGTTCATGTAGATAACCAAGAGAAGTCCTGACACTCCTCCTCCGCAAGTGAATGGGTGTTCTTCTGAGAGAGTGACAGTTCAATTACTTTGGGACGGCAGAAACCATTAAAACTGAAATCAGCACTGAAAGTAATAATCGTTTGATGATGGCAAACAGATGTTACCGTGACCTAAAAACCCAAATTAAAACATTACTAATTAACTATACCACCAAAATAAAAATTTATGAAACTTTGATACGACACATATTATTATATGGTAGCGAGAACTGGACACTCAATAAATCTACTGAAAAAAAAACTACTAATTTTTGAATGAAAGATCATAAGAAGAATTTTTGGTGCTGATCTTGAAAATAATGTCTGTCGTAACGCCTATAACCATGAAATTTATAACATATATAAACATCTTGACATTATAACAGCCATTAATGTATATCGTTGTTTTAGATGGCTTGAACATTTATTCAGATCCTAATCTAGCTAAAAGAACACGAGAATGCTCGCGAAACGAGCCTTATGAAAGTCAGCGAGTTGGAAGCGAAGCCTCCAGACTCACGAATCCAGTTATGGAGGTTAATGCGTGGAACACGTAGGCTGTCGTATGCACCGTTCAGATTAAAAGAGCTAGCTAAGCGAGTTCTAAGGATGGTAAATGTCAATTAACAAGGACAGTGCCCATTTGCGTATTGCGCCTGCGGCACGAAAGTGCTCGCGAAGCCAGATCAGCGAGCAGAAAGCGAAGCGGGGTGTTGACGAGTATTTACGGGGGTTGACGAGTATTTACGGGGGTTGACGAGTGTAGCGAGCAGGGTGGTGGAACCCCTAGTATATATATAAAATAACTAGTTAATTTTTAAAATGTTTAACTTTAACAAATCTCTCATAAAATGATGATTTGATCACTATACAAACTGCAAGTACATACATACTACTAAGATTATCTACACGATTTTTTTGTACTTTTTAACATTTTTTTCTTGTTTCAGATCTCAAAATACAAAGGAAGAATTTGGAGTTGCTTTTTTCTAAAACACAGCTCGAATCCCTTGTCCTCGAACAGTTGCATCCTGAGATGGTTCCCTTCCTTAAATCACTGTTGAACACACAGGAATACCTCCAGGATATTGAAATCAGACGTAGTGCAACAATTGATATTTGTGAAGTTCTTTCGACTTGGGACAGCATATCAAGAAAAAAGTTTAAAATATTAAAAATTTTTAACGTGAAGCGGAATTCAGTACAGCTATCAATATTGGCCAATCTGGCGGAAAGAAAAAATTGTGTGATTTTTGTTGTTGGCATAACGGCATAACTCTTATAGTGCATACATCACGTGTCCAATTTAAAATGTAAAGTCTTATTTCATAATACTAATGCATATATTTCATTAAAAACATATTATTATACCAAAGCTTTGTATCCAGCTAAATATCCAGGTAATAAAATGTTAATAAATTCATGAAAGTATTCAAAAATTCATTAGTTTTTTAAAATATTATTGGAAAATTTGCCTAATTTAAAAAATTACCATATATGACGTAGAGTGTCGTACAGGACAGAGCACCAGGCGCGAAGCGCCTTCAATCTCCAGTTTCAATATGTCGTTCTTATCGTCAAACTGTGACATTAATTCTGTGACCCTAATTGGAGGTTCGAGGTTTTTATTTACTACTTTTTATTATTTGTCCTAGCTCCTAGTGTGTCAGTTTGTTGCACATTTATAGTTTAAGCAGTTTGGGGGGGGGGGGGTTGATGCAGATCTAAGGGTTACCTAGTATTTTGGCAGTTTGGAGTTTAGAACATTTTTTGTAAAACATTAGTCGCATGCTACAGTTATTCACTTATTAGCTAAATAATTGTTAGATATTATTGGTATTTAAGAGAAAGGGTATAAAATAAAATGCGAAGCTTGGCAATTCACTCTGATTATGACTCTTTAAAGACTGAATCTGTTTCCATTTGTTTTGGCTCTAAAGAAGCAATAGGTTCGCTCGAAGACTTTAACAATTCAAGGAAAACATTAATTTTCCTTTTCTTCTGTCGAAAACTATATTTTCTCTTATCGATTTAGAAACATTAGAAATTCCTGGATGTTGTTGGTCTTCATCCGTGGTGAATTATGAAGTCATGTCCCAACACGATGTAGAATCATTCCATATTTGTCACCCGTGACAACGCCACTTATAGTAATTTCTGTGAGCTTGTTTATCGATCGAAAAGATCCCTTAGAAAATTTCGCGGTTAGAAAAGGATCGCTTATTTAAGTGAACACTTAGAGCAAGCATTCTCAAGGTGAATTCAGATTGAACAATTTAACCAAAATGAAACAGAAATCATGACATTCATTTAAATATTTTTATTTATCACTTTCTTAAACTGCACACAGAAGCGGACGCATAAGTACGCGTTCCAAGACCTCATCGATCTGCTTCGAACATTTATGTAAATATGTCCTTTTTTGCCCAAATAAGATGTGAATGATATAACTGAAGAACAAATACATCTACAAATTAACAAATTTAATGTATAGATACATTATATGAAAACTAGAACTAGATAGAATTTCCAGAATTAGCACTCAAATTGCAGAAGAGATGAATGCAAGAGTATTGTTTCACAGTTGCCATGAGTTGTGTTTCACATTTATTCGGCAAATCAATGTTTTGGTGTGCAGAACCCCCTAAAGTAGAACATATTGGCAAACTTAACTTGCTCGCCTCTTCATTAACTTAACTTGCTCACCCGTACACCAAATTAAAGTCTCTGTCTCATCCCGAAACATACTATTTTATGATTTTCTCCTTCAAACGATTTTTGTGGAGCATACCCATAAATGAACATTTTTGAAAAACTCTGTTCGACTCAGGTTTTTATCAGATGATTGGTACATTTACAAGTATCAATCCTCGATCACATTAAAAAAATAGTGTGTTCTTTATTCGGAAAATCGAACATATTGGTGTTTTGCACCCTCTAAAGTAGCAAATATTGGAAATCTGAATTTGCACACTTTCTTCCTTTCAAACAATCTGTCTACCAGTACACCAAATTTGAAGTCTCTATCCTATCACGAAGCATGTTTTTTCTATTCCCTTCACCTTTCGAAAGTTTTTCTGTTTAGCACCCCCTTAAATGAACATTTTTCAAAAATCGTAATCATCTTGGGGTTTTATATCATATGATTAGCCCATATAGTAAATATCAAGCCTATGCTCTATCACATTGTAAAAGAAGCATATTTCATTTGTTCGTCAAATCGAATACTTTAGTGAGAGCACCTCCCTACAATATCAAATATTGGTAAACTGCAATTGCACATGTTCTTCATTTCCAACTATTTACCCGTAGACCAAATTTGAAGTTTCTACCTCATCGCGAAACATGTTTATTTTATCATTTTACCTCTCGAATGATTTTGCGTCTAGTATTAGTACCCATCCCCTTAAATCTACATTTTTGTAAAACTCCATTCTTCTTGGGTTTTCTATCAGACGATTCCCCCATATACCAAATATCAAGCCTCTATCACGTTTTAAAAGATGTGTTTCTCCTTTATTCCGAATATCGAACGTTTTGGTATGCTTCACCCCCTAAAGTAGAAAATATTAGAAATTGTACACTTTCTTCCTTCCAAACTACAACCGTATACTAAATTTGAAATCTCTATCTCATCCCGAAGCAAGTTTTTTTATCAGTTTACCTTTCAAACGTTTTTTTCTGGAGCACCCCTTTAAAATAATATTTTTAGAAAACTCTATTCGTCTTGGGAGTTTTCATCAAATGATTAGCCCTTATACCAAATTTCAAGCCTCTTTCAAATTTTATTGGAGCCGTTTCTGATTTATACGGCAAATCGAAAATTTTGGTGTGTGACATTCCATTGTGTAGAAAATACTGGAAATCTGAAATTACACGCTTTTTTCCTTTCGAACGATTTACCCATACACCAAATTTAAAGTCTCTATCTTATAGCAAAGAATGCTTTTCTATCATTTAACTTTTCGAACGTTTTGGTGTGGCGCATCCTCTCTTTAGGCCATTTATAGAAAATACAATTTTTCCTGGGGATTTTATCGAACGATCGAACCATGTATCAGATTGCACGTTTTTTTGTTTTCGGGAAGTGCCTGAAAAACGCGTGACAGACAGACGGACACTTGGTGATTAGTATATATAGATGATGATTACGGACACTTGGTGATTAGTATCTATTAGGAAAATCGAACATTTGGATTTGCGGCACCTCCTAACTTAGAAAATGAAATGTCGGAAATCTAAAATTGTACACGCTCTGCTTTTCGAACTATCTACCTGTACACTAAATATGAAGTCTCTATCGCATCTCTAAACATGTTTTTTTTTTGTCATTTCACCTTTCGAACGTTTTTCTCTGGAGCACCCCTATAAACGAATATTTTTGAAAAACGCTTTTGTCATGGGAGTTTTCATTAAATTATACCCATATACCAAATTTAAAGCCTCTGTTAAATTTAAAATCAGGCGTTTCTCATTTGTTCGGCAAATCGAACATTTCGGTGCGCGACACCCCCTACAGTTGCAAATATTAAAAATATAAAATTGCACACTTTCTTCCTTTCGAACGATGTACCCATACACAAAATTTGAAGTCTTATCTTACCGCAAAGCATGCTTTTCTTCATTTCACTTTTGAAATGTTTTGGTGTGGAGCACCCTTTCTTCAGAACATATTTCGAAAATACGATTATTCCAGGGTGTTTTATCGAACGATCGATCCATGTACCAATTTTCAAGATTATCTATTCGGGAAGTGCTTAAAAAAAGCGCGACACACGGACAGACAGACGGACACTTTGCAATTAGTATATACTAGAAGAATACCTGTTGAATATCAACGGTCTCACAATAAGCAAAACCTGAATAATGTAAATTTTCGAATAATTCGCGTTTCACATTTATTCGGCAACTCGAATATTTTGGTGTGGAACCCCTAAAGAAGAAAATATTGGAAAATTTAAATTGCGCACTTCTTCCTTTAGAACTATCTACCCGTACACTAAATTAAAGTCTCTATCTCACCCCGAAGCATGCTAATTTATCATTTCCCCTTTCGAATGTTTTTCCGTGGAGCAGACCCATAAATGAACATTTCTAAAAAACTCTGTTCATCTTGAGTTTTTTGTCTGATGATTGGCTTATATACCAAATATCAAGCCTGTATCACATTTAAAAGGATGAGTGTCTCATTTTTCGGAAAATCGAACATATTGGTGTGCGGCACACCCTAAAGTAGCAAATATTGGAAATCTGAAAATACACACTTTCTTCCTTTCAAACTATCTCCCCGTACACCAAATTTGAAGTCTCTATTTTATCGCGAAGCATGTTTTCCTATCACTTCAACTTTTGAACGTTTTTCTGTGTTACACCCTCTTAAATGCACATATTTGAAAAACAGAATTCATCTTGGGTTTGTTTTTCAAATGATGAACCCATATACTAAATTTCAAGCCTCTATCACATTGTAAAGGAGGCGTTTTCAATTTGTTCGACAAATCGAATATTTTAGTGAGCGGCACTCCCTACAACAGCAAACATTGGAAAACTGAAATTGCACACTTTCTACCTTTTCAACTATTTACCCCTACACCATATTTGAAGTCTCTATCTCATTGCAAAGCATGTTTTTTCTATCAATTCACCTTTCGAATGTTTTTGTGTACAGTACCTACCCCCTTAAATATTCATTTTTGAAAAAATCCATTTTCATTGGGTTTACTATCATTTTATTATTCGCCCATGTACCAAATATCAAGCCTCTATCAAATTTTAATGTAGTCGTTTCTCATTTATTCGGTAAATCGAACAATTAGGTGTGCGGCATCCCCTTAAGTAGAAAATATTCCAAATCTGAAATTGTATACTTTCTTCCTATCAAACGGTTTACCCATACACTAAATTTGAAGTCTCTATCTTATCGCAAAGCATACTTTTCTATCATTTCAGTTTTCGAACGTTTTGGTCTGGAGCACCCGCTAAACGAACATTTTAGAAAACTATATTCTTTTTGTGTGTTTTCATCAAATGATTTGCCCATATACCAAATGTCAAGCCTGTATCAAATTTTAAAGCAGCCGTTTTTCATTTATTCTGTAAATCGAACATTTTGGTGTGCGGCACCCCCTGAAGTAGAAAATATTCGAAATCTAAAATTGTACACTTTTTTCCTTTCAAACGGTTTACCCATAGACCAAATTTGAAGTCTCTATCTCATCGCAAAGCATGCTTTCCCTTCATTTCACTTTTCGAACCTTTTGGTGTAGGGCACCCCTTCTATAGAACGTTTTCAAGAAATTCGATTTTTCCAGGAGGTTTTATCGAACGACCGAGCCGTGTACCAAATTGCGAGTCTCTATCTATTCGGGAAGTGCCTAAAAAAGCGTGACAGACGGACAGACAGACAGACGGACACTTGGCAATTTGTATATACTAGCCGAATACCCGTTGAAAATCAACGGTCTCGCAATAAGCAACCCCTGAATAATGTAAATTTTATAATAATTCGCGTTTCACATTCATTCGACAGATGGAATATTTTGGTGTGCAGAACCCCCTAAAGAAGAAAATATTGGGAAACTAAATTTGCGGATTTCTTCCTGTGTTTGTCTTGTGTTTTTTATCAGATTATTGGTCCATATACCAAAAATCAAGCCTCTATCACATTTAAAAGGAAGAGCACCAAATTTGAAGTCTCTATCTCATAGCGAAGCATGCTTTTCTAGCAGTTCACCTTTCGAAAACTTTTGTGCGGAGTGTCTACCCCCTTAAATACACATTTTTGAAAAACTTTATTCTTTTTGTGTTTTCTATCAAATGATTCGCCCATATACCAAATATCAAGCCTCTATCACGTTTTAAAAGGAGCATTTCTCCTTTATTCGGAAAATCGAACATATTAGTGTGCGCACCCCTGAAAGTAACAAATATTGGAAATCTGAATTTTCACACTTTCTTCCTTTCAAACTATCTACCCTTTCACCAAATATATCAAATATACCAAATACACCAAATATATAATTGATATATCTGTCTCATTGATATATCTGGTTTTTTAGCAATTCACTTTTCGAACGTTTCACTCTTTAGCACCCCCTTAAAGGAACATTGTTGAAGAACTATATTCGTCTTGCGTGTTTCCGTCAAATGATTAGCCCATATACCAAATTTCATGCCTCTATCAAATTTTAAAGGAGCGTTTTCTCATTTTTTCTGTAAATCGAACATTTTGGTCTGCGGCACCCCCTTAAGTAGAAAATATTGGAAATCTGAAATTGCACGCTTTCTTCCTTTCGAACGATTTACCCATACACTAAATTTGAAGTTTCTACCTCATCGCAAAGCATTCTTTCCTATCATTTCACTTTTCGAACGTTTTAGTGTGCGGCACCCCCTTAAAAGTAGAAAATATTGGAAATCTGAAATTCCACACTTTCTTTGTTTCAAACGATTTACCCATACTCCAAACTTGAAGTCTCTGTCTCATCGCAAAGCATGCTCTCCTATCATATCACTTTTCGAACGTTTTGGTGTGCTGCACCCCCCCTTAAGGAGAAAATATTTGAAATCTGAAATTGCACACTTTCTTCCTTTCGAGTGATTTACCCATATACCAAATTTGAAGTCTCTATCTCATCGCAAAGCATGCTTTCCCGTCATTTCACTTTTCGAACGTTTTGGTGTGGGGCACCCCCTCTATAGAACGTTTTCGAAAAATTCGATTTTTCCAGGGGGTTTTATCGAACGACCGAGCCGTGTACCAAATTGCAAGTCTCTATCTATTCGGGAAGTGCCTAAAAAAGGCGTGACAGACAGACGGACACTTGGCAATTAGTATATACTAGCCGAATACCCGTTGAAAATCAACGGTCTCGCAATAAGCAACCCCGAATAATGTAAATTTTTTAATTATTCGCGTTTCACATTTATTCGACAAATCGAATATGTTGGTGTGCAGAACCCCCTAAAGAAGAAAATATTTTGAAACTGAATTTCCGCATTTCTTCCTTTCGAATTATTTACCGGTACACCACATCTAATAAGTCGATCTCATCCCGAGGCACCCCTATATTAGTATTTCTCCTTTGGAACTTTTTTCTGTGAAGCACACCCATAAATGAACATTTTTGAAAAACTCTCTTTGTCTTGGGTTTTTTATCAGATGATTGGCTCATATACCGAATATCAAGCCTCTATCACATTTAAAAAGAAGCTTGCCTCATTTATTCGAAAAATCGAACACATTAGTGTGCGGCACCCCTTAATGTAGCAAATATTGGAAATCTGAAATTTCATGCTTTCTTCCTTTCAAACTATCTACCCGTACACCAAATTTGAAGTCTCTATTCTATCGAAAAGCATGTTTTTTCTATCACTTCACCTTTCGAACGTTTTTCTGTGTAGCATCCCGTTAATGAACATTTTTGTCAAACTGTATTCATGTTTGGATTTTTTTGTCAAATGGTTAGCCCATATACTAAATTTCAAGCTTCTATCACATTGTATAGGAGGAGTTTTTCATTTGTTCGGCAAATCGAACATTTTAGTGAAAGGCACCCCCTACAATAGCAAATGTTGGAAGACTGAAATTGCACACTTTCTTCCTTTCCAACTTTTTACCCGTACACCAAAATTTGAAGTCTCTATCTCATCCTGAAGCATGCTTTTCTAGTATTTCATCTTTCGAGTGCTTTTGTGTGGAGTACCCACCCCCTTTGCCATACATTTTTGAAAAACTCTATTCTTTTTGTGATTTCTATGATATGATTCGCCCATATACCAAATATAAAGCCTCTATCACGTTTTAAAAGGAGCGTTTCTCCTTTATTCCGTAAATCGAACATTTTGGTGTGCGGCACCTCCTAAAGTAGAAAATATTGGTAAACTGAAATTGTAACTTTCTTCCTTTCAAACTATCTACCCTTACACCAAATTTAATATCTCTATCTTATTCCAATGCATGGATTTTTTATCAATTAACTTTTCGAACGCTTTACTTTGGAGCACACCCTTAAACGAACATTTTTGAAAAACTGTATTCGTCTTGGGAGTTTTCGTCAAATTATTAGCCCATATACCAAATTTTATGCCTCTATCAAATTCTAAAGGCGCTTTTTCTCATTTATTCGGTAAATCGAACGTTTAGGTGTGCGACACCCCCTTAAGAAGAAAATATTGGAAATCTGAAATTGTACATTTTCTTCTTTTCGAACAATTTACCCATACACCGAATTTGAAGTCTCTATCTCATTGCAAAGCATGCATTCCTATCATTTCACTTTTCGAACGTTTTAGTGTGCGGCACCCCCTTAAGTAAAAAAAAATGGAAATCTGAAATTGCACACTTTCTTCCTTTCGAACGATTTACCCATACACCGAATTTGAAGTCTCTGTCTCATCGCAAAGCATGCTTTCCGATCATTTCACTTTTCGAACGTTTTGGTGTGCGGCACCCCCTTAAGTAGAAAATACTGGAAATCTGAAATTGCACACTTTCTTCCTTTGGAATGATTTACCTATACACCAAATTTGAAGTCTCTATCTCATCGCAAAGTTTGCTTTCTCAACTTTTCACTTTTCGAACGTTTTGGTGTGGGGCACCCCCTCTATAGAACGTTTTCGGAAAATTCGATTTTTCCAGGGGGTTTTATCGAACGACCGAGCCGTGTACCAAATTGCAAGTCTCTATCTATTGGGGAAGTGCCTAAAAAAAGCGTGGCGGACAGACGGACAGACAGACAGACGGACAGACAGACAGACAGACAGACGGACACTTGGCAATTAGTATATATAGATAATAGATAGATAGATAGTTAGAAAATCGGGAGTCAATACTTTTTTTTTAACTGTATGTGAGTTTTGATAAATTAATTTGAAGAAAGTGCAATATCCCGAGAAAAGTTCATGCTAGCTTTCCAAAGTTTATGTCAATCGTTTTCTAATGAAAAATTACATGAGAAATGGTTATTTAAGTAACTTTCTTGAAGCGTTTGATTTTTTGATGATTTTTTCAAAATATGAGATTTTTCTGAGCATTTTATTACGTTTAAAAACAATAGGCCTCACCGATAGGAATAACAATAGGTATTCACCGATTGTAATTTTTGTACCAAATATCATTTGCAAGGCTTCACTTTTTTCGTGAGATATCGTCTCCACACGCTCGCTGACACACACACACACACACAGACAGACATCACCTAAAAAATATCTGATTCGTATTCAAAAATGTTTGAAACGAGCTCACCCATCGAAAACTCGAATTCAAATTGTATTTGACGTATTTTGTAATCATTTGAATTCAAGTGTTTTCTTTATATTAATTAATTTAAATAATGTTAATCAATTACAATCTGCAATTTTAATTAATCTAAAATCTCAGAAAGCCTTGGAATACCTTCCAATCCTTCCTCCTTCATTATCTTGGATAATTAGGATTATTGTTTTTATTCATTTCTAGCCGCCTTCGGCGACCAGCCTTTTCGCTACCCTTGAAAATTCTGACTGTGGCAAACTCACTGCCGCGACCTACCATAAAGATGTGAGGTAACTGGTTTTACGTCCAGGAAGTGCCACCCAATTTAGACCGGAACCCGGTGGGGGAGGCATCCACAGGGACCATGCTCTCCTTCCCCTACCACCAACCTCTCAGAAGGTCGGAAGGATTTACGGATCCACATGTTTAACATGATCGTACTCCGCGTGAACACGGCAGCAGTTTTGGCAGTGGCGGAAATCGAACCCAAGAGTTCCGAGTGCAATTCCCGCGCGCTAACCACTGGGCTACTGCGTCCTCCGCGATAATCTCCATAACTTTCTTTTTATTCACACAATTTAGACTAGGACCCAAGGGCGGAGGCATCCACAGGGACCGTACCCTCCTTCCCCTACCACCAACCTCTCGGAAGGACTTACGAACCCATATGTTTAATGTGATCCTACACCGCCTGAACACAGCGGCAATTTAGGCATTGGCGGGAATCGAACTCGGGCCTACCGAGTGCAATTCCCGTGCGCTAACTTCCCGCGCGCTAATTTTATAATGACCATATGCTTAGCTCTTAATTCCATCATCATCATTCCATCGTTCCATCATTTAAAATTATTATATATTCATATTATTATTATTTATCCATATTATTATTATTTATCAATAATAATATGCATCGTTCCATCATTTAAAATATCCATAAATTAAAATATCCATTTAAAAAATCCATATCGTTCCACCAATCCATAAATATAATAATTTCAAATACATCACCACTATACAATACATATGCTAAGTCCTTAATTAATTTAAAACCGGAAGCTCGGTCTCCATGAAAACGGGGAAAGAACTCTTTTAGCGGAATGCCGAGAAATTAAAAACATGACGTCTTTAATATTGCGATCCTGCAGGCAATTTCCATTATTTCTTGACCAGATTGGACTTGCAAGAATGCCAGATATTTCAGCTTTCTAAAAATGTAAATTATTAGTAGAAAATATGCGTACTTTTTACTATGCGAGAATTTAAAAACCAAAAATCGTTTTTAGAGCCAAAAGTGACTTTTGTTTAAAATCTTTAAAAAATAATAGAATTTGTCACTGAGATTTGAAATTTATATATTTTTACTTGCAATTGCTCTTTTCGGTGGTGTAATTTGGTTTTTTCTACGACGTCTGGATCGTGGAGAAAAAAGGGCAAAAAATGGTCGAAATCGCATAAAACATTAAATAACAAAAAAAAATAATTAAAATTTTAAAAATCGGTTTTCAAGTGTCCCCTCCCCCCCCCCGGGTTTCCGATTGCCAAATTTCGTAGCTCACAAACGCGCGGTCTCTGAACGTATAGTGTATAAGGCAGACACACACACAGAGATTGCTTTGATTATATAGATTTAATAATTATGTTGTTTCATGAAAATGTTATTTATACCATTAATGACCATTGGCCTTTGTTTGTGGGAGCTGACGGTTGCCATAGTAATGGCATCTCTGATTTCCGAGATTTTCTGATATTCACGCCAAAAACGTACACACTTATTTAAAGGGGCGCGGTAGCCCATTGGTTAGCTCGCTGGAGTTGCACTCGGTAGGCCCGGGTTCGATTCCAGCCACTGCCAAAACTGTCGCCGTGTTCATGCGGAGTACGATCACGTTAAACATGTGGGTCCGAAAGTCCTTCCGAGAGGTTGGTGGTAGGGGAAGGAGGGTACGGTCCCTGTGGATGCCTCCCCCACTGGGTTCCGGTCTAAATTGGGTGGCACTTCCCGACCGTCCAAACTGTTACCTTACACCTTTCTGGTAGGTCGGACGGTCTGGGTTTTAGCAACAACAACACTTATTTAAAAATTTTGCACAGTAATTTGATTTTGCATTCATTAAAGCGATATTGCGATATCTTGGCAATACAGAGAAAGCTCCATGTTGACTAATGAACTAAACAAATTTTATTAAACCTCTGTTGTCATTCAGTCTTTTAATAGTGAAATATCGTTACATGTGTATAAGAATTTGAGTGTATTTAAATCGCGTCGATTAAAATTAAGTGAATGTTGCCATAGACTCACCTACACCTGCAGTGCTCTACATTTTTCGCATAAAAAATCTTGAAGGAGGCCGTAAACTGAACTGTCTTACATTTTTCGAAAACACGGCCAAAGAAGTTGTTAATGGAGTATACATGTGCATACTCGAGTAGTATTAGTTGCATCTGGCCACAATTCTCTACTTTTATTAAAAAATATGGTCTAAGAAATTGTTTATGGGGTATGTAATATGTATACTTATCAACTGGTGCCATCTTTCAGAGATCTTTTCATTTTATGCCTACGGTCTCGACATTATTGGCAAATCCCGACAATATATCATTGAGGCCTTTTGGTCTGATATGGGACTAACTATGAACGAAACGAATACAAAGTTCATGTAGGTAACGAATAGAAATCCCGACACTTCACCTCCGCAAGTGAATGGTTGTTCTTCTCCAGAGAGTGACAGTTCAATTACTTTGGGACGGCAGTAACCATTAAAACTGAAATCAGCACTGAAAGTAAGAATCGTTTGATGATGGCAAACAGATGTTACTGTTAAAAATCCAACTAAAAACATTACTAGCTAACTATACCACCAAAATTAAAATTTATAAAACTTTGATACGACACATATTATTATATGACAGCGAGAACTGGCCACTCAATAAATCTACTGAAAAAAAGCTACTAATTTTTGAATGAAAGATCATAAGAAGAATCTTTGGTGCTGATCTTGAAAATAATGTCTGCCGTAACGCCTATAACCATGAAATTTATAACATATATAAACATCTTGACATTGTAACAGTCATTAAAGTATATCGTTGTTTTAGATGGCTTGGACATTTATTCAGATCCTAATCTAGCTAAAAAAACACGAGAATGCTCGAGAGACGAGCCTTTCGAAAGTCAGCGAGTTGGAAGCGAAGCCTCCACACTCTTGAATTCTGTTACGGAGCTTAATGCATGGCAGCCAATAGTTGGCGGAGCCCTGGGATTCTTAGAGCGATAGCGAGGAGGGACATCACAGACTAATACATGAATATATTTATGATGCAGATGAATGTATTTTTAAATCCTGATCGTTTTCAGTATTATAACCCTTTAGCATGCATTTTAGTGTGGTTTGAGTAACGTGCAGAAGGATTATTCGTTAAGTGATTAGATCATTTCTATAGTTTCAAAAATTATAAAATTACAGTCCTGTACATATTTCCCTGCCCGCTTTTGAAAAAAAAATCGCCGAGCGAGCGATAACGCTCCAAATCTGGCAGACGTACCTTGTTTACATCGTAGTTCACTTCGTCCAACTCATAAGCACTAGTGTCTATGCGACATCCCATGTTAAAAATGTTGCCATAGGGTCCTATGGGAGTGAGCCTTCTGAATATAGTATTCTGTGAGGGACACGTAGGCGGTCGTATGCGCCGTTCAGATTGGAAGACTAGCTAAGTGAGTTCTAGGGATGGTGAATGTCAATTAACAAGGGCAGTACCCATTTGATTATTACGCCTGCGGCACGGAAGTGCTCGCGAAGCCAGATCAGCGAGTAAGAGGCGAAGCGGGGGGTTGACGAGTGTAGCAAGCAGGGTGGCCCTTAGTATATATATAAAACAACTAGTTAAGTTTTGAAATGTTTAACTTTAGCAAAACTCTCATAAAATGATAATTTGATCACTAAGCAAATTGCAAGTACATAAATACTACTACGATTATCTACACGATTTTTTTGCACTTTTTAACATTTTTTTCTTGTTTCAGATCTCAAAATACAAAGGAAGAATTTGGAGTTGCTTTTTTCTAAAACACAGCTCGAATCCCTTGTCCTCGAAAAGTTGCATCCTGATATTGTTCCCTTTCTTAAATCACTGTTGAACACACAGAAATATCTCCAGAATGTTGACATTAGATGTAGCGCAACAATTGATATTTGTGCAGTTCTTTCGACTTGGGGCAGCATATCAAGAAAAAAGTTAAAAAGATTAAGAATTATTAACATGAATTGGAATTTAAAACAGTTATCAATATTGGCTAATATGGCGGTAAGCAAAAATTGTATGATTATTATTGCTAACATAACTCTTATAGTGCATACATCATTTGTCCAATTTAATATGTAAAGTCTCATTCCATAATGCTAAATGCATAGCTTTCGTTAAAAAAAACACATTTTTTATACCAAAAGTTTGTATCCAGGTATAAGTATTCTACTTTTAGCGTATCGTAAATTAAGTTAGTGATATGCCGATGTGAAAACAAGTAAACAAATTTAAATTTAAATTTTAAAATTTTTATTCATGCGACTGTTTCAAGTGTTTTTATATTGAACTAATAGTGGGCTCTACCCCAGCTGGCTACGCTTCACTAATCCAAGTAACTCGCTTCGCGATTCCTGAGGCTACGCCTGCTACTCGCTTTGTGACCTATTTCAAGCCAAACTAAAGTTTAAATAGGTAAACATTATTTCATCGTGATACTCTAATATTTCTCTAAATCTATCACATTTTATTTTTACTTTCCTTATATGCATAGTAGGATGTTTAAGGAAAGTATTGGGACGGCGTTGAAAATTCGAATTCACGTTTTCGACGGAAAAACACGCTTCAAGCACCCCTGATCACGAATCGAACATTTTTTATGTGATGTCTGTGTGTGTGTGTGTGCGAAAGTATGTGTGTGTGAAAGTATTTGTTTGGGTGCGTGAAAGTATGTGTGTGTATGTGTCATTGAGTCCGTGGAGACGACATCTAACGAACGAATGGAGCGATTCGAATGAAATTTGGTACAAAATTTACAATGCGTGAATACTGGAAGTCTATTGTTTTTAAACACAATCGAATGCTCAGAATACCCTAAATTTTGAAAAAAATTATCAAAAAATCAAAATGTTTTAATAAAGTTATGCAAAAATACATTTCTTATGTAATTTTTCCTTAGAAAACGATTTCATACGATAAATTTTATGACATCATTATCGTGGTTCTAGCTCGTTCCAATCATGAGAAAAAATACTTTGAGTAATACTTTTGTACTTGAACGCCAATATATTTATCTGCTCTAAGAATAACTTATTTCTCTGGCCATAACACTTGGCGAAATGTCGCCAACTGTGCGAATTTTTTAAACTTTGCCAGATTAATGGAAATCTAGCCAAATGGATAAAAATGATGAAAAATCAATGAGAATGACGACTTATCGACGAAAATGCAATATCTTAGAAAGAATGCAAGTATCTATATATATAAAGAAGAAAAGTATGTATGCATGTATATATTTAAGATCCAACATCATGGCAGAACCGCTGAACCGAATTTGATGAAATTTGGTGAGTAGTCTTTGGTATATGTCAAAATATATACCAATACACCTGTACTGATTATACTTTCGTAGATTAGAAGATATACCCCTGCATTCCTAGACGATTACTCGTACAACGTACAATATGTGAGTTTCAGAAATTTTTGCTGCAATAAAACAATGGCGTAATAACTTGTAAATATCGATAATCTCTGAATCAATTATTCTCGAAAATATCAATAATAATAATGTTTAAACCTGCAGACCGCAATTGATATTAACCAGTCAAAAATGCAATGGCAATGAAATTTATTTTATATACTTATCTTCATTATTCAAATCGGAAAAGATTTAATAAAAATCGTCTGTCGCATAAACACATGGTATTTAAATCCGTTGCTAAACGACATTATCATTTGCTTCAAACTAATTGGTGGAAAAAATATCGTCTGAATAATGCTATCTCTAAAGGCCGTATCACATTCAAGAACTTTTCAGGGAATTTTTAGGACAACCAACTTTTTGAACAATTTTTACCCCGAGTTGGGGGAAAACGCGTGTGTGATAAACGCAAAAAGTTGGGATAGCCCTGAATAACTTTTTCTGGACCGAGCAGAAAAAGTTGTTAGTTTGGGACAATTTTTCAACAACCAGCCAATCAGCGATGAGTAACGGAGATATCACGTGTAGAGATCAGGTTGGCGCAGCTGGTTTATGGCGTGAAATCTACGAACAACGTGGCCAAACAAGAACTTGGATATTTCTGCATCTTTCAATATTTTCAGATGAATTTATACCATTTAAGATGGAATTAATTGTATTTATTTCCTGGAAGAAGCGTATTCAACAAGTTTGCCAACATGATATGAAGAATTAAACTGATTTTGATTCGCATATCGATGTAATATTTTATTTATTAAAAGTTTTAAAGATGAGCAATTGGAATACACTTTTAAACAGGTATGTTTTGTGTATTTTTCGTTTATATTCGATTGCATGATCATAACCTGACATATGACATGGTAATGCTATTTATATTCACAATATTGAACGCTTGAGTTTCAGCCCTTTAATCAGAAATAAACGTGTACTGCAATATTTCAGCCGATCTGTTTATTATATCAGATATGCTATTTTATTGCTGAACCCGTTATAGAAATTGTCCTATATAGTAAATAAAATTTTGATTTAAAATTATCATATATTGTTCCTAAATTTTTCGTGTGTTTGAATAACATTTTGTTTGCATTTTTTTTTGTATGTGATCTCCGAAATTGTAATTTTGAAACGTTTGCAATTTATTTGAAGTTATTGATGCAATGCTGTTTATTAGCATTGTCTGTATATATGAGCACTGTCATTATGTAAGAAACATAATTTATGTATGGATACAAAGGGAGTTTAATAATCAAGAACAGTTGTTCATTAACTTTAAACCTATGTATTCAACATTCAAAGTTTTGAGGATAGCATTTAATAATAAAATTTTACTTCCTCTGCTATTTTTTAGATACTTTGAACTTTGAAAATTTACGTAATTCGAATTTCATCAGAAATATAAATTTACGATTTTTAAATTTTCATATCATAAATTTGTACATGACAATATATAACACTGTACTGATTAAAATATTTTCATGGTCTGAATATCGGTAGTTAAATTGTAAACAATGTTTGAGGAAAAATGTTCAATACACTAAGGTGTAAATAATTTTAAGTTAAGCATAAAAAAATTTAAACACAATAAATGTATTTTATAGTAGTTTATTGCATAACGTGAACTATGAAGAATGATAATAATTGAAAGCAAACTAATCCATAGGGTAATGGTTGATATAAATTTTGCAGCTCATTCAACTTCAAAGTATTTCATAAATATTGGATAATTGCTTATTTGTTTCCAATAGATGTAGTGTTTGCTGTATAGAATGTGTCGAGTACCTATCAATAAAAACTACGGTGATTTACCAGAGGTCGATTGGATGACGATCGCTTATGGTAGGCCTGAATCGCCAGTATTTGCAGAAGTTACTGACCAGTCTACAAGCCTTTCAGGTTTTGGATTTATACCCAATACAAGCAACTTGGACAATTCTACTTGTGCTAACAACTCGGATGAGCCGGCATATCTAAGCAACTCAGTCAGCCCCACCACCGCCACTGATGACGATCCAGTTATTGTGGCTGTTATACCTGCTGCCCCTACACCCTACGAACCGCACTATTCATTTTCATTGGGGATGAGTGTCCATCTGCAAATTTTCATTTTCAAACAGAACGTTCGTATTCACATACGAAAGTATGAAGAGGGGCGTGCCACCCAACATGGAGTGATCATGAACGCTGCAACGTGGCGTGAATTCTCGAGCAAAATATATGAATTTAACAACATTTATACAAGTGCTAGCTTTATAGCTAATAATCAACTGATTGTGGTGAATGCAGATGGGGAATGTCATTTACAGCAAATGTATAAAAATGGAGAGGGTCCGTTTCATCTGAAACCATCGGCAATTACCCTCTCCATGGAACATATCGTTAATTTAAAAGAAGTGTGTGATGACATTGCATATGCTATCTTGGAAGTGCTATATGAGAAGGTGTTACCTACCAGGATTTTGAAAATGCAACAATTAAGACCCGCAGAGCCTAAGCCAATAGGATATGAAGATATTTTACACAAACACATACTAGAATGTGTACGCAGTGAAATTCAACGTGTTGGGGAAAAGCTGTTTTACTGCGAGGGGTGCGTCGTCAATCACCTCTCACAAAGGCGACACGCTTGTCTCAACACGATTATAGAGGACAAGCTGCGCTCTGTGGGTGACAGTGCACTGTTTCACGTAAACTTATGCAACATTCAAAACAATATAGGTGAGCACAGCTTGGCCTTACACTTGGATTCAAAGTGTTTTGCGGGGCTCGACATGTACGCCTATAAGCAAGGGCTTATGTGAGTACACATTTACTTGGTTTTTCTTGTTTTTTCTTTTTTAAACTCGTTAGTTTTTTTTTTACGTTTAGTTGTTCACCTTACGGTCTTAGACCTCTTGGAATATCGAAAACACATACTTCTAATTCCTCGAACATGCACTATATGTCGAGTAATTTTTGCTAAATTTAATTTAAATGCCATAATTTTAAGCGATAAAGGAGTCTTAGGCCTTGAGTAAGATTAAAAAAACAAAAAAGCTCCTACTTCACCAAACATATGCTAAGAACCAAACAATTCACTAAAATCATAAAATTTTAGGGTCTTTGACCTCTTGGAATATCGAAAACATATATTTCTAATTCCTCGTACATGCACTATGTGTCGAGTAATTTTTGCTAAATTTAATCCTCTGTTTTATTCTTCTTATAAACACCTAAAAATAATTTTTCAAATCTTAATATTCGATCTTTAAATCGATATGCATCAATCTCCCAGAATCCTATGCGGTCTTCATCGCTGGGTATGTATACAATGTACACGTGATCCGAAAAAGTCACACACCTCATGTCACTAAATTAAAAAAAAAATGATCAAATAAATAACAAAGTTCTCTGCCAATAGAGGGCGCCGCTGATCATCTTATTGCTTTCAGTATGATAGAGAAGGTTAAATAGGGAGTTCCCATCAAGCTTCTATGGGCCAGCTGGCTGCGTGTTCGGCAGCTGACCCATAGACGCTTTTTAGTCGCGGGTTCGAATCCAGACGCAAAAGTAAACTTTACAACCCAATAAAAATAAAATTAAAACATACTCTTATAGACCTTCAGTCTGAATTAAGATATTTAAAGTTTCGCATTAATTAACAATTTTATGAATATCATTAAAAAAAATTAAAAAAAAATCTGACAACATTTCTAGTAAAATAAAAAAAAATTGTCGAGTCATGTTCAACCAGTATTCTAACCTAGCATTAAAATCTCACATGGTATGTGAAAATAGACATTTAGCGCAATTGCCGAAATGGATTCAGAAACTTACCATAAAAAAAAATCGCGTGGCATACACAATCATTCTGAAAAGTGTCGAGTCACGTTCAGTCAGTAGTATAACCTGCCGTTAAAATCTCACATGGTATGTGAAGATAAACATTTAGCGCAGCGATATGCTAGTTCCCTATGGAGTGCTAGAAATCCCCCATTCCTTTAAAAGTCATCCAAAAATACCACAAAAATCATTTCATTAAAATTAATAAAAGTCAATAACACACACACACACACCGTCCTTAAGAATCACTGATGAACTGCCATCGTAAAAAAAAATTATCTTCGTTCATTAAAACATGTATGAGCGTGAAGTTAAAATTATTAAGTCATCGTCTGACTACCTACTTAAAAGAACACAAAAACCTCATTAAAAAAATTAATTCTATTAAAATTCAATAACACGCATGTATTTCATTCAAGCGCCAATAGATGGCGCCATCACCGCCGTCTAAACTTTCGTAAATGTCTTCAAGCATTTTCCAAAAACATTTCATAAAAACAATAATTACCCACGTTTCAATCATTAAAAAAAAATAATCCTCTTATTAAAATTCAATTAAGACTATATTTCATTTTTTTTCATAATACATTTTATTCATTTATTAAAAATGAATTAAAATCCTAATTCATTAGATGGCGCCATCACCGCCGTCTAAAATTTCGTAAATGCCTTCAAGCACTTTCCAAACCATTTCATAAAAACAATAATTACCTAATCATTACAAAAAAAGAATCCTCCAATTAAAACTCAATTATGACTATATTCCATTTTTTTTTTCATAATATATTTTATTCATTAAAAAAAATTAATTAAAATCTTAATTCATTCGCACCATCCCCTCGTAAAAGTTCAGAAAATATTCAAAGTACCCAACTCCTTTCGCAGGGAAGACATCATTCATTCACCATGTGCTTACAAGTCTCAAACTGTATACTGGTTAAAGCACTCTCCTACGGTGCAAGGGGTCCCCAGTTGGAATCCAGCTCAGTCCAGAACCAATTCTTTCCTTTTAGCCAACACAGTTCTCCAACCTGTCCATAGAGGGCGCCACCAAAATGTCCAAGATGACCGCCAAGGTCTTCTTCAACCTCACTGTCTGTGTCAGTACATGACATCATCCGATAATGTTATGGAATGAGTCATCCGATAAGATAAGCTGATGACGTCATCCGATAAGATAAGCCGATGACGTCATCTGATAAGATCAGATAAGATAACGTGCCGTCATCATGACGTCATCCCATTGGAATGCAATCCGCAAATCCGCCTGCTGCCCTTGAACTCTCCTTCCTCTACTACTCACGCTTCTTTTTAAATGTGATAGAGGATTGATATTTGGTATATGGGCCAATCATCTGATAAAAAAACCAAGACGAACAGAGTTTTTCAAAAATGTTCATTTATGGGTGTGCTTCACAGAAAAGCGTTCGAAAGGGGAAATGATAAAATAGCATTCTACAAGAAAAGATAGACTTTAATGTGGTGTATGGGTAGCAGTTCGAAAGAAAGAAATGCGTAACTTAAATTTTCCAATATTTTCTTTTTTAGGGAGTTCTGCGCACCAAAATATTCGATTTGCCGGATGAATCTGAAACCCCGAACTATTCAAAAATTTACATTATTCAGGAGTTGCTTATTGCGAGACTGCTGATTTTCAACGGGTATTCGGATAGTATGGATTCTATTACTTATTAAGGATTCTATATCAATATGAATAATTGGCAATTTAGAGTTATGTCAAATGTAAGTTAATTGATTACTTCGAAATACTTTCACATGTTGCTATTCAGAAAAGCGCCAAATGCACAAAGTTTAAATAACTGTGCCGTGGATCTCATACACCGTTTTTATCCTGTGAAAGAATTAACTTCACTGGATTATGCAAGGAAAGCCGTATGGTGCTCACATCATGTTTTATTATATTGTAATCGTGTCTTATTACACTCTGTAAGAAATTATTAGATAGAGGAGAGAATTTAACCATGTTGAGGTACTGGAAGCACAAAAATAGTATATAGTATGTAATGGGTGCGCTGCCTAATGGAAAAAAGATTTAAAAAATCATGATGCTGTTACAATAAGAAAAGCTTCTGTTTAGTTTTTAATGTTTCCGTCAAGTTTGGATATATTAATTTTCTGTGCTCTGATACATTTTTACAGATTACAATACATAAGCTTAGACAAAATTTATTAAATCTACTTTATTTAAAATCAATATGTATTTTAAAATGTATTATAAAAATATTAAGATATCATTTTTCATTTTGAGATATCTTTAGCATTGGACGTCTGTGAAAGCCCCAGGCCGTCCGGCTCGTCCAGAGGACTTAGAGCAGCGAGATGGACGACCGGGCATTGGACGTCTGTGGATGAATTATTAGAACCAACTTAACCAGTTTCATTTTATTCTTATTTCTTTCAGATTTTCATTGATGTTCGATCTAGGTGGTGGATCCAAGATGTGGTAAAGAAAACATTTCAAAGATGCATCATTACTTTCACTGTTTTAATTTTAGAGTTAGAAATAGCAGTGGAAGGTACATACAAAAATATCCCAAAATTAAATTGAAATCCTATTAAAACTTTGATGCATTAGTATCATGTTCTATGCCATTTTGTTGCGATTGAATTACAAACATCACGGTATGCATCTTAATCCATCAAATTGGAAAAAAGTACAACAAACTAATTCACTGACTTTGGTGAAACATAAAAGGAACCCTTGCCGTTGTTTAAAAATAATATGTAAAACTGAATTTTTTTACAGTACAACCCAGTTCATTATTTTATAAATATCATGAAAAAATAATATGCACAACTGTTTTCACTCTTTTACACAGTACATAATTTTGTACTTGTCATAAAATAAATTACATTCCTGATTTTATTATTTTACAGAGCATTTAATAGTATTAAAAACAGTGTTTAAATTCATGTTTTATTTTTGTAATTCTTGCTTAATTGTTACTAAGATAAAGGACTCAATGTTATTTTTTTAACAATAGAGATATCTATAGACAACGTAATCTTAATATCTCCATCAAACATGAATCCTGTTTTGTTCCTGAATCAAGCGTGGTATTACTTCTAAAGGCCAAAATAATGTGTCGACTAGGTTTGAGAAATAACTCTTTTCTGATTTTGTCATCATTTCTGATAAATTACACATTTTCTTTACTGAATGTAAAAATTCTTCGTATATAACAGCATACGATTGTTGATTACACACACCGTTACAAAAAAAATATACATATGCATCTGCCGGGAAAAAAAATAAGCTACAGCCAGTGACGTCCTGAGGAGCCATACTTGAGTAGATTCTTATGAATCACTAGGTATAATACCTCGCTTTTACCGGCAAAAAAAGTATCACAACCTAAAATTTAATAGTTCGTATCAGTTAAACCTCATGATTCATCACATTCTTACGTTGTTGCTACCATAAAAATTTGGTATTTCCATCTCAAAAATGTTTAGTATTACCACCGTATTCCTCAAAAATGAGGGAAATTTTTTCACCTTCTCCAAATTGAGAAAAGAATCCTCATTCATCAATATACCTCTGTTTACAAAAGAAAACCCCTTATATTACAACTGAGATCTGATCTTCCTTGACTTTGACCCTAGCTTCGTATCATTCATTCAATCAGGTGTTAGAGCGAAGCAGAAGACACTAACTGCCGTATCTGTGGAAGAGTTTAATAAATTGGTGAATACCAGTTGGAGGAGTTGGGTAGAACGGCATAAACAACTTATCAAAGATTATCTGAAATATATATGATGGAAATGAGATCTGTAATTCAAATTACCTAGCACATGATCTAGCAGAATTGTACAAATACTGTTAAATATATATATGCTTTATGAAACGTTATTAAATGTTATTTTTAATGTTATTAATAGTTATTAACCGTTATTAATAGTTAATGCATGACATGTTCAGATTTGCGAATTTGCGACTTAAAGCCTAAAGGTTTCATGTTCGCTCCCATACTCTCTAAAATATATGCACAAATACAAGGTATAATGAGAATAATTCCATTAAGAAAAAACATAGTTTAATGTTTTCAATACTACTGCCTCCTCCTACATAGGCAGAAACATCGATTCGATGGTTGATGTTAATAGAGTTAATTCACAGGTATCACCTCTCTTGGTATTCACATTTTATATACACTCAATAACCTTACTAAGATGGCAAACATTGCTCAAAATTAACTTACCGTATTTTCTTAATATTACAATCAAACGATTCAACCATTGAACATTTATTTCTGAAAACTAACTAAGATATTAGGATGGATAAACACGTGGAAATGTTTGGAATTCAAGACCGGAAGTGACGTGATATAAATAAGTATCATTGAACTAGGAGCAACCATCCTGATATACCTAATGCACATAATATTGAGACATTCTATATTGATAATTACTTTAAAGAACATCAAATGGAGAATAAATTTTTGAAAGTCGTATTACGAGATACCAATATAAATTTCTATTTTCATTTTATAAATTTTTTACCTCTCTGTTACACATATTTCATTTCCCAAATTCTCGGTTTTTCATAGATTGAAAGCAATATTAGACACAAAATTTAACAAATATAATCAGCTTTATTTATAATCACAAAATTTTGGCCATGTATACATACATGCAAAATAATAATCAGCAATTTTCAATCACTGCAACCTTGATCTTTGGGCATTGGCGGACAAAATTTGTGAACAACTTTGAATCCCCGTCCGTTAGTTGGCATTTTATTGTAAGTTCTTCCAATGCTTGGTTGTATCCTTCATTTAAAAGGTGATTAAGGAAATAGTTCAATGGTTTACTTTCTCTTTCTGTATTTTCAATAGACAGATTCTGAAGAACAACGGGAGGAGGTAAGAGGCTTGTAATTTTTTCAAGTTTCTGAAATTGAAATTATATTTACAATAAAGGTAACATACATTGACATCATATTTTATGTTCATTATGTGATATTACGGCACAAACTTTACAATATACATCATAATCAAAAATATGTAACCCAAAGACTCACACTGCAGATAGTCGTAAGAGCGCGTCGTCGTTGTTGGTGTGTTATTATTCACACCGCAGTGACGTGAGCTGAAAAATAATTCAGGAGAGGTGGGGGTGGATGTGGGGGAGTAACATACTCTTGTAATAAAAAATATCCAACCATAAAAAATTAAGTTATAGCCGCTAAACTCGGCCTGCAACTGCTGTTTTAAGAACTATGCAAATTATCAAACTGTCAGCGGCAATGATGCTATACAGCTCATGCAACGCGCGAAAAAAACGACGCATCGTGCAGCATTTAAACAACCAGTATCCTCACTCATCAGCAATAGAAACTGGATTTTTGACTTTGATACTGCAAGTTGTTTTCAGAGATTCCTGTGATACGCACTCGACAGAACTACGAACAAATGCGGATTTAAAGAAAGATCTCATCGCAGGCTTAAGGTAAGCTAGTTGGCCCAACAGCCGTATCAGTCGGCCTCTTAGTCGTTGCTTGGTGCAGTCAATAGCTAATCAGAAAAGGCACATGTAACCATCGCAAACGTTCAGAACGCCCTCAGACAGGCAATTGCTTGAGAGGCACGTTCAGTTAGGAGAGGAGCTACGTATTCGGAAGCAACTGGTAGAAGGTGCGATTAGGTGTCGACGTCCACAAAAGTATAAACGACTGACTCACATAGATCACACAATAAGTTTTGGAAGCTGAATGCTTCCAGTATCTGATACTGCTGTGTGTTCGTAATCGGTTGATGATCGTTATTGCGGCAGCTAAAATTTCATGGCATGAATTTCCGAAAATTTTCTGGAAAGGGGAGAGGGTGAAAATTCGCGAAAATTAAATATATTTAACCCTTGAACCTTTTAGAGGAAGATTTGTCTGCTTTCTGGTTCATGTGAAGCAAGAGTAAAATAATTTGATATCAGAAAAAAATTGATATATATATATATATATATATATATATATATATATAAATAAATATATATATATATATATATAAATATAAATATATATATATATATATATATATATATATATAAATATATATATATATATATATATATAAATATATATATATATATATATATATATATATATATATATATATATATATATATATATATATATATATATATATATATATATATATAATGGCCATCGGAACTTTGGTAATACCCACTGTGTCAATGCCAAATGATATTTTATTCAATTTAAAAACGTGTCGCAGGATAAGAGACAGCAGCTGCATTTCAGAGGAAAGTATGTTTTTGTATGGTGAAATGTATCAAAAGCCTGTTCATTTAAATGAAGATTTTGATCTCATATACCGACGTTGATAATAATGCCACAATTTGAATGGTTTATAAATGTAAATACTAGTTATATAACGTAATTAGAGCATAAATAAGCGTCTTACAACAGAAAAAATACAACTATAAATCAATATATGAATAGAACAATTATGCTCACCTTACAATTTGCAAAAATGTGTACAGTCACATGTAAGTTGGGGCAAACTAGAGCTATATTTTCCCAAGATTCGGCAGGTGCAAACACTGTAAAGTCTGAATCATCTATACAGAAGTCTAATTTGAGATGCTTCGGTTTAATGTCTAGTGCTGGGTCCTCCCGATAATAGAACATCAATAAATCACAAAATATTTCCATATCAGAAATTTCCTCTTTATAATATCTTGAAAGGACATCCCACAGCATATTAGATACCTAAAAATTGAACTTTGGTCAATATGTTATAAAAATATGCTTCTTAAAAGTTGCTTTAGAAATGAAGAATGAAATAATATATCCCTGAAATACATTTTAACTGATGGTATTAATTAAGAGGTATTAGTTAAGAATTATAAAAGAATTATTTGTTTATTATAGAAGGATTTTACAAAATACTTAAAGAATTATGCATGCTAATATGATAGAGAGTGTTTTGGAATAAAGCAGGACGTTATTTATATAGAGTTAAAAATGTAAGAATGCTCCAAGAAGAATAAAATCTTAACTTTAAATAAATCTTTAGTATTTCTGTGAAGATATGTTTTTAGAAGTTTGCTTTTAAAATGAAATATTTAATAGTATATCACCAAAATACATTTTATCTTTAAACCAATATATGTGAGATGGACGAATTCGACTTCTTTTCGAGCTGTAAGTACGCCATTTATATTGGGCTCAGATCACAAAATATATACTTTTTATTTTTATTCACTATATAAATATTTTACATAATAGTTAGATATTAAAAAAAATATCACAGCTGTATAAATCAGAGATAATCTCTATTTTATTTACTAAATATTTATTTCTTTAAGTTTTGAAATCTTTCCATTCATGTAAATGCACTCTATCCTTTTATGACAGGATGAAAGTGGGTTTTGTGGAAAAATAATTTGTTACTATTTACTATAGACTGAAAATAATGGAACATTTAGTTCAGTAGCGTGCAGAGCAATCAGTTAAAATGTAACAGGTCACACGTCAAGTTACTTTGAGCAAATGATGCCTTACTTCAAATGATGTGTTGGGCTATTTATCTAACATAAAATTTGCAAAAAAAATATAAGAAATATTTAAAAATATATTTAAATAATAAAAACAAATATTGAAAGAGTATGAAACCTGAATAAAGATATTGAAAAGATATTTCAGCTTATTGCAATTTCCAAGTTAATTCTATATTGAATGCTTCGACCTTCAATTGGAATACGAACACATATCTAATAGTCACGGATCACGGCGACAGCGGATGGAAAAGGATCAATAGTCACAGAATTTAGGAACACACGAATTTAGCAAATTTCTTGCTGATAGGGCATTTATCGGCTATTCTGTGCTAAATTGGGATATAAAGAGGCAGATAAAATATTTTCTGATACAGATCTCTGCGCAAAGATCGAAATATATTATATATATCTTCAAATAATTAAGACCACAAAAGACCTCTACATTTTACAACTATATGCAATTATCCACATTCTTGAAATTATATATTAGATGTTTAAAGCACGGACCGCCTTTTTCAGTGACCTGGTTCCTTTTTTTAAAAAGGTCTGACACACGCACCTTCACCTGGGGCGCGGTAGCCCATTGGTTAGCGCGCTGGAGTTGCACTCGGTAGGCCCGGGTTCGATTCCAGCCACTGCCAAAACTGCCGCCGTGTTCACGCGGAGTAGGATCACGTTAAACATGCGGGTCCGTAAGTCCTTCCGAGAGGTTGGTGGTAGGGGAAGGAGGGTACGGTCCCTGTGGATGCCTCCCCCACTGGGTTCCGGTCTAAATTGGGTGGCACTTCCCGGCCGTCCAAACAGTTCCCTTACACCTTTCTGGTAGGTCGGACGGTCTGGGTCTCAACAACAACAACACGCACCTTTAGTCCGGGCATCCATCTTGTTGCTCTTTGTCTTCGGACGAGTCGGTTGGCCTGGGCTTTCGACACGCACCTTCAGTGGCATTCCTCAAGCATTAGTTTTCTGAAGGATATCTCAAATGACCAGTCCTGTTGAGTGCAACATTATAGGGTTCAAATACATATTCGTTTTTCATCTTCGTATTTAAAATTATAATTTAGTGCAATAATTCTCATTGCAAAAAAAAAATGAATACAATAATTATCACATTCCGATTCACGCAATTTAGATAAAAATTATTCTCTTAAAAATATCTACAAATTATTATCAATATTCATTTAAATCCGCTATGCAAGTGAGTAATGACGCCACGTTTTATTTCTTATGTAGATTTTCTGGTAAGAAAAGATCCGTCTGTAAATTAGTGGAAATAAGGGTTTTTTGTTCCTTCCACTCACGTAGTATTAAATTGAAAAAATGCCTAAAAATTGGAAAACACGACAATATATATATTTGTTTAAATGAGCAGTATATTCTTAATATACTGCTCATTGTCAAATTGTTCAATTGTCAAATTGCACTATTTTAAGTTATTAAAGCAAACGTACTTCATTCATAACTTATGCGGAATATTATTTTGAGTTTCAAAACCAGTATTATGTTGGTATACATAACTGTGCTAATATACAATGTCTAACTAAGGCAACAAAAAGAATCAAACAATTTTTTACTTACCACTTTATTTGATTTAGGATATTCTCCTTCGGCCTTCCATCTTTCATTAATTATTTTATTAATTTTCTGATTTGCCCATAACATTTCCAGAAAACCCAAATAAAAACCCAGACCATAATTGGGTTTGCAGTTTTTTATTTCAAAATTGAGGAGATTTTTCTGCGTTTTTAGTACTGTATGTAGAACTGAGTCAATAAACCAGCATCCGCAAAAGTCTTCAATTGTAAGAGATTCGAGCTGTGTTTTATAAAGAAGGAATGACATATTTTCTATTTGTTGTCTGTGATCTGAAAGAAGAAAAAAAAATGTTGAAATGTGCATGAAAATCGTTTAAAAATGGTGCGTTCGTAGTGGTTACTTAGGGTGCCTTCACACTCATGTTTGATGGTTCACTCCAACGGTCGATGCAGCGATGACGAGACTAAGTGACTTTGCCGCCGCGGATTTCCCCTTCCCACAAGTTGTTTGGGGGGGAAGATATTTAATCAATCATCTGAAAGAATACAATATTTTTCTACTTCGCGGCAGCCATCATTAAAAATCGTATCGTTCAAAGAAATTTTATATACATGAATTATTATACAATATAAATTAAGAAATTGTTACTAATATAATATTTTTGATCTCTTTTGATTCAATCTGATACTTACTAGCGGTGTGCAAGTTTACCTTATCGACGAGATTCAGACATTTCACCATTCTAGAGTTAGCTCTGGCGATATATGTTTCACCAGTTTCTTAAATAAACTAACTAAAGTAATTCCATCACAAAACACAAAGAGGCGTAATTAAAATTACTTTAGAGTAATTACTAAAATTTCGCAATTACCTCGTTTTATCTCCTCTTTCACGAATCGTATGTTTTCTATACACCTTTTCTGTCTTTCTGCAGCAATACTAAAACAATTTGAAAATATTCTGCTTGCTATTAATAGAACCTGCCAACACAAAATGTCTGTATCTACTCTAGCTATAAAAACTACTGGAACAAATTTCACAAAATTTGGTGGATAAGTCACTTGTGGGTTGCCCTAGTGATGATAAAATTTTGGTACGATTCGAAAAAATAATGAATAATTACGTAACATACGAAAAATATCACGTCAACTCTATATCAATTATGTGCTTGTTGAGATATGGTCAATCTCCGATATCTTACTATTTCATATACAATTTCAAGATCATTTAAAGCCAAATCGTATTTGAAACTAGAATTTTTCAAGATTGACTTTCACCAACGTTTCGGGAATTGTCATTATTTTCCATAAGAAATAGTTACAAATAATTTCGGTTTTAATCATGCAAAATAAAACAACATTCCGTATACTTCTAGATTTCATACAATATTTCAACATTTAACATCTTATTCGTCTTAAGTTAACTTACTTAGGGTGCTAACTCGTCATAATTGTAAATTGATTTAAATAAATTAAAGACGAAATCTTTAGATTTTAAAAGTCATTTAATAAACATCCTATCGACGTACACATATGTGTAAGTCTATAGGATGTTTATTAAATGACTTTTAAAATCTAAAGATTTCGTCTTTAATTTATTTAAATCAATTAAGTTAATGTGTTCAAGTCTCAAATATATGCACAAATACACACACACATAAACATATGGATATATCTTCAAGAAAGTGTTCGAACTGTAATTGTTCGGCCCAGACCTTCCCGAAGGTGTTCAACGTGGAGCAATCAATACAGATGGAGCAATCAATACTCACAACGTTCATTATTGGAATACTACGAAATCATTTATTTTCCGTGAAATACATCACCAGAGAAAGTTTTATGTATCTGTTTGGTGCGGAATTTCGATTGGAAAAAGATGGGTCCTGTGTTTTATGAAGGAACTTTTAAGGCTGAAAAATACATGCAGCTTATTTTAAACGATACTGTAACGGATTTTATGGAGACGACACTTCTAAAAAATCCTGTATCACTTCTAAAAAATCCTGTATTATCAACAAGATGGCACGCCTGCACAGCAGGCTATAAATTGGGACAAACTAGTTGAACGAAAACGTTGATAAACAGTGGATTGGTTTGAATGGAGCCACAGAATGCCCCCCCCCCCCCACATTCCTGATTTAAACCCTCTCGATTTTTACTTATGGGGTCGTCTTCGAACTCTAATTTATAATACTCGCCCACTAGACGCAATTGACCTTAAGTTTCCTTACTCCTAGTATTTGTAACGAAATGTGTCCGTCTATATCAGTGGCCTTCTATCAATGTATGCATATTTTAATTATGTGCCCCCAACCGCACAGTGAGTACCACTGCTTTATATGATCTCTGTCTGTGTAATGCTTTATTTAGATGCATTTGTGTTAAAAAATTTTGACACATATTAACGTATTTTTGTATTAAACAATTTCCATCGTCAATTTGTTTATGATCCCTATTCTCACTGATGAAACAGTTTTTCAAATAGTACGGAAAAGTGGCATAAGTCAGATTATTTCCTTTATCAGAATTCAATTGATTTTAAAGATACAGATATGCGGTTTTTTTAATGATCTTGCTGCATTAAAAATAAAAATTTTCTGATTCACCAAATTTGTCTAAGGGGTATAAAAATTTAAAAAAATTAACTTTTTGAAAATTAAAGGGAGGACAATTTCATTAACGTTGTCTTCTTACTTTTAACATTTTTGTAATTTACATTGCCCACTTATCTCCAACAGGTAAAGAATTAAAGCGTTTTTCAATCTTTTTGGGACACCCTGTATAGTAACGTAACGAAAATTTTTCTTATACATTTGTAGTGAAAAATTAGGTATGCAGCAAGTATAAATGTGAAGATCTTTGTTGATAGTTAATACTAAGAGTACGTGCATTAATTGAAAAAGATGCAAAGCCAAGATGCAAGATTATTAAAGGAGTGGGAATAGAATCATGCGTAGTTTTTATTCTATCAAGATGTTAAACTGAGTGAGGAGATGTTTTATTAATCAAAAAATATTAATTGACGTATTTCCATAGAATAAAAAGCTATCTTACTATTATAAGCACTGCATTTTAAACGCCCGACAGTCAGATGCTTTATCTTTTGCCCAAAGTTTTCAATCAAATATTTTTCTTTGCGTACTTGCTGCTTATTAACTAATGAAGTAATCTCGAAAAGAGGAAGAGATATCCTTCTCCACAACTGTGGGTGGTCAAAGACTTGCGCCCAGTTGCTGCAAGTCTTAGACATCGAAGTCTGGTCTTCTTTATCTAGATGCAGATATATTTCTAGAAGTGCCAGATGCGGCAGTCTGTCCCATTGTGGCAGCTTTTCTGAATCCTGAAATACATAAGAGTCAAGCATTGTAGTTCTTTAGGAGCTCAACAAATTTGAATATTCACAGTGTAAATGCAAAAAAATCTAATCTTCAAAGCAAGAACACATTTTGATATTAAGAGGGTAAAAATTTAAATTATCTTACATATAATCTCATTTAAAATTGTGTGGATCACTTAATCAAATCGTTGAAATTTTCTATAGATATCACACTCCCTGTGGGTAAATAGAAATTTCTAACATCTCAAGAATGACTCATCATAAATCTTGAAATACGCATAGTTCATATTCTTTCAGTTTATAAAGCGCTTTACGAAGTATTACGTGCAAATTTAATTTCCCTGCAATACATGGGATGCATAGGGAACAAACATATCGGAATAATACCGAAAGTTACAACTCCAGTTTCGACTGATGTACACGTTTCGGGACTTCTAGATCACGAAAAAGCTATTTTTAGGGTGACGCCTGTGTGTGTGTGTGTGTCTGTCCGTGCAGAGATTTTACCTTCTATAGCTTAACTATTTTACCAACTTTCTTAAACTTTTATAGGTAAATCATTTGTGGGATTCCCTGGAGCTGATTAGATTTTGGTATGATTTCGAAAAAAATAACCTACTTTTTTGTAAAATGGCCCGCAAATATTGTCAAAATATAAAATAAGACTACGTTCGTTCAAATATATCAATTAAATACTTGCTTTATGCGTAATTTTTGATGATGAAAAGTATAAGACCAACCCCATTACTCTTAGGAGTAGCCGTTCTCGAGATATTACAGTTTCTTTCAACACTCACTGCACTGGTTTTGAAAATAAGTCCAGTTACCAAATAAAAACGAAAATTGAATTAAAAGTGTAAATTCAATGAAATTTAAAATAATTATGGGTCTTATTTTGTAAAATTAAACTCAATTTAATGAATTATTGAAATACTAAAAAAAAAAAAAAGGGAATATGAGTCAGCAGGAAAAGTCGTGTGTTATCTACAATAGAAGCTCCATTCTACGAAATTAAATTTTTTGAAATGATGATTAATGAAAGATTCAAGTATGCTTCTTATACAAGTTAAAACGGATTTTACTCTAAAAATTTATTTTAATGAATATTGTATTTATTATTCACAGTAGCAACAAAATATATTACTTTCCTTATATGTATAGTATATAAGGAAAGTATTCTGACGGGATCGAAAAATTGAATTCGTGTTTTCGACGGTAGAGCACACTTCAAGAATTTTTGAACATGAATCAAACGATTTGGAGATGATGTATGTGTGTGTGTATGAGTAAGTGTGCGTCAATGAGACAATATATCACGAACAAATGGAGAGATTCAAAAGAAATTTGGTACAAAAATTTCAATCTGTAAATAATGGAAGCCTATTATTTATAAACGCAATAAAATGTTCAGAACATACCTAAATTTTCGAGTGAATATTTGAATTGACATAAACTTTAGAAAACCAGCATGAATATTTCTCTTGACATGGCACACTTTTTCAAATAAATTTATCAAAAAATACATAAAATAAAAATATTAACTGTTGTGAAAAATGTTCACTTTTCAAATATAATATGATACGATAAATTTGGTGACATTATTCTCATGGATCCAGCTCGTTTCATCCATGAGAAAAGATTATTTGCCTAATATTTTTGCATTTGAAAGCCAATAGTCATTTATCTGCTATAAGAATAACTTATGTCTCCGTCTAAATTGATAAAAGTTATGCTAAATCAATGAAAATGAAGACTAATTGACGAAAATTCAATATCTTGGGAATAATATAAGTACGTGTAAAATGAATAATTTATTTTTCCGCCCGAAATGTTTGGCAAAATTTTGGTGACGAATTTGTAGGAATATTTCCAACTTGCTGAATTTTATATGTTACCAATTTGACCAAGTTTATAAAAATTTGCCAAATTCATGAAACCAACTCTAAATCAATGAAGTGACAACTAATTGATGAATGTTCATTATCTTGGAAAGAATGTAAACGTAAATTATAAGAATATACCTTTTTGTCCGTTCGTATGTAACGCTTGAAGACAAATTTTGCGGGACGTCGCCAATTTGCAACTATTTTAGATATTGCCATAGTAATAAAAATGGAGCCAAATTGATAAAATTGACCTCAAGTGGGAAGTAATGTTCCGTAAATTCTGATTTCCGTCATATGAGGTTTTTTAGTTTATAAGAAATGGTCTTCTATCCGTTTATTTGTATAGAACACTTTGATTCGCTTTGGCGATTAATCTAGCCAAGTATCAACAACTTGGCAATATTTCGTCCCAGATTGACGTAAATACCATCAAAGTTACAAAAATGACGCTACATTAATGAAAAGGACGCTAAATTAATGAATTAATAATTAAAATATTCTAATATTTGGACTATATCGCTTAGTTGTTCATACAGACCTATTGTTTTTTGTTTTTCAAAACACTTTATTATATACATCTGTATATTACTCGATTTTTCCTGCATAAAAGAGGAGAGGGAGTGGATTAAAATAATTCTCCTATTTTTGGAGTTCTTAAAATTTTCGAAATGCATTAATACTTGTGCTCATTTAATGTTTTTGTGCAAAATTTCCATTAAAAGATAAAAAACTGCTGTTGGAGTATGAAAATAATTATTTCAAATGTAGTCCAAAATATAGGTGATTTTTTTTTATTTAGAAAAGAGAATCCTAAAAATCGAAGGACTCCAGCATATGCCTAATTGTAAATGACTGTTCTGTATTTTCCAGGGCAACATACTTTGATGATCTTGCGCTGAAAACTCGAAGTCTATATGCTGAAATAGCACAATAATGTGATTATTTAAGTTATTTCAAGGGTTATATCCACCACATGTGTATTTTGCATAGTGATTTTATACTATTTATAAAATCACAAAATTTGGTGGTGGTGTGTGTGTGTGGGAGGGGGGGAATTACATTTGTGTGGAAAAGTTACAGAAATGCATATTTTTGTAACATTGTATTTTACAAAATGTGTATGCCCTAACATGTGTAGTTCTCGAAATATTTTATGCTATGAACCTTCAAATGGTAAATGTATAAAAATAAATAAAGCCATTTTTCATAACAGGGGGAATTCTTTTTAAATACATTTAATGCGGAATGAATTGACACAATAATATAAATATTACCGAAAACCTTTCATGAGAAATTAAAAATGTAATTGTGTCACACTATAGAGCTATATAAATCATGGAGCTAATGGAAAAAAATAATTGGGTTTGTATTTTCAATGACTAAGTGCATTGAGTCTACTCATTTCTAAGGAGGTCATATTATAGGCCACCTTCAATATTTCGAGCATTTTTTTCGATCAAGAAAAAAATAATAAAATTGTACAGTTAAAAATTGTTGCGAAAATAGACATGTTATAGAAAATTAGTTATATAAAAGCCAGTAATATAATCTACAGAGCCATAACCTGTCCTGTTCTTGAATTCTTGATTGTTTTTAAAACTTTAAAAAAATGTCGCATCATAGGCCTATGAGAAGCTGTTTGGTCCAACAGCCGTATCAGTCGGCATTTTGGTCGGAATGATATGGTAGTTGTTTTGTGTTGTCAACAGTGAATCAGGCCCATTTATCGTTTATCTACCATAAGACTAACCTATTTCTCAATAAACAATGTTTGGCAAAATTATGGTGGAAAATTTGGCGGAATATCGCCAACATGGCGAGTTTATAAATGCTGCCAAGTGGACAAATATGTCACCACATTGATAACAATGACGCTAAATTAATGAAAATGAAGACTAATTAATGAAAATCGAATATCTTGGAAAGAATAAGTATCTACTATTAGAGAATCTAACTAACACTTTGGGTATTAGTTTGTATTTGGACGCCATTAGTCGTTTATCTTCCGTGAGAATAACCTGTTCCTCCGACCATAATGCTTGACGAAATTTTAGCGACGAATTTGGAGGAATATCGCCAACTTGGAGAGTTTTTAAATGCCGCTAAATGGATAAAAATGTCTTAAACTTGATAAGAATGACGGAAAATGAATGAAAATGATAACTAACTGATTAAAATTTAATATTTCGGGAAGAATATAAGACTCTACCATCAGACTCCGTCTGTAACGCTTGTCAAAATTCTGGCGAATAATTTTGTCGGTATATCGCCAACTTTGCGACTTTTTAAAATGTTGCCAACTTCACGAAACTGTTGTCAAATTCATAAAAGGGACGCCAAATAGGATGCAATATTTTGCAAATTTTTAATCTCGTCATATGGTGGGCATACCATTTATTATATAAGAATTGCTCTCCTAAATATCACTAACTTGGCTATATTTGGCCCCACATGGACGAAAATATCGTCAAAATTGCAAAAATAGCGTCAAGTTAATGAAAATGACACCTAATTGATGAATTTGTTATTAAAATATTTAAATATAGGGACATAAAATATTGAATATTGAGGATGCTATCAGTATTGATAATTACTAATTTAGATTTGCGTAAAATATAAGTTAATTGAGTACGAAATAGTTTTAGATGTTTACATCCGAATGTACAATTTAACGTTACAAACACTGTGCCTTGGATCTTTTCATCACTTTTTCACCGTTAAAGAAGTAAATTCATTGCATTATATAAGGAAAGTCATGTGCTACCCACATCATATTATTTTTAATATTTTATGAATTCGTATTTAAAATTTAAACTGTTATTTTTGCTTTAAATTAGAACTACTGTGGAGAGTTGCATCAGTCTGATAGTAGTGAGTTTGTGTTTGATTTTTGTTTCTGTGATTTCTTTAGCTGCCAATACGAAAAGCAACTTGATTGACATAAATTCGATAAAGATCTTAGTTCGATCAAACTTTTCGAACAGCTTATAAATTATACATATCTTACAACAACAGGAATCTAACATTTTCCATTTAATACATTTTAGAATTTCTTGCTTACCGAACCAACCTACAAGGGCAGTTTCCAAAATAATTGTACATCTATTTAAGAAAACAAAATCCATGGACTTATTGTACTTATTTTAGTCCGTCATTAATGAAGACCCGATATCCACAACGACGAAAATAAAAAATGTTTTGAGTCAACTTTGCAAATCACATTAAAGACCGAGTTATTCAATCGTACCACGCAACCAAAGACCGATTTTTTTTTAAATTTAAGCCTAAGTTGTCGGAGGCTTTAGTGTCTAAGCTTTTACTTGCAGATCTCACCTAAACAAAGTAATCTCAACGTTGGTTTCATACCAACATGGATTAATATTTTCCACCTTTATGAAGAAATTTTAACTCAGCTGCATTGTAGGACTGTTTTTACTGGTTCGCAAAATTATATACATAGCATGACTCTCTAACCTGAATTATATAAATAGCTGAATTATATAATTATATAAATAGATATATATATATCTTAGCTGACCCTCTAACCTGAAGAATGATGCTACTTTTTGCTTTGGAAGCTAATTCATTCTTTTAATCAACATTTTATGCTGTTATTAACCATGTGCTTTTATTGCAGATCAATTTTCAATTTTAAAGGCTATTAGATAGCCTTGCTCGCAATGTTTGAAATGTTATAATAAATAGAGGCAAGTATGCGTCTTCCCCCTTTTCACTCACACACACGCATCACATCCAAAGTCCCAATATTTATGAATAATAAAATTAAAATAAATTAATATAGTAATTTTTATGACATTTCAGTGATCATGCTTTGTGATTATATTATTTTACATAAAGTGTGCAAAAACTTCAATCCATATACCAAACTATAGTACTTAAAAATTACATTTTTTTACGATATTAGCTCCAGTTTAGACACGCTAACTGGAATTTCGACTGATGAGGATTCGGTCAGTGTACTTGGTCCAGGAAGGACCTTTTATACTGAGCTTCTCACCACGTTTTCTTTCTGAGTTGTACTTGTGTTTTTTGATAGCTGATTCTGTTGGTCAGGCTTTGAACTTTGATGACTTTTTGTTAGCTTTTGGTTACGACAAACTAATAAAGGACTGGTACGTTTATAAAGCGGATTTTCCCAATCATAAATTTATTCCTGTAACAGCACGGCAGCGAGAAACGTGGTCTGATAGATCTCCTGGCTCCAGCATGGCGGAGCAACCGATGTTAAAGTTGTATGAATTTAAGAGGATTTTCGGCAAAGATAAAACTCTTTTGGACTATAATAGACGCAAAGCTGAAATGTATGGACCTCCGGTAGTTCTTGCTCCTCCACGTGAAGTTACACAGGAAGACGAAGACGATGTAGATGAAACCAAATTGATTATGAGCTTAAATTATGAAGAATTAAAGGATCTGTGCAACGAACAAGAGTACGTTGACCCTGATGTGAAGTCTTTTATGCGTGCCAGGCTGGCACTTATAGAAAGTAAAGTACGCTCCGAAATGGACACCTGAACTTCTCCGGATATTGGTGAACCCCCCGTGAGTTCTTCTCACGGGAGTATTCCTTTTCCTGTGTTTTCAACCGCTAATATTGTCACCCAGCCTTCTTCTAGTACCGCTCGCAGAAGCGGCGCATCTGTTGGTAAAAATAATGCTAATTTAACCTCTACTACCCCTTTTAGCTTCAGCACTACTCCAGTCTTTAATGTTAATGTTAAAACTAATGCCAAAACAAATCTGATGTGGGCAGCACATGCCAAAATCTGATGTGGGCAGCACATGACTTTCCCTGCAGACTTTTATTCACGTTCTCTTTATTTTAATTACATTTAATTCACTTTTAATTCAATTTTCGATCTCATTTGATAACTGGACTTATTTTCAAAGGTGGCGTAGAGTAAATACGAAAAAACTAAAATGTGTCGAGAACGCCTAGTCCTAGTGTAATGGGGTTGGTCTTATTCTTTTCTTCGTTAAAGATTACGTATTAAACGAGCATTTAATGGATATATTTGAGCATACGTAGTTTTTATTTTATATTTTGGCAATTTTTGAGGGTCATTTTGCAAAAAAAGGCAGGTTATTTTTTTCCGAAGCATACCAAAATTTAATCAGCACCAGGGTGTCCCACAAGTGACTTATCTACCGAATTTTGTGGAATTCGGTCCATTAGTTTTTCAGCTAGAGTAGATACAAGCTTTTGCGGGCCATTTTGCAAAAAACGGCGGGTTTTCTTTATCCCGAATCGCACACAAAACTAATCAGCACCAGATTCGCCCACACGTGACTTACCTACCAAATTTTATGAAATTCGGTCAATTAATTTTTTAGTTAGAGTGGATACAAAATATGCACAGATAGACACACAGACGTCACGCTAAAAATAGTTTTTTCGTATTCTAGAGGTCTCGAAACGTGTAGATCCGTCGAAAACTCGAGTTGCGATTTTCGGCATAATTCCAATCCTTTCCCTATACATTACCATGTATTGCAGGGAAAGTAAAAAGCATCTCTTCGTTGATAGCGACGGCTTCCAAACTGGTACTAAAAGACATACTGCCCGCGTAAAGAATGTTGACCCCCCCCCCCCCCCCGTCAGCATGGTCCAACAAGTGTTAGACCCTGAGGTACCTGCGCCAGACGCACAAAATATTGATTGTGCCCCCCAAAAGAAAAGCCGTCCCCACCCTTCTTCATCGTCACCGCTGCCAACTGTCACAACTACTTAGCTCAGCTAAAATAAAATCTTATTGCCCCATTTTTACGTACAATGCCCTAAAACCCCTGATAATATAGAAATCTTTAAAAATCAAAATTTGCTAGGTATGGCAGTTAAAATCGAGATATATCGTGGGAAAGTACAGTGTTTTTCTTGTCAAACTTGGCACCATTCTTCAAATCAGTGTTATCTCCCTCCTAGGTCTGTTAAATGCGCAGGCCCCCATAAATCATGTGAGTGTCTCAAGGTAAAATCCACCCCCTGCACCTGCGCCAACAACGATGGCGTCCATCCGGCCAGGTACCGTAGCTACCCAGAATTTCCCAAGCCCAAGCCTAGACAAATCATAAATGCAAACCAAAACATTAATTTCACCTCCAGGTATACTAACAAAAATATCTCATATGTAAACTTATTTAAAAATAATCCTGAAGATTTTCCAGAACTCCCCCCCACCCCCCCTTGCTAATAAAACTAAAATTCAACCCACCCAAATCTACTGAATTTAAAGATAAGGGAAGAATTAAATCAAGCAATCATTGGTATGCAATGTAGCTTCCAAAGCAAGTACTCCCCTAAACACATTTATGAAAGCTATTCAGAGGTTATTTCCCTTGGCTGCTAAGGACGATTTCGAAAGAATACAAATTCTTTTTGCCAGCTTAAACGGTCTCCCCGTTGACGTGAATGGTCATATGACTTACGAATAAATTTTTTTAGGGCCCGCTATGTTGACTAAAATATTTTCGCGTTTATTTAAACGCAGTTTTCATCATTTCAAGGCCGGTGCTCCTCGGAGCACTGTTAGATGCCCCCCCCCCCTTCTCTTTTTTTCGAGGACAATTGCTTTCTCGTATTCTAAATTCTGAGACTCGACAGACCTCGATTGTGATTTGTCGCAATCGGGATCCCAGAGCACACACACACACACACACAGCCCGTTTCTCTTTGAAATCTCTTCTCATTAAATAACATTAATTAATACTCCCTAGCCGACCCTTAGGTTTGGAGATGAAAGGCAGCCTTCGGTTGACCTAGGTACTCCATTAATTGGTTTTTCCTTGAAACCTTGAAAGCTGCAGTTTGGAGAATGATGTTTTTACCTAACATTATTTGCTTGTTTTTACCCTATGTTAAAAGCTTCATAACTCATATTTACGACATTTTATGCCCAAAAATTCATTTAGAACTTTTTAATGCATTACGGAAAGGTTGAACAGTATTATTATTTTTTTTTTTTTGGGGGGGGGGATATCGCTTTCACTAAATAAATGAAAATAAAAGATTTAATCCATATGAAATTAATAATTTTTAAGCTAAATTTTTGTTTCTATATTATACAAATATTTAACACCTGCATTTTGATCTTGGTTTCTATAAACATTGTTTTTGCACCCACAGAATGAACTAAATATCTAAAAATATTTAGTATACTTTTCCTCAAAAATAAAAAATATTTGCACATAACGCACCCACAGCAGATTTATTTGGTAATTTCAGGTCTCAAGGACGGGGTATACGGAGTGCCCAGGAGGGGAAAGGATTCCCCCCTTTAAACTCCGAGTGAAGAAAAAAAGGAGTACTAAGAAAGAGAAGCATAGGTTAAGAGAGACATCAGAGCTTTGCTTGGGGGGAGGGCGACGACCGAAGTTGAGCCCCACGCCAAGTCTTACAGAAGGGGAAACGTATGCTAGAGCCCAAACAGGCACCTAGCGAGAGTAAAAAGGAAAGAGGGGGATAAGCGCGTCCCGAGGAACGCAGGGCCTTGAGCTTAAGAGGGGGGGGGGGGGAAACGGTTCGTCGATAAATCGCGAACTCCCAAATGCTAGGGAGGACCACGGAGTTAGCAAGAGTTCATAATGAAAGAGGGGAGAGTAGATATAAAACAATGCTAGACGAGCCGCCTCCGCTTAGGAGGCCGAAGAAAAGCATTCATTGTGCGGCGCCCCACCAACGTCCAGGGGCGCTTTCGCGCCTTAGGGTGTGTCGGGTTATACCGCACAATGGATTCAAGTCCTTTTGTACCTATTTCCTAGAATTTGTTACAACTTATTTTAGGCAGGATTATCCCAGATGAACCCATAGTATCCATAGCCAAACAATATTAATACTACCATTGTCCGAAATGTTTGCTCGATCGCCTAATTTTTCAACAATTCCAATTTTTAGCCGGACCATAAACTGCACGCACCTTTTGAACCAGTGTTCGAAGGTAAAGGGGGCAGGATATGTAAGCAGCTGCTTTAATCTAAATATTCACACCTGTTTCTGAACTGCGAGCTAAATTCTTTATTCACGCTATTTTCACTTAACTATTTTTCAGGAAATATCTCGTTCCAATACTCTTTAAGGAAGATTAACAACAACAAAAAAAAAAACTTCATTATCTTCAAATTTCTGTGGGTGCAAGTTGCACACATGCACCCATGGGTTCCGACGACACTGTTCTTATATACATAAAAAATAACTAAAAAATTGATTCACTGTTGCTTTGGATCAAAAGATGGAATATATTTCATCTATTTTTATAACAGATAATAAAAATACTACTTATGATGTTAAGTATATTATCCAGGTATGCATTACTTTGGATAGCTCATTATATGTCGAAGTTTGAGAAGCAAATATGCAAAAACTTTTTGTTCCGTTTGCTTCGATTAGATATTTTTATATTTAGTTGAGTTCATTTAAGGTCCAAATATTGCTTCAAAGACAATTTTTATCAAGAGATTATTTGTCTTAAGAATATTTATTTAATTACTTTCAACATTTTCCTAAATAAGGTAAGTGCTTAGTCTATTTCAAATTATTACAAATTACGGATATGTAGAAATAATTACATGAATGCACAATAATTCTGAACATAAAACTTGAAAAATAAAATTGGATTTCTAAAATCCAACATTTGCGTAATTTATTGGCAACACTGAAGTAGCAACAAGTATAAAACAGGTCGAATGTTAAAGGTACCAAAGTATACAGTTGATATGTGATTCTGTCGAATGAATTACTTCTATAAACTTTTTGAAAAAATTAAAATTTTAATCTTCTTTAGTATTGTATTTGAACGAGAATATATATCTTATTTGACAGTTTTAATCTTTTCATTTTATAAAGAGTTTGAAATTTAATGCACATCTATATAAAATAGGCTATTTTCTCTTAACTACATTACTATGAAATGTAATACATTTAATAGTGTTTAACTTCTAAAACAAATAAGAATTTTTAATGTATGTATAAATTATGACATTTCCATACTATGTATAGAGTTAAAAGTATTAAATAAAGAACACATACTTGATGCGAAAGATTGGTGGAGCCATGGTTTAGTCAGTAAATCTTTTGCCCTATCCGGACTTTGTTAACTTTCGCGGCACACGTTTTTCGACGAAATTCTGCTCAAACAGTTGCTAAATATTTTCTGATAGATAAAATGCAATTTGCCACGGTCAGAATTTTCAAGGGTAGCGAACAGGCTGGTCGCCAAAGGCGGCTAGTAAATAATAAAAGGCAATGTCTGTGTGTGTGTCTGTGTGTCTGTCTGTCTTATACACTATACGTTTCGCGACCGCGCGTCGGAGAGCTACGAAATTTTGCAATCGGAGACCCTGGGGGGTGAGAAGGGGACACGTGAAAACCGATTTTTATAATTTTAATTATTTTTTTTTGTTATTTAATGTTTTATGCGATTTCGACCGTTTTTTGACTTTTTGCTCTTTTTTCTCCACGATCCGGACATCGTAGAAAAAAACAAATCACACCATCGGAAAGAGCAGAGAATTTCGAGTAAAAATATATCAATTTCAAATCTCAGGGACAAATTCTAATATTTTTTTATGATTTTAAAACAAAAGTCACTTTTGACTCAAAAAAACGATTTTTGGTTTTTAAATTCTCGCATAGTAAAAAGTACTCAGAATTTCGACTAATAATTTACATTTTTAGAAAGGTCAAACATCTGGCATTCTTACAAGTCCAATCTGGTCAAGAAATAATTATAAATATTCACAGGATCGCGATTTTAATGACCTAAGGATTTCCAATTTCTCGGCTAACCGCGTTTTCACCCGTTGAATTTTCCCCCCGTCTCCACGGAGACCGCTCTTCCGGTTTTAAATGAATTAAGATATGTGTTGTATACAACGGGTGAAATGATTATATTTATATGATATTTTAATTTATGGATATTTTAAATAATTTAAATGATTGCATTATGGTGGATTGAATTGTGGTGATGTATTTGAACTTATTATATTTATGTATTTGTGGAACGATATTGAATATTTTAAATAATTGAACGAATGGATATTTTATTGAACGTTCAGCGACCGCGCATCGGAGAGCTACGAAATTTGGCAATCGGAGACCCGGGAGGGTGGGAAGGGGACACATAAAAACCGATTTTTAAAATTTTAATTATTTTTTTTGTTATTTAATGTTTTATGCGATTTCGACCGTTTTTTGATCTTTTTGCCCTTTTTTCTCCTCGATCCAGACATTGTAGAAAAAAACAAATCACACCATCGGAAAGAGCAGAGAATTTCGAGTAAAAATATATCAATTTCAAATCTCAGAGATAAATTCTAATATTTTTTTATGATTTTAAAGCAAAAGTTACTTTTGACTCAAAAAAACGATTTTTGGTTTTTTAATTCTCGCATAGTAAAAAGTACTCATAATTTCGACTAATAATTTACATTTTTAGAAAGGTCAAACATCTGGCATTCTTACAAGTCCAATCTGGTCAGGAAATATTCCGTATTGCCCACAGGATCGGGATTTTAAAAGTTTCCGAATTTCAATTTCTCGGCGTTCCGCTTCGTTTCTCCCCCGCTGAAGGAGGGAAGGTGGTGGGTGGGGACGTCAAGGTGAAGGTGACGTCACGGTTCTGAATAGAGCTCCTTTGCTCTATATAAATTATTATATTTATATTTTAAATGATGGGACGATATGGATTTTTTAAATGTATATTTTAACTTTTGGATATTTTAAATGGATATTTTAAATGATGGAACAATGAAACAATGGAATGAGGATGATGGAATTAAGCATATGGTCATTTTAAATTGCAAATTAGCGCGCGGGAAGTTAGCGGTAGGCCCGGGTTCGATACCCGCCACTGCCAAAACTGCCGCCATGTTTACGTGGAATACGATCACGTTAAATATGTGGGTCCGTAAGTTCTTCCGAGAGGTTGGTGGTAAGGGAAGGAGGATACGGCCCCTGTGGATCCCTCCCCCACTGGGTTCCCGTCTAAATTGGATGAATATATAGAAAGTTATGGAGATTGTCGCGGAGGGCGCGGCAGCCCAGTGGTTAGCGCGCTGGAATTGCACTCAGTAGGTCCGGATTCGATTCCCGCCACTGCCAAAACTTACGCCACGTTCACGCAGAGTACGATCACGTTAAACATGTGGGTTCGTGAGTCCTTCTGAGAGGTTTGTGGTAGGGGAAGGAGGGTACGGCCTAAATTGGGTGAATAAAAAGAAAGTTATATAGATTGTCGCGGAGGGCGAAGTAGCCCAGTGGTTAGCGCGCGGGAATTGCACGCGGTAGGCCCGGGTTCGATTTCCAAAATTGCCGCCGTGTTCACGCGGAGTACGATCACGCGGAATAAACATGTGTGTCTGTAAGTCCTTTCGAGAGGTTGGTGGTTGGGGAAGGAGGGTACGGTCCCCGTGGATGCCTCTCCCACTGGGTTCCGGTCTAAATTCGGTGAATAAAAGGAAAGTTACGGAAAATGTCGCGGAGGGCGAAGTACACCAGTGGTTAGCGCGCGGGAATTTCACTGGGTAGGCCCGGGTTCGATTCCCGCCACTGCCAAAACTGCAGCCGCGTTCACGCGGAGTACAATCACGTTAAACATGTGGGATCGTAAGTCCTTCCGAAAGGTTGGTGGTAGGGGAAGGAGGGTACGGTCCCTGTGGATGTCTCCCCCACTGAGTTCTGGTCTAAATTGGGTGGCACTTCCTGGCCGTCCAAACAGTTACCTTACACCTTCTGGTAAGGTCGCGCCAGCGAGTGTGCCACGGTTACAATTTGCCACGGTCAGAATTTTCAAGGGTAGCGAACAGGCTGGTCGCCAAAGGCGGCTAGTATTCAATAAAACAGAGAATATATTTTTTATTTTAATTCAAAATATTTCTGGTGCTGCCATCTGTTATCGTAATTTAATTCATACCGACTATGTTTTATTTTTTAATGAACATTTTTAAATGTCTATTCCTTCGATTACGCTATTAAATACAACAACAGATCATATATAATAATGCCAAATCAAGGAAACGTAATTGAACTTGAACTTGAAGACAAAGCTGCGGTCCTCAGTGATGTACATTCAGATCCCCATATCAAATTTATAGTATGAGAAATTACCTTTTCGTGATTGTGGCATTATTATATATGATCTGTTGTTGTATTTAATACTGTATTAGAAGGAATATATATTTAAAAATGTTTATTAAAAATAAAAATAATCGATATGAATTAAATTACGACAACAGATGGCAGCACCAAAAAAATTTTGGATTAAAATAAAAAATATATTTTATGTTTTGTTGGATATAAAATTTAGTTTTAATATAATCTAAGCATTGCATTTTATCTTTCAGAAAACATTTTGCAACTGTTTGAGCAGAATTTCGGCGAAAAACATGTGCCCTGAAAGTTAACAAAGCGCGGATAGGACAGAAGATTTACTGACGTTCACCCTTAATGATTTCTGAGAAGAAACGCCATTCTTTTTTGGGTTTGTGCTCCAAATGGAGTGAGTCTTCAGAGAGCCCGAAACATGAAAAACGTTATCTAAATAATAGTCGTGATTGTTTTAAATCAGACAGTAAATATTAATGTTTGTTCCGAAATATGTCAGTTAAACATTATTCACATGTATTTTGAAATCACATCAACCTAACTCTTCCTTTTAGCAATCTTGATTTATTGGTTCCTGGATGATCACATTTATCATTATGCTACATACTGAATAATTACAACGCATTACAAGCAACCGACCAACCCGAAAGTCCAATTTCTTAATATAAAAATCTGATTATGTTTGTTTATTCATGCAAAACAACGAGTATAATTTATATTTGAAGACTGAAATAATTCATGAATTTTAAACTTTAATTAATAGTTTAGGTGATATATTTTACAGAAAAATAGCTAAAATTTATCTTTTACGTAAACTACATTTAAATACAGTTCATTCCATTCTTTTTCTTTTATTTGGTTAACTGACACTGGCGAAGGGGATCCAGCTTAACCTCGAAACAGCCGTATAATAATTATTGAAAAAAAGTCACATCGAAATCATCAACACAATAAATAAAGTATACTTGAAAAAATCGATGATTGCTTTAGTAGAAAAAAACACACCATTACTGTATGCTGCCATTATATAATCAACAAAGTTATAACTAGATTTCTTATGAACAAATCAGAGGCTAGTCTAATAAAATAGTACTTCTTACCCCCATCTTTAATACATATTTAGTACACCATCTTTAGTACACCCCCCCCCCCATCTTTAATACACATTTTATTTGAATAGGTTGAAAATTAAAAAATCTGATGTGGGCAGCACATGACTACAATTATTTCGAGGGCTTTATAAGTCCCCTTCATCAGTATAATTCATATAATTTGAACAGTTATTGGTATGGATAATTATTTTTTATTAATTAAGGAATGCAATTTATTCGTGCTTTAACTCCCGGGAAACGTTTACAAACGGTCACAAAAATAAACAATATTTTATGAAAATATTAATGAATTATGAAACATTCATTTAAAATTTATAGTACTTAATGAAGGATATTTCAAAATTGCGCGTGACTATAATTTATATACGCGGGATCACAAAATAATCAATAATTTACGAAAATTTTAATGAATAGTGAAACATTAAGAAATTTATGTAGTTCGTTTCACAATTCACATAATTTATAGCGAAAAATGAATGGAGAAGGATATTTCAAAATTGCACGTGACTAAAATCTATATATCACAAAATAATTAATATTTTATGAAAATAATAATGGAAAATGAAACATTACGAAATTTTTGTAGTTCGTTTTACAATTCATATAATTTGACATTAAACATGAATGGAGAAGTATATTTCAAAATTGCACGTGTCTAAAATATATATACGCCTAATCACAAAACAATCAATATTTAATGAAAATAATAATGAATAATGAAACATTACTAAATTTTTGTAGTTCGTCTTACAATTCACATAATTTAAAATTAAACATGAAATTTAAAGGATATTTGAAAAGTGCACGTGACTATAATCTATATACACGGAACCGCAAAATAAGCAATATTTTACTAAAATATTAAGGAATAATAAAACATTAGGATATTTCTGTAGTTCGTTTTACTATTCACATAATTTGAAACGAAATATGAATGGAGACGGATATTTCAAAATTGCACGTGATTATAATCTATACACGCGGGATCACGAAATAATCACTAATTTACGAAAATATTGATGAACAATGAAACATTAAATAATTTAAGTAATTAGTTTTATAACATAATTTGAAACAAAACCTGAATGGAGAAGGATATTTCAAAATTGCACGTGACTATAAACTATATATGCGGAATCACAAAATAATCAATATTTAACGAAAATATTAATGAATAATGAAACATTAAAAAAATTTTGTAGTTCGTTTTACGATTCACATAATTTGAAATTAAACATGAATGTTAAAGGATATTTGAAAATTGCACGTTACTATAATCTATATACACGGAACCGCAAAATAATCAATATTTTACTAAAATAATAAGGAATAATAAAACATTAGGAAATTTCGGTAGTTCGTTTTACAAGTCACATAATTTGAAACGAAATATGAATGGAGAAGAATATTTCAAAATTGCACGTGATTAAAATCTATACACGCGGGATCACAAAATAATCAATCAATAGTTTACGAAAATATTAATGAATGATGAAACATTAAGAATATTTTGTAGTTCGTTACACAATTCACATAATTTATAATTAAACATGAATGGAAAAGTGCATTTTAAAATTGCAAGTGTTTATAATCTATATACGCGGAATTACAAAACAATCAATATTTAACGAAAATATTAATGAATAGTGACATATTTAGAAATTTTTATAGTTCGTTTTACAATTCACATAATTTGAAATTAAACGTGAATGTAAAAGGATATTTGAAAATTGCAGGTAACCAAAATCTATATAAGCGAAACTGCAAAATAATCAATATTTTAATAAAATATTAATGAATAATAACAAATAAATTTCTGTAGTGCGTTGTACAATTCGCAAAATTTGAAACAAAATATGAATGGAAAAGTTTATTTCAAAATTGCACGCGATTATAATCTATACACGCGGAATCACAAATAAATTAATAATTTACGAAAATATTGATAAATAATGAAACATTAAATAACTAATGTAATTCGTTTTACAATTCACATAATTTGAAATTAAACATGGAGGAGTATATTCCAAAATTGCACGTGACTATAATCTATATACGCGGAATCACAAGGTAATCAATGTTTTACGAAAATATTAATGAATAGTGAAACATTAAGAACATTTACAATTAACCATTTACATTAGTGAAACATTTTGTTGTTTGTTTTACAATTCACATAATTTGGAACAAAGAAAATGGCTTTCGTTTAGTAATTATCCTAAACCATCCTTGAGATATAAAATTTAAATTTCCACCGCAATCATGATATATTATATCTATGATAACAACCAAGCTTATTTGGTGAGATTATTTTTATATTTACATGAAATTAATACGATTGTTTTTTATCGTTATATACAATGACTCTATTGTTTTTCAATGAGATCTTCTATTAAGAACGCTCTAACATAATATATTATTTTTTCACAAAATCAAAAGTTTTCAATCTGTAGGTAAAGTCAGATTTTAAACACATCAGATTATCTTAAAATAAAATGAAAGATTACTTACATCGGGAATGTTCCTCATATCTTGATTCATTTCCTCATTATTTTCGTTTTCCATTATTAATTTATTTAAGTAAAAGAAGTGAAAATTTTATAAAAAACAATTCTGCTAAATTATTGCGGCAGAGAGGAACAACGCGACACAGATACTCCTATGAAACTCAATGTGCAATAAACAATTGGTTCAAAACTTGGAAGGTGAATGTCTTCACATGTAAGGCTGGCACAGGTGTAGTCTTGATTTAACCACAGGGGGTAGAGTCACGAATTACTATATGCAGACCTGCTACTCTCGATTTCGCAGCGCCCTCAGAGATGGACCACAATTGAACCGGAATAAGGGTTGGCACGCTCTTGGCGATGGTTTGGTTTGGTCTAAGCGCTTGGCGATGGTCTGATTTGGGTCCAAGACGATATTCAATGTTATAACCCTGTAACGTAAATTATAGCGTGGTTTGAGTAACTTGCAAAAGGATTATTTGTAAAGTGATTATTAGTTTATTTCAAGAAATGGATTGCCAAAAGAAAACTGGTTGCGTCACAAGGTATATAATTTATTTTTATTAAAATTGAAATAATATTAGTTATCACCATTCTATATACGTGTTCATTATAAGTATACACATGTTCATAAGTATACACGTGTTTATCATTCGAAATTAGTGCGGTGTTATTACTGCCGATTAGATTGAATTTTAAGAGATAGTGGTATATTTAGTTAAAAAGTATTCCCGTATTTTTGTGAAATGTATAATAATTGATATTTGGATAGATTTTTCTTAGAGCTAATTAAGTTGAATGTGATATTGTATGTGTATATATTTATGCAAAATTTTTATTAAGTGCCTTATGGTGGAAAATTTATCCCACCCCCGGATAATTAATGATTGAGTTCCACAACTTTGATAGTACATTTATGTAAATTTGATATTTTCTATAAGAATATTTTTACATTTAAAAAAGAAAATCTATTATCAGTATCCCAGAACAAATTAAGGATCAAGTAATTTAACAATCAACACGCTTGTGTACATTTTAGACTGAAAATATTATATAATATTTCAGTCTTTTGAGTATGTTAACTTGTAATTTTTTGTGCATTATGTTTTAGAGTGAGACAATGCAATGCGTCTATTTTTTAATCCATTTTATGATTATTTGAATTAAATATATTACTATGTTTATTAAAATTTATTAAACTAATGAATATATTTATGTTACAGATTAATGTATTTTTAAATCCTGATCATATCTATAGTTTCAAAAATTATAAAAGTGCAGTCCTGTAAAATTTCCACCCGTTCGCTTTTGAAAAAAAAAATCGCCAAGCGAGCGATAACGCCCCAAATCTGGCAGACGTACTTTGTTTACATCGTAGTTCAGTTGGTCCAATTCACGAGCGCTAGTGTCTATACGACATCCCATGTTTAAAATGTTGCCATAGGGTCCTATCGAAGTGAGCCTTCGGAATATAGTATTCTGTGGGTAGAGAAAAGGAATTCCAGGTATTATTATAACGGGGAAACGTATCAAGATAATCTCCTTACACTTGACAGACCACTTCAGTTGTTGGTCATTTGCCGAATTGTCCCCCTCTTATCAGCAAAAACCCTGGAAAATTATATACCAGGGATTTAAAAGAATTCTGCAGTTCTTCACCAAAGTATAATGTATATTTTTACAAAGGCAAAATATGTACAGTGAAATGATGTTGTTGATGAGACCCAGACCGTCCGACCTACGGGAAAGGTGTAAGGTAACCGTTTGGAGGGACAGTGAAATGATGTGTATTTCATTTTTTATTTAGTGGTATATTTTAATTCTTTGTATTTTACACTTTATCGGGCAAGCCCATCTTGTACCCTTCCCGCCCATACAGGAGACTCATTTACCAGGGCTGTCGAAATACTACATTTGAACTCTGTAACCGCTTCCGTTCTCGGGTTTTTCGCCACGAACACCTCTGTGACGTCAGATAGAGTTTACTTGCAGCGCGCGGCACAAGGTGGCGTGTGGGGATTTTTTAAAGTGTTTGTTGGTTTTTGAAGACTTCTTGCAAGTTCAACTAGCATTTTAATCAAAAGATTTGCATCTTAAATTTTAGGCAATGCTAGCTTTTTTTTTATATGAAGAAGAAAGTGTTCTATTTGTAATATAATGTATAATTTAGAGTCCTGTTTCCCAACCTCAGATACATGCAGAGATTTTAGTATTGAAGAATATGACTCATTTAAATTATTTTATTAAACCAAAGATATTTTTTATTAAGAAATTAATGACTAAAATTACATTTATACTTATATTTTCAAAATTTATTTATATTATTTTTTTTAAGGTTGAATAATGCAAACTTTAATCAAAAATTTTCTTTTAAAGTAGTCAACATTGTAAAATCTATATTAATTTGGAAAAATGCACTTCTTTCTTGAAATATTAGTTTAGCTCATGAAGTTCCATTATGTAGGATGTTTAAACCTTAAAAGACGAAAGTACAGTATACTATTTATTAATTTCATTTTACAGCAAGTTATTTGTATCTATATATTTTCTAATGATGTTCTTGTAATTTTTGAAAAATCTATCAGGATTTAATCTCGCCATTTTATACTAATTAAACTTTATTACATTACATTTTATTAATTAAATGTTATTACATTCAAAACATGGGGGGGGGGGGGTACGATTTAAGAATATAAGCAGGCGCGGGTTTTCAATGGATTGGGCGTAAAGATCTGTAAATTTGTGCGTTTAAATGTGTGTGCACAAGTCAATGGAATGGTCGTAAAGATCTGTAAACTTGGCATAATTATATGTGCATCTAGACTTTCTGGTGACTAGTTGATTAACTGATATAAAGTAGGATTATTTTAAATTTTCTACTTTATTTTGGTTGATTTGCTGGTGTGAAATATCTGGTGTAAATCTGAAGATTGAAAATAAGAAGTCATAGTCTGATGAAGATGCTTAACAATAATAAGTGTAATGATATAATTTGCTTGCTCGTATATTTTTCATCAGGAATCAATATATTATAATACATTTAATTTATTATTCTGAAAGTATATCATAGTGTGAGTGTTAAAGGATTAGTTTCTATACTTTTATATGTTTACATTGAATTTCGATTTGATATAAATTCTCTTTTTGATCTAAAAAAACTAATAAAATCAAGTGCATTGCAATAATATAAGTTCTTCACTGTTAAAGCATCACTTAAATCGTTTACTAGTTAGGTATAAGTAAATACCCCCCGCTGAAAAGACATAAAACTCTTAGTATTAGCGTTTCAATTATTGTTTTAATTTTCAATTATTAGAGATAACATAATCGAAAATAACTTTATTTAAATGCATTTAGAAAGAAATTACGCGATGTTTATTTATGTATAATGAAAATTTTTGAATGATTGCTTGTTTAGAAAACTTTCCGAACATATTTCTGTAAATTCGTGTATTTAAAACAAAATTCATTAAAAATAACATCGCCTCCTGTATAATAACATTGACTGGTTTCAAAAAGCGAAACGAAACTTTCAGATGATTTATATTTTCCAGAAAGGGAAATACAGTTTTATTATGTATGTACCTTTCCAAAAAACCCCAGTACAGCATATTTAAGTTGTGTTCAAGTAAAATTACTATTATTTGAGCAGGGCCGGCTTAAGGCACCAGCAAAACAAGCACTTGCTTGTGGCGGCACAATTTAAGGACGGCATTTCAGTCAACTTAAATATAAAATATTTATAAAAAAATCTTAATATAAAAAATCTCTTAAACAAAAACAATTCTGGGTCTTAAATAAAAAAAAGCTGATGTGGGCAACACATGACTTTCCTTATATAATGCAATGAATTTACTACTTTTGCAGTTAAAAAAATGGTATTCTTACAGTAGATACTTATATTATTTCCAAGATATTGAATTTTCTCACAATTAGTCGTCATTTTCATTGATTTAACGTCATTTTTATCCATTTGGCGAAATTTCTGTTAATTTGGCAGCAATTAAAAATGTCGCCAAGTTGTCGACATTCCGCCAAATTCGTCGCCAAAATCTCGCCAAGCCTTATGGATGGAGAAATAAGTTTTTCTTACAGCAGATAAATGACTATTGGCGTTCAAATACAAAAGTATTACTCAAAGTATATTTTTTCATGAATGGAACGAGCTAGATCCACGAGAATGATGTCACCCAATTTATCACATGGTATTACATATGAAAAGTGAACATGTTTCTCAATAGGAATTTTTTTTATATGCCTTTTTGATAATTTTTTTGAAAAATGTGCAATATCTCGAGAACGGTTCATATTATCGTTCTAGAATTTATGTCAATAATTTTCTAATGATTAATAATAGATGTTTATTTGCGTAACTTTATTAGCGGTTTTGATTTTTTAACGATTTTTTCAAAATTTCACTCGAAAATTTAAGGGGGTTCTGAGCATTCGATTCCGTATAAAAACAATAGGCTTTCACTGTTTACGGATTGGGATTTTTGTACCAAATTTCGTTCGAATCGGTCCTTTCGTTCGTCAGTTATCATCTCCACAGGCTCACTGACACACACCCACCCACACACAGACATCACTTCAAAAATGTTCGATTCGTGATCAGGGATGCTTGAAACGTGCTCTCCCGTCGAAAACTCGAATTCGAATTTTCGACCCCGTCACAATACTTTCTTTATACATTATGTATATACGGAAAGTAAAAAGTTTTGGGACGCGAGCAACTGCATTTACAAGGGCGGTTGTATGTCTTAAAAAGTAAAACTAAAATGAATAAATGTTATGCATTTGGTCCCAGATAAAAGAGTTTAAACGGCTATCATTCATTCTCCCCTTTGTAAAAGAGGACTGGAGGGCTAAATGTGATCGCTTCCAGTATGTCGCCATAATTGTTTATCTTGGAACACAAGTAACAAATAACCCTTTTAACTCACCGGACGTCCAGTACAGCCATCAACAGCACGTCTAGGGCATATTGACCGTTATCAGTGAACTGCAAAAGCTTTTATGTGAAACTGGTTTTTGTTAACTATTCCATGAAAAAATCGGATGAGAGAGGAGACTTTGCTTGAAACATGGGGTTCCACGCAGAATTGGCCGTTTGTTCCCTTCCCATTTCGTCCCTTACGCTACCCTTTTACAAAATAGTATCATTTCATCCCTTATCCAAAGTTCACCTGTACCCCACCTTTTCTCCCAACTGAGAGGGGAGCAAATGACTCCCTAGGGGATGAGTTCCGAGGAGCTCTGTCCCTATTACCACAGACTATTATACAGACCTGTCACTCTCGATAGTTTCGTTTTCGCGGCGGCCATTAGAGATAGACCAAACAGAGGGTTGGCGCGCTCTTGGCGATGGTCTGGTTTGGTCCCAGCGCTTGGCGATGGTCTGGTTTGGGTCCAAGCCGATTTTCAATGTTATAACCCTATTTCGCTCGGCAAAAACTTAGAACAACAGACTAGCGTGGTTTGAGTAACGTGAAAAAGGATTATTTGTTAAGTGTTTAGATCATTTCATAGAAATGGATTGATAAAAGAAAACTGGTTGCGTTACAGGGTATGTAATTTATGTTTATTAAAATTGAAATAATTTTAGTTATCACCATCCTACATACGTGTTCATTATAAGTATACACGTGTTCATAAGTATACACGTGTTCATATAAGTATACACGTGTTCATAAGTATACACGTGTTCATATAAGTATACATGTGTTCATCATACGAAATTAGTGCTGTGTTGTTATTACTGCCGGATTAGACTAAATTTTAAGAGGTAGTGGTATAATTAGTTAAAAAATATTTTCCGTATTTTTATAAAATGTGAAATAATGGATATTTGGATAGCTTTTTCTTAGTTGAATGTGATATAGTATGTGCATATATTTATGTAAAATTTTTATTAAGTGCCTTATGGTGGAAAATCCCCCCCCCCTCGGGTAATTAATGATTGAATTCCACAACTTCGATGGTGCATTTATGTAAATTTGATATTTACTATATGAATATTTTAATATTTAAAAAAAAAAGTCTATTATCAGTATCCCAGAATAAATTAAGGATCAAGTAATTAACGATAAACACGCTAGTATACTTTTTAGACTGAAAATATTATATAATATTTTAGTCTTTTGAGTATGTTAGCTTGTAATTTTTTGTGCATTATGTTTTATAGTGAGACAATGCAATGTGTCTATTTTTTAATCTATTTTATGATTATTTGAATTAAATATATAACTATGTTTATTTAAATATTCTTAAACTAATGAATATATTTATGTTGCAAATTAATGTATTTTTAAATCCTGATCCTTTCTATAGTTTCAAAAATTATAAAAGTACAGACCTCAACATTTTGTTCCCCTCCTGTTTAAAAAAAAATCGCCAAGCCAGCGATAACGCGCCAAATCTGGCAGACGCATCGTAGTTCAGTTGGTCCAACTCACGAGCTCTAGTGTCTATGCGATATCCCATGTTAAAAATGTTGCCATATGGTCCTATGGGAGTGCACATTCTGAATATAGTATTATGTGCCTATTACGATCACGTTGAACACTGTATTGTGATTGCAGGTGTCTCAGAGGGAGCAGATCCAAACGACCTTCGCCACTCGTGATATTAGTGTTGAGAAAAAATTAAAAAATGTTACTTGTAAATATATTGTTTGGTGTTATTTAAATAATTTTGATAGAGTAAATCCTATCTTGTCAGATATCCCTATGAAATGGATACTTATAATTGTTTTGTAGTACCATAAATATGTATGTTTATGTAGTGGTTGTTGTGTAAACCCTTAATTGACGAACAGAATCCAAAACTTTTTAACGTATTACTTTCTCTAGTATTGTAAAGTACTCTCTAGTAGCAAAAGTATTATAACTTAGTCAAACATTATAATTCCTATTTTTGACCGTTTTACAAGTTTCAATTTCAATATAACGTTTTTGGATCAGTTATGTGTATATATCAGCAAGTATGTACAGTAGCATAGGAATTGGGGGGGGGTTAAGAGTCTTACCTCTTCCTGCTTGAAAAATTACATAAACGAAACTTAGTATTTTCAACATTCCAAGATTCTGGTTATGTCTATGTGTGTGTAAAGGCCGTATGTGTGTCAAAGGTCTGCAAGAGTCAAAAATTCAGTTTCACTTTCACCCCACCTGACTGAGTCAATGTTTAAACCCGGCCCGAGCTCGAAGAACTTGACAGGTGTAGAACCCGAGCCCGGCCTAGCTTTGTAATATCATAATTGTAATTTCATATGTTATAACGATAAAGAGCACCGTGAAATTTAATCACAATGTTCGCATTTTTCATACACACTCGAAATAACTGTGGTAGATCACTAGGTAAGTAATAAATAATATAAGTAACTACAGCCATAGTTACCTACTCTAAGTTCTTTGGTGAACAAAGTATGCAATATATATAATACATTTCCCATCTTCATTGAAATTCATATAACTATTTATAAACTATTCAATAAAAGGTTTTAACTGTTACAAATACTTTTAAACTTTCAAAAGAATTATATGATCATGTTGAAAATATATATTATGCTTAGGGTCCTATAAATTATGGGGTATTGATGAGGCAACTTATTGAAATTATGCGGACAAGGAAAAGTAATATACTAGTGTACAATCGTATCACAAAAAACGGACCACAAACAAAAGCACATGTGGATGTGACCTTTAATTTGTGAAATGACGATCACCAATTGACACGAAAATGATAATGAAACAACTTTTCGATATCTCTAATAGAGAAACAAGAAAGATCAATCATGCTTAAAGCATTGATTATGAAACACTTTCCAACTTCAATGCAATTTTATTTAAACATGTCTAAAATGCAATACATTCCTCGATAATATTTTAAAACTTATCACAATACTACATTGATTTAATATATTTGAAAATTTAAACCTTCATTGAAAAAATTGAACTTCATTCAAATGACGGCATTGAAATATAAATTGCCTGGTTTAAATATCTCTAAAATGCAATACATTCCTCGGTAATAATTTTAGAATTATCATAATACTACGATAATTTATTATATTTGAAAACTTCATCGAAAACAACTGAAATTCATTCAAATGACGTCATAAAAAAATAACACGCCTGGCTCTCTCTATAAAAGCAACATTTCATTCATAAATAATTCCCCCATTCATGTCATTCATCACAATACTATAATAATTTATTTTATTTAAAAATTAAGACCATTGAGTTACAAGTAAGTAATCTCTATGCGTAAAACTTCAGCGAAAAATATCGTCCTTCTCTTTCTAAAATCAATGAATATTTCATTCATATCAGCTAAGCAGACTCCATGGACTAATTTATTTTGTGTTAAAGAATTACAGCGATTCTAATACAACTCATTCTATATATTTTGCTGTTTACATTTTACATAGGTGAAAAATAGGCTTAATAGTAGAAATAATCATATTTGGATGAGCATTTAAACTGAAATATATTGTCATTGCGTTGTTTTATTATGTAGATGCACAGAATTTAGGCAAAAATAAAGTAGTTTTATGACGGATACAACACTCAATATGAATTAAAAAGAACTTTAAAAATCACAATTTTGACACAAGATGGATGCCATATATCATTTTGAAGTGGGTCATGTGATCGTTTCATATCATGGACACGTGATCGCTTCATAGAAGAGGTGTTATTATTATTTTAATTTTTATTTAAAAAACTACTGAATATATTTCGCTGAATTTTTTTTTATATATTTTATGGAACAATTCGAATATTGCCTAAAATTTTCGAAGCAATTTGTGAATTTTAAATCCGCTTAAAAAATGCTTGAAAAATTAGGTCCCATAGGGCTCAATGTATTCCATTTTTTCAACCCGGGTTCAATCCAAAACTAATTATGTGATATTATTCATTTATATTCCCATAGGTCCTATAGACCGTCTGAACAACATACTAAAATTTCATTTTGATTAAGTCATTTTTACGGCAGTTATCGTGCTAACGGACAGACAGACAGAATGAACAAAGTCATAAACACTTTTCAACTTTGTTGTAAAGTGTTAAAAATGGAGAAGAGGGAAGGGAAGGATTAACAGGTAAAAGCAAACATTGAAATTATTTGACGTATAGTTCGACTCCAACCAGAAGGCATTTATGTCACGTGATTTTGGACGATCCATTAGTTAAATTCAATGACGTGTAGAAACGTACTAGGAAGAACGGCCTTCCAGAATTGGCGCCTTTAGAGCGAATTAATAATGCATAATTTGTGCAGTACGAAAATGATTTATACAGAACGATAAAGAACTTTGTATGTACTATAGATAATGTATAGATAATGTAAGTACCAAGAGCAAGGGAAGAAATAAGTGCAAACTTGCTACATTTTTCCTCCTTTCTTTGTGATTGTGCAACAAACCAAGCAGTCGGTCCTATTGAGTCACGAATAGCGTTGGTTGAAGACAGGAATAGGATTTTATTATATCCAAGAAAAGTGTAGTCATGGAGGGATGAAAACGTACCTAACGTAAATGCCTACTTGTGATTGTGGAACAGAATGTACAACCATTTGTACTGTCACTCAAAATGCACCTGAATACAGGGCCCATTTCTCTTTTGACTACCGACTGAAATATCAGAACTCTGAGACTTCGGATTCGAAGCTTAGACTTCGAAGTGTGAGGTTGTGATTTTGAGAAGCTGCTGCTTTTATCTTGTGGTGACTTTCTTGCTTACGCTTGGGCGTGTGATATCTTGTTACGATAGAGCACGTCAGGCTAAGTAATCTTCAACTTTATTGTGTGCGGCTTTTCGCCATTTTGTGCTTTCGACTTTGGATTAACACGTGTGTTTTTCCCACGTGGTTCTGTTTTTTGTGCCTTGGATTGACCCTGCTGGACTATGGAGCTGGACAGAGAAGTTTTGGAAGTGACGAGGGATGTTGCAAGGGAACTGGATGGTGATGATGCTCGGCCTCTCAGGGATGCCATGAACTCTTATTTTGACTCCCTGCCGGACGATGGACTTTCTCGCACGTGGACCCAGGAAGTGAGGGAAACAGTGAACTTCTGTGGATTACTGATCTACACGCTGACTCTGCATATCGGGGATATGCTCAAGAACGGTCTCATCACCCAGGACAAAGATCAAGTCTCCCGGATTTTGGGTATGTTCAATTTTGTGAATTCTTTTACGTTAGGCTGTGACATGACTAAATTTAGAAGTAGTGATATGTATTTAATTTTTAATTCATTTGAGGATAGTAATTTAAGATTAAACAACACTGAAATTAAATCTAAACTGTTAGAGATAGGACTAATTAAAGAGATCAAACTTGTTGATAAAACTGAAACGGTTGAAAATCCAAGTAAAAGGGCTAGGACAGAGGAGTTTCCCACTAAGGGAACTCCTACTAAAATCCAGACTGGAGAATCTAACTTAAAACCTAATGACCATGATAACATGGATTGTAATGATGTAACTGTTAAGGATGTAAATGACAAAAGTGTAAATGCAAATTCTAATGAAGTAAATAAGCCTAAGACTTATGCTGAAATTGTCGCGCAACCTGTAGTGTTAAAAAGTGCACCAAAACCAAAAACGGTTGTAAATAGTGGTAGTGATAAAAGTATGGAAGTAGAGAAAAAAGACCCAAAAGCGGAATGTTTTTTCATTAAGTTTAGAGATAACTACCAGGCTCTCTTAAAAAAGTTAAATGAGATCACAGGCAACAAAGTATCTGGCAAACTCTCAGGAGATATGCTTAAATTGATACCTAATGACGCTGACTCCTATAGGGTTGTTCAGCGCCATTTGACTAGTGAGAAAATCCCCTTCCACAGCTTAAACTTGAAAACAGAAAGGCCCAAAAAGGTAGTTTTGAAGGGGCTACCAGCAAACTATAACATTGAGGAAATAAAACTTACTCTAACATCCATGGGATTAGATGTAGTCCGGGTTTCTCAACTGAGAAACACTAAAACGAGATTCCCCCTACCGATCTTCTTACTCAGCCTTAGGCCCACGGAAGACTGGCAGAGGATTTACAGACTGACAAGGTTAGGATACTTGGCTGTGAAGGTAGAGGCCTTCAGAGCACGGGGCTTCAAAATTTGCTACCGGTGCCAGCAGTTCAACCACTCCTCTGAGAACTGCAGTATGCCACCAAAGTGCCTGAAGTGTGCTGAAGAACACTTCACACGGGACTGCCAGAGACCCAGGACAGAGAAGGCAACGTGTGCAAATTGTAATGGAGACCACCCGGCGAACTTCAGGCAATGCCCGAAGAACCCCTGGAACAGAGGAAAGGCACCGGGGTATGCCCCCCCTCCCCCAAAAAATCAGATACCCCCTTGGAGGCAAAAGGCCCTTGGACTAAACCCCCAGGCACCCCCTCAGGACTCCTCGCACATAGTGCCACAGGAAAAAAGACACCAACCTTCAGCACCTACCAGATCGGTGCAAGAGCAGGCCCCCAAATCATCGACCTCCAAAGAATTGACCCTGGAGGAAGTAAGAGCAGATACAGATGCCATTAAAAAGAGATCGGAAATAGAAAAAGCAAGACAGGCAAAGGATAGGCTTGACAGAAAGGTTGAGGATTGGAAACAAAATAAACGAGTCAGGGGTGAAGAGATCGCGGAAAACCAGCTGTTAGTTAAAACGGGTGAAAAAAAGCAAAAAACTATCGAGTTCCAAAAGGACACTCACAAAAAAGTGCAAACCGCGGTTGAGGCTGAGGAAATGGAAGCTGAGACTGAACCGACTGATAAATCTGATGCTGAAAAGATGGAGGATATCCTCAACCTCATCAGAGGATTTATTAGCATGTTCAATCTAGACGACATAAAACATCTGTTGATGCAGTTCGCAGAGTTAGTCCAAAAAAAGAGCGATCCTATGGTAATGGTCTTTGAGGCCCTTAAAATAATCGCGGACTTTAAAAGTAACAGTGAGAATCAAACCCGTCATGGCTAGGTCCCAAAAAGAATCCTTAAAAATAATATTTTGGAATGCGAACGGCATATCTCCAAGAATAAATGAACTTAGGAACTATGTAAATGAAAATGACGTAGATGCCTTATTAATTCAGGAAACTAAAGTTAGAGAAAGTAAAAAACTAAACTTAGCCAACTACATATGCTATCATAATCTTAGCTCAAATACTAATGCTAGAACGCCCCATGGAGGAACAGCAGTATACATTAAAAGAAATATTCCCCACGAGGAACTAAACAACATAAATCTTCAAGGTATAGAAAATACTAGTACAAAAATTAAAATTAATAATACCAGCCCGTTTATCCTAACCTCAACATATGTCAAAAATATGAGTAGAGTAGATGTAGCTGCGCAACTGGAACTGCTTTTCGCGCGATATCCAAACACGATACTCGCAGGCGACTTCAACGCGCACCACCGAGCGTGGGGCTGTAGGAGAGCCAATTCACGCGGTATACAGATACACAGACTGCTGAACACGACAAACACTAACATTATTGTACCGTCGACACCAACCTGCTTCTCAGGCGCCAACGGCTCATTTATAGACTTTGTCCTAACGCGAAACATAGATTACGCTCACACTATTAGTACCCTGGATGAATTCGACTCGGATCATCTGCCGGTACTGGTGACATTCGACCTGAAAACACCTCTTCCAGCCTCTTTGGGACAAGAGAGGGTCAACTCTGCCACGCACACACTCACAACAGAAATCAAGAGAGCAATTGCCTCTGCCACAACACATCGTGAGTCTCCAAAAATGCCCACACTTTCCCACCATGTCAAACAATTAGTCAGGCAAAGAAATAGAATACGTAAGACATGGCAGGCTAATAGAGACCCTGCCCTTAAAAGGGAGCTTAACAGACTCACGTGCAAAGTCAGGGAAAAAATTGTCGCAGAAAAGCAGCAACAGTATAAAGAACTAATCGAATCCCTTAGCCCAGAAGACGTATCGCTCTGGCAATTCACAAAAAGACTCAGGAAACCTCAAATTAAGCTCCCGCCACTAATAGATGGTGCTAAAATCGCGTACTCAGACGAGGAAAAAGCCGAGGCGCTCGCAAGCCATTATGAAAAACAATTCCAACCAAACCACGATCTAATGTGTCAGGACACCCTAAGAATGGTTAGTCAAACTTTAAATAACTTCAGGAATTCCCCGGTAACGGCTGAGATTGACCCAGCCACCCCGCAGGAGATAGTAGAAATTATTAAAAATCTCAAAAACCGTAAAAGCCCAGGGCACGACAAAATCAGAAATATTGCGGTTAAAAACCTACCCTTAAACGTAATATGTTACTTGACTATCTTAATAAATAAAATATTAAAACTAAACTATTTCCCCAAAGAATGGAAGGAAGCGATAATTATAGCGATCCATAAACCTGGTGAGGATGCCTCAATTCCAGCCAACTACAGACCAATCAGTTTGTTGCCGACACTTAGTAAAATTACTGAGAAAATTATTCTTAAGAGACTGAACACGCACCTTAGTGAGAATGACATTATCATTCCGGAGCAGTTTGGATTTCGGCCAAAGCACTCCACCACTCATCAATTGCTGAGAGTGGTAGAGTACATATCTTCTGGTCTCAATAACAAGACACCCACAGCTGCGATTTTTCTGGACATACAAAAAGCCTTTGATAAAGTATGGCACTGTGGATTAGCGTACAAATTGATCACTTTAAAAGTCCCTGACGCACTTGTCAAACTTTTAATCTCATACTTAAATAACAGACACTTTCAAGTCAGAGTAGGAGGTAACTTATCTACACCCAAGCTCATTAAAAGTAGTGTACCGCAAGGTTCTATCCTGGGCCCGACACTCTTTAACATATACCTGAACGACATCACTAGGATTCCAAACACAGAGCTGGCACTCTATGCAGACGACAGTGCGATACTTGCAAAACACCCCTATGTCTCAGTAATGCACAGACAGCTACAGCAACACTTAGACATACTCCAAACTTGGCTGGAAAGATGGCGAATAAAATTAAACCCCAATAAATGTCATTGGATTTATTTCTCTAGAAAACGTAAACCTCCGCCGCCTCTGTACATAAACAACCATGCCCTGAAAGCGGAAAAATCTACTAAATACCTAGGTGTAACGATAGATTCCCACCTAACCTGGAAACAGCACGTAACGAACTTAATCAAAAAAGCGTATATGGCCACAGGAGCCTTATATCCAATGATAGGAAACGGAAATCTAAGTTATCAAAATAAACTCCTAATTTATAAATCGGTCATCCGCCCGGGAATGCTGTATGCAGCACCCGTATGGGGATACGCCTGTAAAACTACAATAGACCTCCTAGAGACAAAACAAAACAAAATCCTACGGATTATCAGGAAAGCTCCCAGGTACTTAAGAAACTCGGTAATTAGGAATGACTTCAAAATAAAAACTGTTAGAGCCCAAATTAAAAAGCTAGCGCTTAAATTTTACAGAAATTTGCCATCCGTTCCAAACGAACTGTTATTCAATCTGCATGACTATGATCATCGCAAGGCCAAATCTCGTAAGAGACCCCGCGCTGTTCTAAACATCGATAATCGGAATTAAAAGATCCCACCTCAAACATCTGAGTTTTAAATAAAACTCGCGACTATTATTTTATAATATATATATATATATATATATTCTAAACTCTAAACTGCCAAAACGCTAGGTAACCCTTAGATCTGCATCAACCCCCCAAACTGCTTAAACTCTAAATGTGCAAGAAACTGCCACACTAGGAGCTAGGACAAATAATAAAAAGTAGTAAATAAAAACCTCGAACCTCCAATTAGGGTCACTGAATTAATGTCACAGTTTGACGATAAGAACCACATATTGAAACTGGAGATTAAAGGCGCTTCGCGCCTGGTGCTCTGTCTTGTACGACACTACGACTGTGGGTGAGGACGTTTTCTCTTGCTAGCCTACGTGACCGTCGGCCCTTTCGCCGCTACCTGTGTGACCTTTCTACTGTTATCGTGCGACCTTCAATCCACCTGACTGTATCGTAGGGAAGATGAAATAAGCCGCGGAATTCCCTCCGCTGCTGCACCCCACCGGACAAGGGAGTCCCATCAATGGAGTTCCGCAGCATGGGAACGGAAATTAAAACTTAACACTGAGCGATGCCAAAATGGAAGCGAGTGATATGAGAGCTGTCTTCAATGAACTCGATATGGAATTAAGAAGATGTAAAGATCCCGAGGAGACGCTACAGCAAAAGGCCAGGCTCCAAAAGCAAAAAATAAAGATGGACATGTTCTTCGCTAAGTACAGACTGCCTCAATATGGTGAAACCTGTCGGAGACCTTCTCCGGCAGTTATTTTGCAATCTTCCTCTCTTGTTAGCCAGCTCAAAATGGTTTCTGATTCTGAAAATATTGTTGCTAGCTCAACCTCTAAAAAGCACAAGCTTATTGATGATGAGGGCTTCAGTTCCCCCCCCCCCCCGAAAAGGCACACTGCCAGTCTTAGTTCTGCAAATCTGATAACGAACCCCCCCCCCCGCCCCTCTCCAAAATTCTAATGTAAATAATAATGATGTGGACATACCTACACCTGATGCAGAAGACTTGGACGAAATGATTATTGACGCACCTAAAAAGTAGCGCCGCCCTCCCCCCTTCTTCATCGTGGTGACCACCGAGTACCACAACCTGTTAAGGGGCTTCATCAGTCACAAGTTTCAATCTTCACCTTCCATGTTAATGTATGGCCGTTTTAGTGCTAGTGCTAGATAGCATAGCTCCTCCAAAAATCAACCTATTTCAATTTTGTTTTCAGGATCTCAAAGTTATAGAAATTGAAGTTTGCTCTAAAATTTTACTTTTTGTTAAAATTATTGTTAAGTATTTTTAACAATTTATTGAAGTTGAGAGTCACTAAGAAAAGTCAAAACTCAAAGTTTAATCGTCTTTTATCAATTTGCATTTCATAATACTCGAATTTGAAAAAAGCAGTGCACATGAATAGAATTCTAGCTTTCGATAGATGCCTAAATTTTTGCGCTACCATAAATAGATTTCCAGCAACTTTTAATTGAAGCAAATATTGATCTGAAAAAAATTGTATTTTGCTTTCCCCCTCTTTCTTATTTCTTTCAGGGGTTGACAGGACTCCCGTGGGGAGACGTTGTTTATGGTGTACAGGCACGTTTGTGGTGCTCATGAAAGGAAGAAGGGTAAAGGGTGTGAAAATTGTTCTCACGTTACTTGGAGAGGCATTTGGAGTTGGGAGTGGAGAACGGTTTAGATACTGGACCTTTTTATTTCAGTATGCTTACTCGATATAGAGCGTCTCTTTCTTCGTTCTCGAATTAGCTAGTCTTACCAATCACTATTTAATAATATTTTGCTGCAATGAGTGCTGATATTGGTATGTATCTTATTAAAGTTGCAGACTCCAATTTATTGGAAATATAAAAATCACGTTATTTGCGGAAGATACGCGCCAATATATAAATTGGTTTTGCGATTTGGAGGGGGGGGGGGATTATGTATACGGCTTGCATGCAATTTTCACTGTTATTTATACGAATAAAAATTATATATTTTGTTATTTTATATAATTACCCTACTTTAACTCCCGTGTAACACCGGGTGCATTTTCTGGTCTATATAAATAAAATTAAAAATCTATCTGTCTGTCTGTATGTTTGTCTCATCACCACGGAAGAACGGCAGAACCGAATTTAATGAAATTTTGTGAGTAGCCTTGAAATATCCCCACTTAAAATGGAGTCCATATTTCGAGTTTCGAAGATCAGAGGTTTGTCTAGATATTAATTAAAAACAAACAATTAAACCTGCAATAGAAATAGCATTATGTAGACGATATTTTTTCCCCACCAATTTATTTAAAGAAAATTATATCATGCCGCTTAGCAACGGATTTAAATCCAATGTGTTTAGGCAGCAGACTATTTTTATTAAATCTTTTTTAAATAATAAAGATATAGGCATATAAAATAAATTTCACCGATATTGCATTTTTGACCGGATTAGATCAATTACGATCTTCAGGTTTAAACATTATTAATAATGATATTTTCAGGGATTATTGATTCAGGGATCATTGATATTTTCAATTTATTGCGTCATTGTTTTATTTTGACAAAAATTGTTAAAACTCATATATTGTACGTAGTACCTGTAATCTTTTACAAATGCACGGGTATATCTTTTAATCTACGAGAATATAAGTAGTACAGGTACATTGTCATATATTTTGGCATATATTGGAAAGAATTACGGCCTTTAGGTTTAAAAATAGCGGGTTTATTGATATTTTCAATTTATTACGTCATCGGTTTTATTTTGGAAAATATATTAGAAATTCATATGTTGTAGTACGTGTAAATTTTCTACTAATACACGGGTATATCTTCTAATAACCGCGAATATAAGTAGTACGGGTCCCATACAATTTTAGCAATTTTGTTTTGCATATATTGGTTCAATTTCATATTGGGGCCAGGATGTTTTATTCTTCAGATCTGCCCGTGAAGATAATTTTGTATAGCGAGAACAGATATTCTTAAATTTATTTTAGGAGCATTAAATTAAATATTTTAATAGAATATTTTGATTAACAATGTTATTTACTATAGGAATTTGCACATGGTAGTGAATTATAAGTTTCTTTATATTATATACTCCGTACGAAGAATGGGTATACTGCTAGTCTTATATAACTACGAATGTTCTTCCTCTTGTATGTATGAAATGGTATTACGTCGGACTCGTCAGTCCATTTTCAATCAATTGCTACAGATACGCAGGTGCATTTCGGAGGATTTTCTTGAAACATTCAATGTTCCGTTGACTGAAGTAATGAATGGCCCGTATAATAACCAAAATTTTACAAACTTTCACATTTAATACATGAGTAAAAGGACATAGCTTATTGTTGCGCTAAACAAATAATTCCTATGTGAAAGTATTCATCATGTTAAATCTTGCATTGCCTTTATTACTTTCCTTATATACATAATGAATAAGGAAAGTATTGTGACGGGGGTCGAAAATTCGAATTAGAGTTTTCGACGGGAGAGCACGTTTCAAGCATCTCTGATCACGAGTCAAACATTTTTGAGGTGATGTCTGTGTGTGTGTGTGTGTGTGTCAGTGAGTCTGTGGAGACGATATCTCACGAACGAATGGAGCGATTCGAATGAAATTTGGTACAAAAATCACAATCCGTGAATACTGGAAGCTTATTGTTTTTAAATGCAATCGAATGTTCAGAACTCTCCTAAATTTTCGAGTGAAAGTTTGAAAAAATCATCAAAAAATCAAAACGTTTAAAAAGTTACGCAAGTAGACATTTCTTATGTAATTTTTCCTTAGAAAACGATTGACATAAGTTTTAGAACGCTAGCATGAACCATTCTGAGATATTGCACATTTTTCAAATAAATTTATAAAAAAAAATCCCATAAATTAAAAAAAAATATATTAACTGTTGAGAAACATGTTCACTTTTCACATGTAATATCATGCGATAAATTGGGTGACATTATTCTCGTGGATCTAGCTCGTTCCATTTATAAGAAAAGATACTTTGAGTAATACGTTTGTATTTGAACGCCAATAATTATTTATCTGCTGTAAGAATAACTTATTTCTCCCTCCATAACGCTTGGCGAGATTTTGCCGACGAATTTGGTGGAATGCCGCCAACTTGGTAACTTTTTTAAATGTTGCCAAATTAACTAAAATCTAGCCAAATGGATAAAAATGACGCTAAATCGATGAAAATGACGACTAATTAACGAAAATTTAATATCTTGGAAAGAATATAAGTATTTACTATAAGAATAACCTATTTTTTTGCTGTAAGTTTTTAGTAAATTCATTGCAATATATAAGGAAATTCATGTGCTGCCCACATCAGATTTTTTTTAGAAACGTAGCTGCGTTACGTCCCTCCAAGTTGTTATGTCTGAACCCGTAGATGTCAAGTGTATATTACACGTGACGTGTCGGGCCAACGGCCGTACCGTGCTGAAAACACCGGTTCTCGTTAGATCACCGAAGTCAAGCAGCATCGGGCGCGGTTAGTACTTGGTGGGTGACCACCTCGGAACACCGCGTGCTGTTGGCCATCTCGGGTGCGGTATCCCCGTGGTTTGCAGTATCCCCGTAGATTTGTACGCTACCACAAAATGCCGCCGTGTTCATGCGGAGTACGATCACGTTAAACATGTGGGTCCGTAAGTCCTTCCGAGAGGTTGGTGGTAGGGGAAGGAGGGTACGGTCCCTGTGGATGCCTCCCCCACTGGGTTCCGGTCTAAATTGGGTGGCACTTCCCGGCCGTCCATACAGTTACCTTACACCTTTCTGGTAGGTCGGACGGTCTGGGTCTCAACAACAACAACACGTGACGTGTCCAAACCCGAATTTAGGAATCTGTATCTCAACCCCCTCAAAACGCTATAGACATGATCTTACTTTTATAATATGGCATCGAAACAAAGAGAAAAAAATTATAATTGGTGCTATAGCACCTCAAAATAAACTTAAAACTTTTTTCAATTTTCGTTTTTTTCCCCGATTACCCCCTCCCCCCCCCCCCCTCTTTCCAAGATCATTTTTATACTTATGTATCTGTATATAATTAAATATTGCTGAAATTTCAAAATCGAACATTGTAAACCCCCATTTATTTGATAGTGTGTTTGTCTAAACTCAATGTTAAAAACAACAATACCGGGTGTTTGTTTAAAAAGAAGTTTATGACTACTATTACTAATTAACAGATTTTCTATTATAATGTTATTTGATATGCAAATCGTAACACTATTTATATAATTTATTTCTTTACTAAGCAATACCAGTATTTTGATATATTCTATGTCGAAAAGTGTACCAAATGTTGCTACTAAAAAGCATCTAAAATACCTGTGGAGTCTATTTTGGCAACTATTTTCTGATTATAAGACTACTCAAACAAAATTTTTTATATATCCGTCTTATGACAGCTTTGAGGTTATAGTACAGCTTACAGTATGTGCATTTATTATTTTATGATGTCCCTATTTATAAATTTTATACGCAATTTGTTCAATATCAGCCAGTTACATTTTTCAATATATATGTCAAAGTACACATGAGCATTATTCTAAAGTTACTAAATTTTTTCCATATACATTATTGCCTAATGTATTGTAATTTACTGTAGTCTATTTACTATTGTTCCATATTAGTCGATTTACTGTTGTTCCATCGACAGTTGTTCCATATTTTATACAAATGTTCGTTATATCCGAAAGGTCTTCTATTAGAAGCTTGTTCTAGGGGGATTAGATTTCAATAAGGGTTTAAACTGGTTTAAATCCTTAGGTTTTTAGCTAAAATCTCTGAATTGATTTAACACTTTCTGGGCAAATCCAGATTTTCTTTTGCCATCGATTTGAAATAAATACAAGATGTTTGCCCCCAAACAAGTTTATGCTTACTGTTACTAATTTACATATTATCCATTATAATGTAATTTGATATACAAATCATACTGAAATCTCAACTGTAAAACCGCACTACTGTCATTAAATATTTTCAATCAGGAATGGTAAAGCTATTATTTATTCCATTTGTCAAATAATAAATAAAATCATGGACTAACGTGATAGTCTGTTACCTAAAATCTAAACTGATAGAAAATTGTAGCAATGTTTACTTCCAAAAATGTCATTTGTTCAGATGATGGTGAATTAATTTTTCTGAAATTGTTCCATATTGTGTAACCATGCACTATAACAAGATTTTTAACAAGAAAGATTAATCATGCATAAAGCACTGATTAAGAAACACTTTCAAACTGAAATGCAATTTTTTTTAAACATCTCTAAAATGCAATATATTTATTCAGTGGCGATATTTTTTGAAGTATCACAGTACTACAATAATTTATTTCAATTTGAAACTATGTGATATCATTCTTTTACATTCACATATGTCCCACAGATCGTCTCAATAACAAAATTTCATTTTGATAAAGTCATTGTTACAGCAATTATCGTGCGAACGGACAGACAGACAGAATGAACAAAGTCATAAACACTTTACAACTGTGTTGGAAAATGTTAACAAGAAAGATCAATCATGCATAAAGCATTGATTAAGAAATACTTTCCAACTGAAATGCAATTTTATTTAAGCATTACTAAAATGCTATACATTCAGAGGCAATATTTTTTTAATTATCACAGAATTACAATAATTTATTTTACTGAAAAGGAAAACTTCATCGAAAAAAAAATGAACTTTATTCAAATGACGTCATCGAAATATAAATCGTTCGGCTCTCTATGTAAAAGCAGTCAATATTTCATTCATACACTTTTATTCCAGACTCCAGATTTAAATAATTTTGCGTGAAAAATATTCAGCAATTCTTATACAACTGCTCTTACAATCACTTGGTTACATTCTGCAACCATTAAAATTAGGCGTCGTTGTAGAAATAATCAAAGTTTGATGATCATTTAAACTCGAAAACATTGTAATTACGTTGGCGCAGAATATGTGATGCACAGAAAATACGCAAAAATAAAGCTGTTTAAAGACTAATACAACACTAAATATAAATTGAAAAGAACTTTAAAGGACACTGTAACACAATATTTGTATTACATGTTACATTCCAATTACGGATGCCAACATAGCCATTTCGAAATTCCAATTGCGGATGCCAACCTAGCTAATGAGCTATTTAAATGCTGCAGAGGGAGCCAATGGCAATACTAACATAAATAAGCAGCGCATCCCCTTCTTCACGTCAACGAATCAACAACGACACTACAATGTGAAAAGAAAAAGGTTTGAGAGAATGTTCTAGAACTTTCCAAGAGATGCAATTTCGACAGCGCGAATGGATATCATGTAACACAATATTTGTATTACATGTTACATTCCAATTACGGATGCCAACATAGCCATTTCGAAATTCCAATTGCGGATGCCAACCTAGCTAATGAGCTATTTAAATGCTGCAGAGGGAGCCAATGGCAATACTAACATAAATAAGCAGCGCATCCCCTTCTTCACGTCAACGAATCAACAACGACACTACAATGTGAAAAGAAAAAGGTTTGAGAGAATGTTCTAGAACTTTCGAAGAGATGCTTTTTCAACAGCGTCCTAGACGCACCTGAAGTTTTTGGTAGTCGTCTTAAAACTTTCGAACGAGTCAGCATCATGTTTTTGGTTTTTGTGAAAAAATGTCTGTAGATTGTGAGCAATAGAATGGTAGCCTGCGCAAGTACGCGAAGTGCAACGATTTTCCCACATCAGTGAGATGGCACGAATATGCACGTAACAAAGAGTAGAGGTAACCGATTTTCAATTGTCACTATTAGCACGGAAGGCACACCTTTAACGAGTATTAAGATAATTAACTACCAGTTCGTATGAGTAGATCATATGAACGAGTTCGTAAATATTGAACTATAAGAATTATTCTTTATAGATTGTTTAAAGGAAACTGTTATTTAAGAAATTTAAGCCAATGTTTTTTATGTGTGTAAATATATATTAATGTAATATTGTTAGTATTATGTGTCTTTAAATAATTGATTTAATCATAATATAATTACTCCAGATTATAGTGGATATATATTAAACAAAATATTAAAAATAATTGAGCAATTAAGCATGTGTACTTCTTTATGTTTTGTGTATTCGTATTCCTAGCTTGAGAACCGGGAGCTTACATGCTCCACCCTTAGTGGCGGCATCATAGGTAAGCCCTATACAGGTCATTTTTGATAAGGACAATTTTACCTTATGACATGATGTCGACAGACACCATCTTTACTCGGGAAAAAACAAACAGGTGCCATATTTTATTTTGAAGTTGGTCACGTGATCTCTTCATATTATATTTGTGCAATTATTATTTTAATTCTTATTTAAAAAAAAAACAAAAAAACTACCAAACATATTTTGCTGAAATTTGTTTTATATATTTTATGGGATACTTTGAATATTTCCTAAAATTTTCAAAGCAATTTGTGAATTTTAACTTCGCTTAAAAAATGTTTGAAAAATTAGGTCCCATAGAGTTCAATGTATTTTATTTTTTTAACCCGGGTTCAATCCAAAACTAATTGGGGGATGATATTCATTTACATTCCCGTATGCCCCACAGGCTGTCTCATCAACATAGAAAAGTTTAATTTTGATAAAGTCATTTTTATGGAAGTTATCGTGCGAACGGACAGACAGACAGTTAGAATAAACAAAGTCATAAACACTTTTCAACTATGTTGTAAAGTGTTAAAAATGGCCAGAGACTGTATTTTCCGCAATAGATAATTAAAAGAAATTTTTTTATTTAAATCGTTTATGACACTAATAGTTTACCTCCAAAAAGTAGTGGCAAAGATCTCTGAAGATAAACGATTGATTTATACATATAAAAAAATAAATATTTGATTTATTTGGCACATTTTATCAAATGTGATCCCTGTTTGTAATAAATTTCAATATTAGTGTTAAAGTTAAGAATGGTGTGATTTATTTTACTATTATCAGCAAAATTAAAATATTCCTTATATTTCTCCTGTCGTATGTATCATACCCAAAATTAAATATTTAATTAAGAATCGAAAAAATTTCAAACGGTGTGTGTACAGACCTAAACTCCCCTTGGGTGCAGCAATGATGATTTTACATCAATGATAATTGCTGAATTCTCAGCTCGATATACATGACCCTAATCCTCAATATCTTCCTCGTTCCATCATGACCAATTTACCAAATTATAAAATTTGCAAACGGAGAATATTATGGAGGGATTTATCACATCATTTGTACTTCCATGCACAATTAAAATTCCTTTTGTTCAAAGTCTGTTATATTCTGAATCCTAGGACTGGTGTTGGGCTTATTCATGTTAGTTTTTTACATGAAATGGTCTAAAATGTTTTATCAAAACAAGATTTTTTAAGCAAAATTAAAAAAATGTAACATAGTTTAAACGCTAATTTCAGCATGGTATTATTGTTCACATATATATAATACTTACAGATAAAACATTGAAATATAAGAATATAAAATAGGGTTTTCTTTAAAAGTAAAACTAAATTCCCAATCCCGTGAAATATTGGGATTAAAAAATTTAATCCCGAGATTGTAAAAACATCCGAGATTGCAACCTTTAAATGCATGAAAGCATAAATGTAAGAAGTTATTGTTATTATTATTATTATTATTTATCATTATTCTGTTACATGTTCAAAAGGGATTACAAACTATAAATTTAAGATATTTGTAATAAAAAATCTGATGTGGGCAGCACATGACTTTCCCTGCAGACTTACGATTGCTTTATTTTAATTAAATTTTATTCCCTTTTAATTCAATCTTCGTTCTCGTTTGGTAACTGGACTTATTTTCAAAAGTGGCGTAGAAAAATACAAAAAACTAAAATATCTCGAGAACGGCTAGTCCTGGTGTAATGGGGTTGGTCTTATTCATTTCTTCCTTAAAAATTACGTATTAAACAATAATTTAATGGATATATTTGATTACACGTAGTTTTTTATTTTTGATTTTGCCGATTTTTGCGGGCCATTATGCAAAAAAGGCAGATTATTCTTTTCTGAATCCTACCAAAATCTAATCAGCACCAGGGTGACCCACAAGTGACTTATCTACCAAATGTTGTGAAATTCGGTCCATTAGTTTTACAGCTAGAGTGGATACAAGCTTTTGCGGGCCATTTCACAAAAAAGGCGGGTTCTTTTTTCCCGAATCGTATCCAAAACTAATCAGCTCCAGACTCTCCCACAAGTGACTTACCTACCAAATTTGATGAAATTCGGTCAATTAGTTTTTTAGTTAGAGTGGATAAAAAATCTGCACAGACAGACACACACACAGACGTCACGCTAAAAATAGTTTTTTCGTTTTCTAGAGGTCTCGAAACGTGTCGATCCGTCGAAAACTCGAGTTGCGATTTTCGACACGATTCCAATACTTTTCCTATACACAACCATGTATTGCATGGAAAGTAAAAATCTGATGTGGGCAGCACATGACTTTCCCTGCAGACTTATATATACGTTCTCTTTATTTTAATTAAATTTATTTCACTTTTAATTCAATTTTCGTTCTCATTCGGTAACCGGACTTATTTTCAAAGGTGGCGTAGGGAGAATACGAAACACTAAAATATCTCGAGAACGGCTAGTCCTAGTGTAATGAGGTTGGTCTTTTTCTTAACTTCTCTAAAAATTACGTATTAAACAAGCATTTAATGGATATATTTGAGCATACGTAGTTCTTTAGTTTAGATTTTGAGGATTTTTGCGGGCCATTTTACAAAAAAGGCAGGTCATTTTTTTCCGAAGGATACCAAAATCTAATCAGCACCAGGGTGACCCACAAATGACTCATCTGCCGAATTTTGTGAAATTTGGTCCATTAGTTTTTCAGTTAGAGTGGATACAAGCTTTTGCGGGCTATTTCGCAAAAATGGGCGGGTTCTTTTATCCCGAATCGTACTCAACACTAATCAGCACCAGACTCGCCCACAAGTGACTTACGTACCAAATTTTGTGAAATTCGGTCCATTAGTTTTTTAGTTACAGTGAATACAAAATCTGCACAGACACACAGACAGACAGACACACACACACAGATGTCACGCTAGAAATGGTTTTTTCGTATTCTAGAGGTCTTGAAGCGTGTAGATCCGTCGAAAACTCGAGTTGCGATTTTCGACATGATTCCAATACTTTCCCTATACATTACCATTTATTGCAGGGAAAGTAAAAATAATTGCTTCCTCTGTTGTTTTTAAAACAAATATTTTACTACCTTGAGCAATAATCAAGCATGGTTTCTATTCAATATTACCCCCACATTTCTGACGGCATTTTTCGTTTTCCTTTAAATAGCCTTGGATGTTGGTCTCATTATCGGAGGTGACGGGTGAAGACCCACACTCAAAGTGATATAGTACTCTGCGGACACATACAATGGTAAGGGGAAGATCTCCTGGGGTGGGAATTCGACCCTCCTGGAAGCTGTCAGTCCTGTTGTGGGGGAAAGCAAAGTAGTAGGTCCGATCTCGGACCCAAAGGAATCTGGATATTTTTTGTGTGATGAGGAGCCTTAAAAGACCTGAAAGAGATAGCCCTTAGTATGAGTGCTAAACTCACTAATTCTGGTGACTTTTTAAAAGTAAACGTAAGCAGCTCAGAGGAATATAGACAAATACAAAGATTCCTCACTGATAGAAATCTGGAATTTAAATCTTACTTGCTTAACGAAGACAAACCTATGAAAGTCGTTATCAGGGGGCTTCCCATCTGTACGAGGACAGAGCACATTAAATCGGAACTTGAGTTTTTGAGTCTTAAGCCACTCAGCGTCACGCACTTGGCGCGCGGACCAAAATCCAAGCGAGTAAATATGCCGCTGTTCTACGTGCAGCTGCAGAAGACCCCGAATAATGAAAAAATATATGAAGTAACTAAATTAATGTATACCGAGGTCACAGGTGAGAGGCACCGGGGAGGAAAGCCAGTGTTTCCGATGCCAAGCTTTCGGACATGCGAGCCAAAATTGCCATCTGCCAGCACGCTGTGTAAAATGTTCGCAGGCACATCTTACGAAGGAGTGTACCAAAACTTTCGATACGTCCTGCGTATGCGCAAATTGTGGTGGAAGCCACCCTGCTTCTTATAGGAACTGCCCTAAGTTCCCACAGTACCGCGCCCCGGCCTCTCAAAATTCCAGATTTCAACGGTTCGTTGACCCACAGCGGTCTTATGCCGCTGTCATGGATGGACGTAGCGAGGTTGTCGAAAAGACCCCTGTGGTCACATCAAAAACGGCGGCCCCTAGCAGAGCATTCGCTAAGGAATCCGACACTCAAGATGATTTTCTATATTTAGCTTTTAGATTTGGTGAGCGGTATGGAACTGCCATTGTTAGCGAGGCCATTAAGAAGGCTCTCTCCCATCTTCGGTCTGCTCTAACCGAGATGGACAAAATCTCAATTCTTTTCGAGGGTGTAAGTGCCCTCATTTGCAAAAATCCCCCCCCTCTTTTTCGGCCATGGGTTGCTTAATTAGGAACTTGAAGGATCTCACCATTGGCATATGGAATGCCAATGGACTTAGAGGTAAAATCAATGAGGCTAGGGACTTCTGTACAGCAAATAACTTAGACTTATTCTTGGTCCAAGAGACCCACTTCAGCCCAGGGAATCTCTGCAAGATTGCTAACTACGATCTTTACAATGACGACAGGCCTTGTACTAGCAATCGTTTTAGCGGTGGCACTGCTATCTACGTGCGATCCAATCTGCCACACAGCCGTATCCCCTCTCCCCCTCTCCGAACCGGAGAGGTCACCGTGGGCGAAGTGAACCTGCCTGCCAATCCAGTTACCACCATTGTATCTGTGTACCTGCCACCCACTTGCACTAATACTGGCTTGAGTATTAATGACCTTTCCACCCTCTTCAAAATCCCCCCATGTGATAGTTGCTGGTGACCTAAACGCTAAACACCAAGCCTGGAGCTGTCCATCATCGAATCCTCGCGGGCAAGGCGTAAACGCTGGACCGATGAGAACAACTTTGATGTCATAGCCCCAGGTGACCCCATCCACTTAGATAATGTTATAGACTTTGCTATCACCAGCAACATCCCCTATACGTATCACATGGAAGCTGTTAACGAGCTCCCCTCTGATCATCTCCCCATCTTGTATACCCTAGAACTTAATCACTTTTCTCTTAATGTCCCCGCCAAACTTAAGACCGACTTGTCAAAGTTTAAAAATCTTCGTCGTAATCAGCTCCCTCTCCCTGATACTTCGGACTGGAACACGGACCTCGCGGATGCGGAGATAGAAAATCTCGAAAATATGCTTCGAGAAACCTACTCTGCATCCTCGAGGCCCAGGACAGCCAAGGTCAGTCACTACAAGCTTCCCCCGGGTATACAAGATTTGATCAGAGAAAGAAATCGCACCCGCAAGGAGTAGCAGGCCAGTAGAGATCCTGACCTTAAACGTGAGCTGAACTTCCTCCGGGCGCAAATTCGCTCACGGATTAAGGCCTTTTCTAGTGCACGATGGAACACCTATGTTGAATCCTTAACGACTCAGGACAACACCATTTGGAGGGCAACCTCACGTATTCGTAGGCAGAAAACTTACATACGGGCCCTTAATGGCCCAAACTGCAGGGCAATTTCAAATGCACAGAAGGCTGAACTGCTTGCAGACTGTCTTAGAAGTCAGTTTGAACCTCACCACAATGTAATTGATCCCCGGACGGTTGCATTGGTGGAGCCCACGGTTGAAAAATTTATCTCCACACCTTCTCCTAACACGCTCAGGAAACTTGAACTTCCTGACATCGCCCCCTATATTCTGAAACTCAAGAGTAACAAAGCCCCTGGGAGAGACCAGATCTCTACTACCATGCTCAAAAACCTCTCTAATTTCTATCTTCAGTATCTTGTCTATCTCTTTAATCAGCTCATTAAATTAAATTACTTTTCGCGGGCTTGGAAGGTGGCAATTGTAGCCCCTCCTCCCCAAGCGCTGCCTCAACCATTCAGAACCTTCTAATTATAGACCTATTTCTCTCCTTTCCTGCATTTCTAAAATCTGCGAGTATGTCTTGGTGCAGCACCTGGATGAGTTCTACAGCCTTAACAACGTCATTATTCCTGAGCAATATGGGTTCAGGAGTAGACACTCTACCCAGCATCAACAGCTTAGGGTTGTGGAACTCATACATGAGGCTCGCGCCAAGCATTTCAACACCACTATTGTCTACCTGGATATCCAAAAAGCCTTTAATAAGGTCTGGATATCCGAGCTCCTCTTTAAACTAATCGCTCTACATTTTTCCTGCTCATCTCATTAAAATTCTTCACTCTTACCTAACGGGGAGTAGCTTCGCGGTAAGAGTTTTCTCCTCTCTCTCCTCCCCCAGGAATATACTCAGTGGGGTCCTTCAAGGTTCCCTTGTCGGCCCCAAATTGTTCAACCTGTACATTAATGACCTTCCACCGACACAGTCCGACGACACAGTCCTGATTGCACAACACAAGCATACACATGCCGTGCACGAAACTCTTCAATCTTACCTCGACAGTTTGACGCAATGGTTGACTAACTGGAGAATCAAAGTGAATGTCAGCAAGTGTGCCGCCGGCAGTTACCCATCCCCTCGCCGAACCCCCTCCACTAATTTAACTCTGAATGATGAACCGATTCCCTGGCAAACTAACTACAAGTACATTGATGTGTACTTGGATTCCAATCTCACGTGGAAACTTCACATTTCTAACATATGTCAGAAAGTGAAGTCTGCACTGGACCAGCTTCGCCCCCTTTTGGCTGGAAACAGCCGTCTGTCAACGAGAAATAAGTTATTACTGTACAAGTCCTGCATACGTCCAATTATGACGTACGGATCCCCGGTCTGGGGAACCGCAGCTGAGATTCACCTACGGAAGCTTCAAGTTATGCAAAATAAAGCACTTCGTATGTTTATCAGGTTTCCAACCTACGTCCGGCTTGAAGTTCTGCACAGAGATCTCAATATTAGGCCTTTTTGAGACTACATTCAAAAACTTTCTCAAAATTTTTTCAGAGATCTCAGAAGAGTAAATAATTCCACGCTAGACAGTATCCCGCGGTATAACCCGACACACCCTAAGGCGCGAAAGCGCCCCTGGGCGTTAGTGGGGCGCCGCACAATGGATGCTTTTCTTCGGCCTCCTAAGCGGAGACGGCTCGTCTAGCATTGTTTTATATCTGCTCTCCCCCTTTTATTATGAACTCTTACTAACTCCGTGGCCCTCCCTAGCATTTGGGAGTTCCCGATTTATCGACGAACCGTTTTCCTTTTTTGTTATGTACGTTTCTCCCCCCCCCCCATCTCAAGCTCAAGGCCCTGCATTCCTCTGGACGCGCTTATCCCCCTCATTCCTTTTTACTCTCGCTAGGTGCCTGCTTGGGCTCTAGCATACGTTTCCCCTTCTGTAAGACTTGGCATGGGGCTCGACTTCGGTCGTCGCCCTCCCCCCAAGCAAAGCTCTGATGTCTCTCTTAACTTATGCTTCTCTTTCTTAGTACTTCTTTTTTCTCTTCGCCCGGAGTTTAAAGGGGGGAATCCTTTCCCCTCCTGGGCACTCCGTATACCCCGCCCTTGAGACCTTGAGACCACTTGAATACAGGGAAATCACTTGAAGACAGAGCGTCGAGGGATATATAGAAATTTTTATCCCCCCCTAGAATATTGTATTGTATTGTAATCTTGTGGGCAGGGGGGAGGACTAGATATAAGGCACCAGTTAATCACAATGGCATTGACACAGAAAATTTCGTCATCCCCAAATGTACACCTTATTCCATTGTTTCATTTTACATAAGTATCCAACAATATACGGTAATATCGATGGTGAAGCTGAGAATTAATTTGTGTTCTCCGTAAAAACATACATGCACAAACTTGCAGAATGTCATACTGTAAATTTGTGCAATGTTCCTTGCAGAATTTATAAAGAGCATTGCGATACAATCATAGCACTGAGTTTAATAATATATCGTATATAATATTTCTCTCAATTATCATGCATAACCAGATCTTAAAATCATATTCCATATGTCAGTAAATATTATTTGTGGCAATCATATCTTCAAAAGAATTATTTTCTTTCTGTGTATAACACTTGATAATAATTTCATTTATTAAATGCAAATGAATAACGTAAACTTCGATATTTTCAAAAATATTTTTATATGTACAATAATATACGCAAAGAAAAGAAAATACATGACTTAAGAATTGAAAAAAAATGTCATAAAAATTTATTAAAATATTAAACAAATATTTCACTTTAAAATTAGAATCATTGTACACAACTACAAATAATATTTATAATACAAACATTTTCAGATTTTCTGTTTTATAGCATCGACAATATGTGGCATCAGTCCATTTTACGTCAATTCTTCATGTAAATTTGTTTGACAAACGTAATTTTGTTCTACAATTTAGATAATTCGTTTCCTAATGAAAAATCTCGTATAAAAATTATTTATTTAATTTTACATTTATTATTAGTTTTTTTTCTTTTTTTTCAAAAATTCACTCGAAATTTTTTAATGCATGTTCAATTGCATTTAAAATCAAGAGGGTTCGAGTATTTACAGATTACATAATCGTGCAATTGTATAATCGTACTAAATTACGTTGGAAATAATCCATTCGTTCGTGAGATATCGTATCCACAGACATCATGTTTGATCTGGAACGTTTGATTTGAGTTCAGAGATGCTTGAAACGCAGTAGCCGAAATCTCAAATTCAAAAGGACAACCTCGTTAGAATATTTTTCTCATACATTGTACTATATATGAAAGTAAAAAACCAACAAAATATTTACTGAAGTAGTATCCGATAGATTGTGTGGCGACGCTCCTGATTAAAAGTATGTGATGTGTAAATTTTTGTAGTAAATAAATGATACTGTTCTATTAAAATATTTATAATAATTAAAAAGAATTATAAAATCTATTAAAATATTTAATTTAACAGATTTCGTTAAAAAAGAAAACATAACTTATGTTTAAACTGTACAAAAGTATCTTCATAGGCAAGACCGAAGAATGAAACACCCTGAGTACGCTTGTAGATAAACTTACCAAAAATATAAAGCTTGTTCGAAATGAAAACTCTAAAGTATTTCCAAACCAGTACCACATTCATCCTGCTGCAAGCATGGGATAAATACAGTAGAAAGTATATGAATTTGAAAATTATTTTTCAATAATTCTCGTGAACTTATATATCAAGACCTTAAGTGATATTACTCCCCCCACCCCCAGAAAAAACAATATATATACTGTAATGTTTTTTAAAAGCACTTTATTCAAAAGCATTTTATTGCTTAATGTTTAACAACAGAGTTAGGTTAAACGCTTAAAGTCAGTTATTGCAATGTCTCAAGTTAACATAATTTTCCGCAAATTTTAGAAAGATTGAATGTTTTGAGTTTATCATGATGTGGATTGAAAAACTGGATGTAAGTCAATCATCTCATTCTTGAAAGAAAGTTAGCTATTTCTTTAAAATAAAAATTTGATGTGGACAGCACATGACTTTCATCTTAAATAATGCAACGCATTTACTACTTTTACAGTAAAAGAAAAAAAAAGGTTATTTTTATAGTAGATACTTATATTATTTCCAAGATATTGAATTTTCGTCAATTAGTCGTCATTTTCATTGATTTAGGGTCATTTATATCCATTTGGCGAGATTTTCGTTAACGTGGCAACATTTGAAAAAGTTGCCAAGTTGGCGACATTGCGCTAAATTCATCGCCAAACATTCTGAACGGAGAAATATGTTATTCTTATAGCAGATACATGACTATTGACGCTCAAATACAAAATTAATATCCATAGTATCTTTTCTCATGAATGGAACGAGCTAGATCCACGAGAATGATGTCACCAAATTTATCGCATGATATTACATATGAAAAGTGAACATGTTTCTCACCAGCAAATATTCTTTTTTTTAATTTATGGGATTTTTTGATAAATTTATTTGGAAAATGTGCAATATCTAGAGAACGGTTCAGGCTAGCGTTCTAAAATTTATGTCAATCGTTTTCAAAGGAAAAATTCCTTAAGAAATATCTATTTGAGTAACTTTATTAAAGGTTTTGATTTTATGGTGCGAAAATTTAGGAGGATTCTGAACATTCGATAGTGTTTAAAGACAACAGGCTTCCAATATTTACGAATTGTAAATTTTGTAACTAATTTTATTCGAATCACTCCATTCGCTCTTGAGATATCGTCTCCACAGACGCACTGATACACACACACAGACATAACCTCAAAAATGTTTGATTCGTGATCGGGGATGCTTGAAACGTGCTTTCCCATCGAAACCTCGAATTCCAATTTTCGACCCATTCACAACACTTTCCTTTTACATTATGCTATGTACATAAGGAAAGTAAAAATTGTCCTTGGACAAAAAAATAAATTTGTGACGGTTAGATATTTCACAATATATGCAACCCCGATCTTATATATCAAGTCCTTAAGTGATATTACCCCTTTCCTCCCCCCCAGGAAAAACACTATGTATACTATGGCGTTTCTTTATTGAATAACATTTTATTGCTTAATGTTCAACAACAGAGTTAAGAGAAACATTCAAAGTTACTAATTGTAATGTCTCAAGTTAACAAAATTTTTCGAAATAAATTTTCGCAAATTTGTCAAGGATTAAAATTTTTGAGTTTATCATGATGTGGATTGAAAAACTGGATGTGAGACAATCATCTTATTCTTGAAAGAAAGTTAGATATTTCTTAAACATAAAAATTGTCCTTGGGCAGGAAAATAAATCTGTGACGGTTAGATGTTTCACCAATATATCCAAATCCGATGAGCTTTCAATCCCAGGGTTTTCAAAACAGTTTTTCATTGTTTCAAGGCATGTGCTTGCTCCTCGGAGCACAGATTGACCCCACTTACTTAAACTCCTTCCCTATACTGCTCGAGGAAAATACTCTTTTCCTCTATGCCAAAATCTTCGACTCTAGTTATTCTGAAATGTGATTTGTCAGAATTCAGATCCCAGAGCATCGCAGAGTTTTCAAATTTATCTTTCAGTAAAGTACATTAAATTATTATTTTTTCCAGCCGCCCTTTTATATTGGAGTAGAAAGAAAACATCTAGTTTGTCTTGGGTACTATGTATTGGTTATCTCTTGTAAATTTGAAACAATATATTCAAATATTGTAATGATATATTCCTCTTTGTATATTGACTCCAAGTTGTCTGGATCAGAGCGAAACTGATCTGTCTACAAACTTGTGAATAGTCAAACCGTTCTATCCAGCTCCTGCATATCATAGTCATCGACCACTGGTCATATTTATCTAGATTCAGATGTATTTTTAGGAGACTGTAGAGTAGCAGCCTGTCTCACAGTAACACTTCCTCCTGATTCTGAAACGCGTATATTTTTATATGCATTTGGGATAATACGCAAATTAGTATATCTAAATATTCAGTAAGTAAAAATTATTTGAAGTGTTCAACACATGACATGCCCTACAAATGAAATCATTTTGATATCATTATGAAGAAATAAGAATTCAGAGCTTCCTGCAGAGTCAATCGTAAAATAAAATAGATTATAGTTGTCATCGATTAAATTAATCATTTCAAATTTTATTAAAATCGCATGATTCTTTCGAGAGCAGAAAACATGCAACCCTTATAGGGAAAGTAGATTGTCTGAAATTAAAAGAATGGCTCATGTAAAATCGACAAGCAGTTGACATTCTACTTATTGAAACATCTGCTTTTTAAATCTATCATCTGCACTTCTGCAGTGTCAAATATCGAATAGATTTGATATGACAAAATGACCATATTTTCCATTACAAGTTCATAACTTTTAATTTAATTCGAAGTTTTAAAAATATCTCACCGAGGGGCATCATACGTAAAGCACCTCTGTAGCATATGTCACAGCTCCAATTTTATGCAAAGACAAACGTGACTACTTTAAGTATTTTATTACGTGAGGAATTATGAATTATTAAGAATCTTTTTTAGATATATAATTATTTCAATTCTCGAATATCTTTGTTTACAGACAGGAAATTATATGACAAATAACAACACTAAACTGAATTGCATTGCTTTATTTGAAATTAAATAATTAAAAGGAAATAATTATTAGAGTATAATTAAGTGCAACTTGCGATCTCAGCTACTTTCATCTTTCGACATCTGTGGATGAAATCATTGAACAAACTTGAATCCTCGTCCTCAAGTCGCCATTTTATTTTTAGTTCTTCCAATGTTCTGTTGTAACCATTCTTTAAGAGGTGATTAAGAAAACAATTCAAGGATTCTCCGTTCTTTTCTTTATTTACAATCGAGAGATTCGAAAGAAGAGTTGGAGGAGGTAGGAGTCTTGTAATATTCTCTATTTTCTGAAATTTAATTAGATTTGCTATCAGTTTTCAAGACATTCATATCATATTTTATATTACTTTGGTGGAATTACACACCAAAATTCATGACATACATCATAAGTGAAAATATATAAACTGTTAACTGGCTTACAATATTAGAATGTTTATTTTTAACTTTTATACTATATTAGTTGATTACATATGCACCGCAATAGCATGCCTGAAACAATAATGATATGACGTGGTATGAGCTAAAACTTTAAATTTACACATAAAATACGGCGAGAGAACACTTTTTTCTATGACATAATTTGCAGTGTGCAGGTATAGCAAGATAAAAGAATTTTAAGTTTCGAAATATCATTATTTCGTTTTACATTAATAGTCATACTAAGTTAGGCTTGCGTTTGCATGAGAATTCCAGAGAAAAAGTGCTGGGCATGGGAAACATGCCAATACTCTCTTGGCATAAAGTGAAATATCCACCCAGCTGCTTCACTGCGTATATATTAGTGGCCACCATCGTAACTACTAGGTCTGCTCTTAAAAACACGTACTAAAATTTTAATCGATATACTAGAAAATGCAGCTGTTATTTCTCGAGCTTTAAAGAAGTGATTAATTGAATTCATTCATTCAACTTTTCAAAAGACGTTGTCAAAGACGAGCACTGTCTTTGTCACGTGCCTACACCTTATCCAATTAGCTGATGTAAGATAACCTGTAAATAAAAAGCGTTAAAAGCCCTTAGACCAATGTGCAGTTTTGCTGATAGCTATGCCTTAAACAAGCTCTTTTGATGCATCCTAAATGAGTTCCTTTGATACTTTCAAAATTAGCCCGTTCGGCGCAAGCAAATGCTAAACTTGTTTAGAATCAACACGACCTTCTCATTAAATAAAAATACTTGTGATCCTAAAACTGGAATAAATGTACCTACGGCCATGGAAGTAAAATTAAAAATGAAAGTAAAACTTTCTTTACAGCGTAAAAATATCTCAGATATTAGTCCAAAAATCTCAGATGCTCAGCAAGCATCCAAATATATACATAGACTCGTTTAAATAATCATGAATAGAGTAAATAATTATTCTAGAATGCATAAATAGCAGTCCGTGTGAATTCTAAAAATTGGAATTGTGTGAATCTCCAATTAGACGAGAGAAAATAAAAATTCATACACTAATCATATTTCGAAGGTTATTTATTTGTACTTTCTCATGCTATAAAATGCAGTACAGAGAAAATACTGTTTTCGCATAAAACTTTCGATTTTTTTTATATGAAAATATAGACCAATGGATTCTGTTAAAAGCTAGTTGAAAAGATCCTTCCCTGATCTTTACGATGGTGTCACGCTAAATTCTGCTATAATATTTTCGATTGCTAAAGAAGCGATTTGTACGAAAATCGCTCAAAATTGCGCTTCAACATAAAATACAAGGTGTTCCAAAGAGGACACTCCAAGTTGAAAAATGAGTATCTCGGAAACGGTTACAGATAAAATGGTGTATGTTTAAAATAATAAGGGATAAAGTGCATGTTTATTGGACAATAACTATTGGTAAACTTTACATACTGTGGTTTAAAAAAAAATAGTTGAAAATTTTCGCAACAGATGGCGTGACAGGCATATTTAGTTAGAGTCTGATAATAGTAAGAGGCTGGACACCTGGGTGGGGGCGATTTTGATTGGCTGTACCCTTTTGTGGCTAAAATGTGGCTGAGGTTCTATCTTTAAGCATTTGGCGCCGATTTCAAACTCTGTTTTCGATTTCTCAGACATAAAAATCCCTTGAAATTATTTTTTTCTGTGAAACTATGATACATTATATTTCATTTGACACCTCTCAATTATTGATAAGATAACTAGAGGAATTTTTAATTGATTAATTTAGAAATATATCCCCAAGTTCCTGCACCAAGTCGATTCAAACCGGTTTCAAGATCTTGTAGGTAACTACACTTTAGCGGTGTATCACTTTTCGTGCTCTTTCCTGTTTCACTTTAAAATCAGATTTTTAGAACCGCAAGACAGATAGATGTAAATTCCACAAATGATTGTTGTTCTCATTCGTTCAGGCTTTAGTGGTCATTCATTCAATGATCTCTAATGATGTTATTACACGGGCAAGTCTTATTGCCGAATTCGGCAATTCCGCCCGTCAATCATACTTTAGGCTCCTCCTCTTTAACAGGTCCCTTCTCTCTAATCTCGCCGATTTCATTTCAGAAAGCATTCTTTGGTGTGTTTTTCGTATAATTTGAATCTTTTATATCCTAAAGATGTCTGTAACTTGTTAAACGTTCTGTTATTATTTTTCCATCTACAGACTTTAAAAATTTCTCCTTCTATGATTCTTTAGGCCCCGCCTTTCTAAAACGCCCCTCCTTCCTAATATCGCTGAGTGCATTCCAAGAAGCATTATTTAATGGGTTTTTTTCGTATAATGTGGATCTTTTATATGCCACAGGTGTTTGTAACTTGGTAAAAGTTCTACTATTATTTTTACATCTCTAGACTTTAGCAATTCCGCCCAGCAATGATACTGTAAGCCCCTCCTTTCGAACAGGCCCTCCCTGTTTAGTGCCGATGATTTCAGGAAGCATTCTATAGTGTGTTTTCTCGTATAATTTGGATATTTAATATCCTACAGGTGTCTGCAATTTGGTTGAAGTTCTATTATTTCTTCCATCTCCAGATTCTAACGTAATTGAGTTGCTTCGACGCGTTTGCATTACAGTCGCCATCGCCATTTTGAATGAAAATGAGAAGAAGAAAAGCGGAGCGTAGTGACGTCCAATTTTATCGTCCTCTGATTGGGTCGCCGCTCAGAAATTGAGCAATTTTTTATTGCCGAGTACGAACGAATTGCGGCAATTCGACGGCAAAATCTCTTCCCATTGAAATGTATGGTGCTACTGAAAAATTGCTGGAAGGAATTGCTCCGTGTAATAACACCATAATGGTGTTATTTCACCATAATGGTGTATTACATTTCAGAAAGCATTCGTTGGTGTGTTTTTCGTATAATTTGAATATTTTATATCCTAAAGGTGCCTGTAATTTGTTAAAAGTTATATTATTATTTTTCCATCTCCAAACTTTAGAAATTCCTCCCGGCAATGATGCTTTAGGCCTCGCCTTTCTAAAACGCCCCTCTTTTCTAATACCGCCGAGTTCATTCCAAGAAGCATTATTTAGTGGGGTTTTTTTTCGTATAATTTGGATTTTTTATATGCCACATGTGTCTGCAATTTGGTAAAAGTTCTATTATTATTTTTACATCTCCAGACTTTAGCAATTCCGCCCGGCAATGATACTGTAAGCCCCTCCTTTCTAATAGGCCCTCCCTGTTTAGTGCCGCCGATTTTAGGAAGTATTCATTAGTGTATTTTTTTGTATAATTTGGATATTTTATATCCCACAGATGTCTGTAATTTGGTAGAAGTTCTATTATTTTTTTCCATCTCCAGATTCTAACGTAATTGAGCTGCTTCAACGTGTTTGCATTACAGTTGCCATCGCCATCTTGAAGGCAAATGAGAAGGGGAAAGGCGGAGCATATTGACGTCCAATTTTATCGTCCTCTGATTGGGTCGCCGCTCAGAAATTGAGCATTTTTTATTGCCAAGTGCGAACGAATTGCGACAATTCGGCGGCAAGATTTCTTCCCATTGAAATGTATGGTGTTGCTGAAAAATTGCTGGAAGGAATTGCTCCGTGTAATAACACCATAAGGTGTGGTATTTTCCCCTTTTCGCATTGAATCTTGTATTGTGAGTTGGAGTCAAAGCTATTGCCCCTTTCTTTGTATTTATGATTTCTCGGAGACCTTGCCATGCCGAATGTTTGCCATGCCATGCCATTGTAAGTTTAAAGTACCTTGTTGCCATGCTGCTCAGAGCAGTCATCGATTCTTCAAAGTACAAAAGGTTTATAAAAGAAGTCAATAGGGGAATGTAGGCAAAACACCCAATGCAAGTAACACAGCAAAAATGGATAATGTTAATTTAAATTTTTTTTAAGAATCGATTTTCAAATTACAATTCTTTACACTTTTACTCTCTTGACAAATTACAGTCATATGGCTTTTTGTAGTCAGTATCATGCTGGTAATTTTCAAAATTGGTGATTTAAATTTCGTAATATATCTTTTCCTGAAAATTTTTTAAACATCTATTTTTCTCTTCCGGTTTCATATTCCGGTTCATTCTTTTTCAATTCACTTGAAACATCTATTTCTCAAGAGTAGCTATAAATAGAACTTAGATAATACATAACTTATATGGTTTCAGTATTAAGGGTGAGCTTTAGTACATCTTCTGCCCTTCCGCGCTTTGTTAACTTTCTTTGATCACGTTTTTCGCCAAAATTTTGCTCAAACAATTGCGAAATATTTTCTGGAAAGTGAAATGCGATGCTTAGATTACATTAAAACTAAATTTAATACTAAAAAAAAAAATAGAGAATATATTTTTTATTTTTATCCAAAATACTTTTGGTGCTGCCATCTGTTGCCGTAATTTAATTTATACCGAATACTTTTATTTTTTAATGAACATTTTTAAATATCTATTCTTTCTAATGCAGTATTAAATACAACGACAGATCATATATAATAATGTCAGAATCACGGAAAGGTAATTTCTGATTCTATAATTCGGTAAGGGGATATGAATGTGCATCACTGAGGACTGCAACTTTGTATTCAAGTTCCTTTGTCTTCAAGTTCAAGTTCAGTTACCTTTCCGTGATTGTGGCATTATTATATATGATCTGTTGTTGTATTTAATAGTGTTTAAGAAGGAATAGACATTTAAAAATGTTCATTAAAAAAAATAGTCGGTATGAATTACATTAAGACAACAGATGGCAGCACCAAAACTATTTAGGATTAAAATAAAATATATATTCTATATTTTATTGAGTATTAAATTTAGTTTTAATATAATCTAAGCATTGCATTTTATCTTTCAGAAAATATTTCGCAACAGTGTGAGAATAATTTCGGCGGAAAACGTGATCTACGAAAGTTAACATGTTGGAAGTTCAATTAGAAATCTGGAGGTGTCACTCCCTCTTTTTCCAAAATTTCGTACGCCTATATTAAAAACAGTGTATAAAAGAATTTAAAAATGCTTAACAGTTCCGTGGAAAGTGAAGAACGTATACTACACAGACTAATATAAACATACTTTTCACTCGACCGTAGCGCCCTCAACCGCCAACCAAAATATCAAGGTTGACACGCTTGGCGATGGTCTGTGACGGTTTTCACCAAGGTGTTTTGCTAATATAACCCTATTTGGCACTGAACGAAACACTTGAAACTTGGAAGAACGTTGTTCTATCATCGCATGTTTACACGTGGTAAATATAATTTCACTGCTATTTTGGATTTTATAATCAATTATTTTATTTTTTATCGATTACCAAAAGAAAATAAATTACGTTGACAAGGTATGTAATTTTTTTTATTTAAATAAAAAATGTATTTGTTATCCATCCCATATTTCATCCTATTCACGTGCATCATAAGAAATTGGTGCAGTATTATCACTGCCGACTAGACTAAATTCTAAAAAGCAGTGGCATTATTAGTTAAAAAACCTTTTCCTCATTTATATAAAATGTATAAAAATTGATATTTGAATAGCTTTTTCAAGAGAAAGTAGAATATGATATTGAATGTGTATATATTTTACATGCTTTTTACCAACTGACGTAATTTGGAAAATAACCCCCCCCCCCCCTTCTAATTAACGATTGAGTTCGACACCTTTTATAATGCATTTATGTAAATTTGTTATTTAGTATAAGAATATTAGTGTATTTAAATATATATATATATATATAATAACAGCATCCCAGAATAAATTAAGAACTAAGCACTTTAACAATCAACACGCTAGTATACTTTTTAGGCTGAAAATATTATATAATATTTTTATCTTTTGGGTATGTTAGCTTGTAATTTTTGGTGTATAATGATTTACAGTGATGCAATGCGTCAATTTTTTTTATTTAGTTTATGATTGCATGAATTAAATATATATCTATGTTTATTTATTTAAATTTACACATATTACAGATAAAAGTATTTTTAAATGCTAATCATATTTATAGTTTAAAAAATTATAAAAGTAGAGTTCGTATTTTTTTTTTTTTTTTTTTTTGGCCGCATTAACATAAAATCTAGCAGTCGAGTTTTCTTTTTATACGTCATAGCTGCGATGGTTGACTCCTCGAACGCTAGTGTCTAAGCGAAATCCTACGTTAAAGATGTGCCACAGGTTCCTATGGGAGTGAACCTTCTGAATATAGTATTCTGTGTATACTATTTTCCATTGTATGGGAACTATTTCCTTCACAAAACTCTTTCGATTTTAATGTTTCTATCACAATAAATAAATTTTTATTAAAAAAAAGTGGTATATTCTGTTAGAGAAATTTCAAAACACTTGATTTTCAAGGTCTTTTAAAGTATAGATCTTAGGGTAAATGTTCTGTGTAACGTTTTGATAGTTACCCTGTATATTTGGCATGAATAATGAAATTAAATTATTATTTCTTTTCTTGTCTATGTGGGGAACTGTGCATGTCACTTAGCAAAAATTGATGATATGTATGCTTAAAATAGTGTAATCCCACCCCCACCCCCCTCTGAAAATATTCCTGTGCATTTATGCGGCAATGGATAACTAAGCAAAAGTATTGTAAAAATAAAATTATTGATTTGAATAAATAATAAGGACTTAAATTGAATGTTGTATATTTACTACATGCTGCTTAACATAAACTTTATTCTGCATATATATTAACTATTTATATTCAATGGATCTTTGGAAAATTATGTATTTTTTATAATATTTAATTATTTTAATATTTTTAATTTAATATTATATTTTATTTATTTTAATATTATTATTTATTTAATTATTTATAATATTTTATATTATTTTATATATATTTAAATAATTTTCCTTCAGTCATCAATTTCTCAAAAATAGGCTATAGAGCTCAGGTAATAACTGATATGGATTTAGCATCAAATTTTAGAAGGGGTTGGAGGATTCATTAATAATTTTTCAAAACATCTAATTCTTAGAAAAGATTATAGATAGAGCTTAGATGACATGCATTTAGCATGATATGGATTTAGAAACGAATTTGGGAGGGGGGGGTTCGTAGGATGTCTTTCGGGGCGCGGTAGCCCTGTGGTTAGCGCGCGGAGGTTGCACTCGGTAGTCCCGGGTTCGATTCCCGCCGCTGCTCAAACTACCGCCGTGTTCACGCGGAGTACGATCACGTTAAACATGTGGGTCCGCAAGTCCTTCCGAGAGGTTGGTGGTAGGGGAAGGAGGGTACGGTCCCTGTGGATGCCTCCCCCAATGGGTTCCGGTCTAAATTGGGTGGCACTTCCCGGCCGTCCAAGCAGATACCTTACACCTTTCTGGTAGGTCGGACGGTCTGGGTTGAAGAAGAAGGATGTCTTTTTAGAATTCTGGGGATGTCACTTCCGATTATTGTAGTATTGTGACGAATGAAAGGAATGGAATAAAAGTGAATGAATTAAATATTTACAGATAGAGAGCCATGCAATTTATATTTCCATGACGTCATTTGAATAAATTTCACTTTTTTCGATGAAGTTTTAAGTTTTCAAATGTAATAAATTATTGTATTATTTTAGTAATTTTTAAAATATTGCCGCTGAATGTATCGCATTTTAGAGATGTTTAAATCAGGCGACTTATATTTCAATGACTTTATTTGAATAAAGTTCATTTTTTTTCGATGAAGATTTAAGTTTAAAATATAATAAATTAATGTAACATTATTATAATTTTCGCATTTTAGAGATGTTAAAATAAAATTGCATTGCAGTTGGAAAGTGTTTCATAATCTAAGCTTTATGCATGATTGATCGTTCTTGTTTAATCTCAGATCAAAATTTTTTGATTTAAATGCATCATGAAAAACTTGGGATGAAAAATTAGTGTTTGTTAGTACAATATACATACAGTAAAAGGGGCAATGAATGGAAAGTAAAGGTGCAATGTATGAGAAAAACAATATTTCAGTTTAGTTAATAAAAAAAATGATAGTGACCTTCCAAATTGACAGAAACAATCTAAAAGTGGAAATCAAAAATTAAGAGTAAAGAAACAGCAAAAGAATGGACATTAAGAAGAAAATAATTAAATTGAAAGGTATGAAAAAAAAGTAAATAGAGCAAAAATCAGATAAAAGGACAAAGACAAAATAAAGAATCGGCGTGAAGAAAACGAAAGTTTTAAAATAAAAGTATAACAGAATAAAGGAATTATGTAAGGATGAAATAATACAAATGTAAACGAATATAACAGTAACATAATTATACTCACCTCACATTCCGCAGAAATATCTATAGAAGCTTTAAAATTGGGACAAATTGAAGCTATCTGTTTCCAAGATTCGGCAGTTGAAATTCTTGCATTTAACTCAGTGTCTACACAGCAGCATATTTTGATAGACTTCAATTTTACATAATTTGTTCGCATCATCGAATTTCTAGCATCTTCATTCATTTCCAAACCGTAGTGAAAAGTGTATATTAATAACTCACAAATATATGCTCTATCAACAATTTCCACCTCTTCAATTTGTAAAAAATATTTCCACAGTGACTCAATGAACTGAAAGTGAACTTTGATTAGGGTAAGATTATTTTGAAATCGATTAATGAAATAATAAATTAATAAAATGTGATAAATGAAGTAATAAATTAACAAAATGTGATTAATGAAATAATAAATTAATGAAATGCGACTAATGGAATAATAAATTAGTAAAATATGATTAATGAAATACTAAATTAATAAAATGTGATTAATGAAATAATAAATTAATAAAATATGATAAATGAAATAAAATAAAATGTCTTTTAAAATAACTACCAATTGGACAGTCTCAGCCTGAGCTGAGAAATCAAAACCGGAGCCTAGTTTTATTTTATTTTTTACTTTCGTTGAGTACCAGAAAACGTGTGAAAAATAGTTTTTAGCAATACATTTAATAGTGGATCGGGGAAATAAGTAATTTTTGAGTTCCGTACAACGAAGTTAAAAGGCATTAGTTCATTGCGGAATACAAATGTAATAGTTTTCCCCTCTGTCTGAGGCTTCGATTATCTCCTACATAGAACGAACGAACATCATCTACATAGACAGAAACACAGACAAATAACTGCAGAGTCCACTTCAACGATAGGAGCTTGAAATTTCGTCCCAGTAGCTCAACGGTAGAGCGTCGGCTGACCAGGTCGAAGCTTCAGGGTCCGATTTCCGATTGGGGCAGCAAGGTTCTTTACATAACTTATTTAATATATACTGGAATTAAATATCTAGTGTTGCTTGGATTACAAATAAGCGTCCGCTACTTAAATAATACAGAAAAAAACAACATCACAAAATTTCAAAATCTCCTATTTTGGATGAAATTCATTGCTATACTCATATAGTTCCGTGCGTAATACACTGTTTTAATACGAAATAATTAGGCCCTATAGATACGTTCTGTATAAACTGTTTATAATTAGCCCCGAATGCAAACAAACATTGTATATATATACAATTATTACATTATATATATATATATATATATATATATATATATACACACATTTATATATATATATATATATATATATATACATATATATATATATATTCCAAATCTTTATATAGAAATATTTTTAATAACCAGTTATTAAGAATCAAAATGTTAAGCACACCTTCTTACTACAAAGAACATCTTCATAAATTCATCAACACCGTTATCAAAAATAACTACCCGCCCAACCTTATTTTTTCTTTTATTAAAACACATTTTAAATTTAAATTAAAAAACTTGCAACAATTACAGCAACATATTGACAGATCATACTCTCCGAATTTGATGAAATATTGTGGGTAGCCTTAAAATAACCCCACTAAAAATATAGTCGATGTTTCAAGATTCTATGACCAGTGGTTCTCGATATATTAGTAAAAAACAAAACTTTTGTTTGCCTCATCATCACAGGAGAACGGCTGAACCGAATTTAATGAAACCTTGTGGGTAGGCTTTAAGTAGGTCTCCTTAAATTTAGTCCAAGTTTCGAGTTTTTAAGACCAGGGCTTGTCGAGATATTAATGAAAAATGAAACTTTTTTCTAGGAGTTCTACTCTCTAACTCCCTGGTTACTCCAAATGAAAAGTTTGAAAATCGTTTGTTTCAAACATGAATGTGAAATAAGACTTTATCTGTGAGTTTGGTGGCACACTTTTGCGCTAAATAGTCACTTTCTGAAATTATGAAATGTTTGAAAACATGAATTTAAGTGGTAAATATGTCACCATGGTTTATTTTTCACAAGCTTTTACTCAACGATGAAAAGTATAAGAAATCAAAATGGTTAATTAATTTTTAGTATTCCATGAGGATATCTCATGTTGCTCGGCAACGCAGTTGAATTAAAAGTGTTTGTTAATATTTATTTACATTTTTTCGATTTGAATAATGAATAAATGGATATAAAAATATATCTTATGAATGAACGGTTTGATTTTTCTTTTAATTATATTAATTGCGGACTGCGTATATCACTTTCATTTATTTTGGCAAAAAGTTTTCAAGCTTATATATTGTGTTTCGCTAATAAACTTATATATTGTGTTTAGCCAATAAATTCATTTAACCTATTTTTGAAACAGATAATGGGTATATCTTCTAATACAATTTTAGTGTTTTCATTTAGTATATACAAAAGGGATCAGGATGTTTCATTCAGATCTGAAAATTTAGAGCTACGAGTTTGGCGGGATATCGCTAATTTGGCAACTTTTCTTAAAAGTTGCCAAATTGAGAGAAATGTCGCCAAATTGATAAAACCCCCGCAAATCAGTGAAATTTATTTTGGTTTAGTAGAAGAGAGTACTGAAATGATGTTTCGTTAGCATTTCTATCAGACCAACCTTCCTACTTAGTAACACATTTAGCGAATTTTTAAAATGCCACCAAATTGATAAAAATGTTTGTAAATTCATAAAAATATCTTCTTCTTTGACCCAGATCGTCCGACCTACCAGAAAGGTGTAAGGTATCTGTTTGGACGGCCGGGAAGTGCCACCCAATTTAGACCGGAACCCAGTGGGGGAGGCATCCACAGGGACCGTACCCTCCTTCCCCTACCACCAACCTCTCGGAACGACTTACGGACCCACATGTTTAACGTGATCGTACTCCGCATGAACACGGCGGCAGTTTGAGCAGCGGCGGGAATCGAACCCGGGACTACCAAGTGCAACCTCCGCGCGCTAACCACAGGGCTACCGCGCTCTGAAAGACATCCTTGTCGAACCTCCCCCCCCTCCCAAATTCGTTTCTAAATCCATATCATGCTAAATGCATGTCATCTGAGCTCTATCTATAATCTTTTCTAAGAATTAGATGTTTTGAAAAATTATTAATGAATCCTCCAACCCCTTCTAAAATTTGATGCTAAATCCATATCAGTTATTACCTGAGCTCTATAGCCTATTTTTGAGAAATTGATGACTGAAGGAAAATTATTTAAATGTATATAAAATAATATAAAATATTATAAATAATTAAATAAATAATAATAATAAAATAAATAAAATATAATATAAAATTAAAAATATTAAAATAATTAAATATTATAAAAAATACATAATTTTCCAAAGATCCATTGAATATAAGTGGTTAATATATATGCAGAATAAAGTTTATATTAAGCAACATGTAGTAAATATACAACATTCAATTTAAGTCCTTATTATTTATTCTAATCAATAATTTTATTTTTACAATTCTTTTGCTTATTTATCCATTGCCGCATAAATGCACAGGAATATTTTCAGAGGGGGGTGGGGGTGGTATTACACTATTTTAAGCATTCACTAGGAGATTTTAAATACACTATTTTAAGCATTTCCTAGGAGTTCTACTCTCTAACTCCCTGGTTACTCCAAATGAAAAGTTTGAAAATCGTTTGTTTCAAACATGAATGTGAAATAAAACTTTATCTGTGAGTTTGGTGGCACACTTTTGCGCTAAATAGTCACTTTCTGAAATTATGAAATGTTTGAAAACATGAATTTAAGTGGTAAATATGTCACCATGGTTTATTTTTCACAAGCTTTTACTCAACGATGAAAAGTATAAGAAATCAAAATGGTTAATTAATTTTTAGTATTCCATGAGGATATCTCATGTTGCTCGGCAACGCAGTTGAATTAAATGTGTTTGTTAATATTTATTTATATTTTTTCGATTTGAATAATGAATAAATGGATATAAAAATATATCTTATGAATGAACGGTTTGATTTTTCTTTTAATTATATTAATTGCGGACTGTGTATATCACTTTCATTTATTTTGGCAAAATGTTTTCAAGCTTATATATTGTGTTTCGCTAATAAACTTATATATTGTGTTTAGCCAATAAATTCATTTAACCTATTTTTGAAACAGATAATGGGTATATCTTCTAATACAATTTCAGTGTTTTCATTTAATATATACAAAAGGGATCAAGATGTTTCATTCAGATCTGAAAATTTAGAGCTACGAGTTTGGCGGGATATCGCTAATTTGGCAACTTTTCTTAAAAGTTACCAAATTGAGAGAAATGTCGCCAAATTGATAAAAACCCCGCAAATCAGTGAAATTTATTTTGGTTTAGTAGAAGAGAGTACTGAAATGATGTTTCGTTAGCATTTCTGTCAGACCAACCTTCCTACTTAGTAACACATTTAGCGAATTTTTAAAATGTCACCAAATTGATAAAAATGTTTGTAAATTCATAAAAATATCTTCTTCTTTGACCCAGACCGTCCGACCTACCAGAAAGGTGTAAGGTATCTGTTTGGACGGCCGGGAAGTGCCACCCAATTTAGACCGGAACCCAGTGGGGGGAGGCATCCACAGGGACCGTACCCTCCTTCCCCTACCACCAACCTCTCGGAAGGACTTACGGACCCACATGTTTAACGTGATCGTACTCCGCGTGAACACAGCGGCAGTTTTGGCAGTGGCTGGAATCGAACCCGGGCCAACCGAGTGCAACTCCAGCGCGCTAACCACAGGGCTACCGCGCCCCTATAAGAATATCTTGAAATTGATAAATTTGCACTAAATAAATGAAATGTTTTGTTAGGCAATAGTATTGTGATGATATTTCGTAAATTTGTCGCCAAGTGGGACTGTCAGTTCTATAGTCCTACCTGGCGATAAATTTGGCGACTTTTTAAAATGTCGCTAAATTGACGAAAATGTTGCCAAACCTTCCTTAAGGCCATATCACATTCAAAAACTTTTGGAACAACCAACTAATTCAGACAACTTTTCCACCAATTTTCTGCAAAAAAGTTGGTGATAGGGTTGTCGCACAATTGAAGAAGTTGGGCTAAATGTAAAACTGCGAGTGAAAGCACTGTATTTTTATCACTTTTTTGGCGAGAAATATACCGTTATGTATTTTGCAACATTGCGGTTAGGGTTACGACAGCGTGTTTATCGCTTGGCAATTCGTCTGCTACATATTACATGGATATAATAGATCGATTTTGCATAGAAATCTATAAAATTTTAATTTCGCCTGATTTTTCGCCCAATAATGGGTTTCGGATTATTTTATAGCAGGTATTTAACCATATATATATATATATATATAAAGGTATTTATATAAATACATAATATATATACTAGTTGTAATTTGATTTACTCGTTGAATGGCTACAAATTAGTTTTTATTGATAGGTACTCGACACATTCTATACAGCAAACACTACATCTATTGGAAACAAATAAGTAATTATCCAATATTTATGAAATACTTTGAAGTTGAATGAGCTGCAAAATTTATATCAACCATTACCCTATGGATTAGTTTGCTTTCAATTATTATCATTCTTCATAGTTCACGTTATACAATAAACTACTATAAAATACATTTATTGTGTTTAAATTTCTTTTATGCTTAACTTAAAATTATTTACAATATAGAGTATTGAACATTTTTCTTCAAACATTGTTTGCAATTTAACTACCGATATTCAGACCTTGAAAATATTTTAATTAGTACAGTGTTATGTATTGTCATGTACAAATTTATGATATGAAAATTTAAAAATCGTAAATTTATATTTCTGATGAAATTCGAATTACGTAAATTTTCAAAGTTCAAAGTATCTAAAAAATAGCAGAGGAAGTAAAATTTTATTATTAAATGCTATCCTCAAAACTTTGAATGTTGAATACATAGGTTTAAAGTTAATGAACAACTGTTCTTGATTATTAAACTCCCTTTGTATCCATACATAAATTATGTTTCTTACATAATGACAGTGCTCATATATACAGACAATGCTAATAAACAGCATTGCATCAATAACTTCAAATAAATTGCAAACGTTTCAAAATTACAATTTCGGAGATCACATACAAAAAAAAATGCAAACAAAATGTTATTCAAACACACGAAAAATTTAGGAACAATATATGATAATTTTAAATCAAAATTTTATTTACTATATAGGACAATTTCTATAACGGGTTCAGCAATAAAATAGCATATCTGATATAATAAACAGATCGGCTGAAATATTGCAGTACACGTTTATTTCTGATTAAAGGGCTGAAACTCAAGCGTTCAATATTGTGAATATAAATAGCATTACCATGTCATATGTCAGGTTATGATCATGCAATCGAATATAAACGAAAAATACACAAAACATACCTGTTTAAAAGTGTATTCCAATTGCTCATCTTTAAAACTTTTAATAAATAAAATATTACATCGATATGCGAATCAAAATCAGTTTAATTCTTCATATCATGTTGGCAAACTTGTTGAATACGCTTCTTCCAGGAAATAAATACAATTAATTCCATCTTAAATGGTATAAATTCATCTGAAAATATTGAAAGATGCAGAAATTTCCAAGTTCTTGTTTGGCCACGTTGTTCGTAGATTTCACGCCATAAACCAGCTGCGCCAACCTGATCTCTACACGTGATATCTCCGTTACTCATCGCTGATTGGCTGGTTGTTGAAAAATTGTCCCAAACTAACAACTTTTTCTGCTCGGTTCAGAAAAAGTTATTCAGGGCTATCACAACTTCTTGCGTTTATCACACACGCGTTTTTTACCAACTCGGGGTAAAAATTGTTCAAAAAGTTGGTTGTCCTAAAAATTGCCTGAAAAGTTCTTGAATGTGATACGGCCTTTAGAGATAGCATTATTCAGACGATAATTTTTCCACCAATTAGTTTGAAGCAAATGATATCATGTCGTTTAGCAACGAATTTAAATGCCATGTGTTTATGCGACAGACGATTTTTATTAAATCTTTTCCGATTTGAATAATGAAGATAAGTATATAAAATAAATTTCATTGCCATTGCATTTTTGACTGGTTAATATCAATTACGGTTTGCAGGTTTAAACATTATTATTATTGATATTTTCGAGAATAATTGATTCAGAGATTATCGATATTTACAAGTTATTACGCCATTGTTTTATTGCAGCAAAAATTGCTGAAACTCACATATTGTACGTTGTACGAGTAATCGTCTAGGAATGCACGGGTATATCTTCTAACCTACGAGAGTATAATCAGTACAGGTGCATTGGTATGTATTTTGACATATACCAAAGAATACTCACCAAATTTCATCAAATTCGGTTCAGCGGTTCTCCCATGATGTTGGATCATAAATATATACATGCATACATACTTTTCTTCTTTATATATATAGAAACTTGCATTCTTTCTAAGATATTGCATTTTCGTCAATAAGTCGTCATTCCCATTGATTTTTCATAATTTTTATCCATTTGGCTAGATTTTCATTAATCTGGCAAAGTTTAAAAAATTCGCACAGTTGGCGACATTTCGCCAAGTGTTATGGACAGAGAAATAAGTTATTCTTAGATCAGATAAATATATTGGCGTTCAAATACAAAAGTATTACTCAAAGTATTTTTTCTCATGATTGGAACGAGCTAGAACCACGATAATGATGTCACAAAATTTATCGTATGAAAAATTAAATAAGAAATGTCTTTTTGCATAACTTTATTAAAACATTTTGGATTTTTTGATAATTTTTTTCAAAATTTAGGGTATTCTGAGCATTCGATTGTGTTTAAAAACAATAGACTTCCAGTATTCACGCATTGTAATTTTTGTACCAAATTTCATTCGAATCGCTCCATTCGTTCGCTAGATGTCGTCTCCACGGACTCAATGACACACACACACACATACTTTCACACACACACATACTTTCATGCACCCAAACAAATACTTTCACACACACACACACAGACATCACATAAAAAATGTTCGATTCGTGATCAGGGGTGTTTGAAGCGTGTTTTTCCGTCGAAAACGTGAATTCGAATTTTCAACGCCGTCCCAATACTTTCCTTAAACATTCTACTATGCATATAAGGAAAGTAAAAATAAAATGTGATAGATTTAGAGAAATATTAGAGTATCACGATGAAATAACGTTTACCTATTTAAACTTTAGTTTGGCTTGAAATAGGTCACAAAGCGAATAGCAGGCGTAGCCTCAGGAATCGCGAAGCGAGTTACTTGGATTAGTGAAGCGTAGCCAGCTGGGGTACAGCTCACTATTAGTTGAATATAAAAACACTTGAAACAGTCGCATAAATAAAAATTTTAAAATTTAAATTTAAATTTGTTTACTTGTTTTCACATCGGCATATCACTAACTTAATTTACGATACGCTAAAAGTAGAATACTTATCCTGGATACAACCTGGATTACCTGGATACAAACTTTTGATATGAAAAAGGTGTTTTTTTCTTAACGAAAGCTATGCATTTAGCATTATGGAATGAGACTTTACATATTAAATTGGACAAATGATGTATGCACTATAAGAGTTATGTTAACAATAATAATCATACAATTTTTGCTTACCGCCATATTAGCCAATATTGATAACTGTTTTAAATTCCAATTCATGTTAATAATTCTTAATCTTTTTAACTTTTTTCTTGATATGCTGCCCCAAGTCGAAAGAACTGCACAAATATCAATTGTTGCGCTACATCTGATGTCAACATTCTGGAGAAATTTCTGTGTGTTCAACAGTGATTTAAGAAAGGGAACAATATCAGGATGCAACTTTTCGAGGACAAGGGATTCGAGCTGTGTTTTAGAAAAAAGCAACTCCAAATTCTTCCTTTGTATTTTGAGATCTGAAACAAGAAAAAAATGTTAAAAAGTGCAAAAAAATCGTGTAGATAATCGTAGTAGTATTTATGTACTTGCAATTTGCTTAGTGATCAAATTATCATTTTATGAGAGTTTTGCTAAAGTTAAACATTTCAAAACTTAACTAGTTGTTTTATATATATACTAAGGGCTACCCTGCTTGCTACACTCGTCAACCCCCCGCTTCGCCTCTTACTCGCTGATCTGGCTTCGCGAGCACTTCCGTGCCGCAGGCGTAATAATCAAATGGGTACTGCCCTTGTTAATTGACATTCACCATCCCTAGAACTCACTTAGCTAGTCTTCCAATCTGAACGGCGCAAACGACCGCCTACGTGTCCCTCACAGAATACTATATTCAGAAGGCTCACTCCCATAGGACCCTATGGCAACATTTTTAACATGGGATGTCGCATAGACACTAGTGCTCATGAGTTACTAACGAACTGAACAACGATGTAAACAAGGTACGTCTGCCAGATTTGGAGCGTTATCGCTCGCTCGGCGAATTTTTTTTCGAAAGCGGGCAGGGAAATATGTACAGGACTGTAATTTTATAATTTTTGAAACTATAGAAATGATCTAATCACTTAACGAATAATCCTTCTGCACGTTACTCAAACCACGCTAAAATGCATGCTAAAGGGTTATAATATTGAAAACGATCAGGATTTAAAAATACATTCATCTGCATCATAAATATATTCATGTATTAGTCTGTGATGTCCCTCCTCGCTGTCGCTCTAAGAATCCCAGGGCTCCGCCATCTATTGGCTGCCATGCATTAAGCTCCGTAACAGAATTCAAGAGTGTGGAGGCTTCGCTTCCAACTCGCTGACTTTCGAAAGGCTCGTCTCTCGAGCATTCTCGTGTTTTTTAGCTAGATTAGGATCTGAATAAATGTCCAAGCCATCTAAAACAACGATATACTTTAATGACTGTTACAATGTCAAGATGTTTATATATGTTATAAATTTCATGGTTATAAGCGTTACGGCAGACATTATTTTCAAGATTAGCACCAAAAATTCTTCTTATGATCTTTCATTCAAAAATTAGTAGCTTTTTTAAATATAATTTTTCAAAAATGTTCGTTTAAGGGGGTTTTCCAGAGGAAAACGTTCGAAATGTGAATTGATAAAAAAAACATGCAGCACACCAAAACGTTCGAAAAGTGATATGATAGGAGAGCATGCTTTGCGATGAGATAGAGACTTCAAATTCGGTGTATGGGTAAATCGTTCGAAAGGAAGAAAGTGTGCAATTTCAGATTTCCAATATTTTCTACTTAAGGGGGTGTCGCACACCAAAACGTTCGATTTACCGAATAAATGAGAAAATACGCCTTCAAAATTTGATAGAGGCTTAAAATTTGGTATATGGGCTAATAATTTGACGAAAACGCCCAAGACGAATACAGTTTTTCAAAAATGTTCGTTTAAGGGGGTGCTCCAGAGTCAAACGTTCGAAAAGTCAATTGATAAAGAAAACCATGCTTTGGAATGAGATAGAGATATCAGATTTGGTGTAAGGATAGATAGTTTGAAAGGGCGAAAGTGTACAATTTCAGTTTACCAATATTTTCTACTTTAAGGGGTGCCTCACACCAAAATGTTCGATTTTCGGAATAAAGGAGAAACGCTCCTTTAAAAACGTGATAGAGGCTTTATATTTGGTATATGGGCGAAACATCTCATAGAAATCACAAAAAGAATAGAGTTTTTAAAAAATGTATAATTAAAGGGGTGGGTACTCCACACAAAAGCATTCGAAAGATGAAATGCTAGAAAAGCATGCTTCACGATGAGATAGAGACTTCAAATTTGGTGTACGGGTAAAATGTTGGAAAGGAAGAAAGTGTGCAATTTTAGTCTTCCAACATTTGCTATTGTAGGGGGTGCCGATGTCTTTCTATCTATTCGTTCGAAACGTTCAAAAAGAGAATTGATAAAAAACCATGCTTCGAAATGAGATAGAGATATCAAATTTGGTGTAAGGGTAGATAGTTTGAAAAGAAGAAAGTGTGAAATTTCAGATTTCCAATATTTGCTACTTTAAGGGGTGCGCACACTAATATGTTCGATTTTCTGAATAAATGAGGCACGCTTCCTTTTATTTGTGATAGAGGCTTGATATTTGGTATATGGGCCAATCATCTGATAAAAAACACAATACAAACAGAGGAAGAAGTGCGAAAGCTTAGTTCTCCAATATTTTCTCCTTATTGCGAGACCGTTGATTTTCAACGGGTATACGGCTAGTATATACTAATTGCCAAGTGTCCGTCTGTCTGTCTGTCACGCTTTTTTTAGGCACTTCCCGTATAGATAGAGACTTGCAATTTGGTACACGGCTCGGTCGTTCGATAAAACCCCCTGGAAAAATCGAATTTTTCGAAAACGTTCCATAGAGGGGGTGCCCCACACCAAAACGTTCGAAAAGTGAAATGACAGGAAAGCATGCTTTGCGATGAGATAGAGACTTCAAATTTGGTGTATGGGTAAATCGTTCGAAAGGAAGAAAGTGTGCAATTTCAGATTTCCAATATTTTCTACTTAAGGGGGGGTGCAGCACACAAAAACGTTCGAAAAGCGAAATGACAGGAGAGCATGCTTTGCGATGAGGTAGAGACTTCAAATTTGGTGTATGGGTAAATCGTTCGAAAGGCAGAAAGTGTGCATTTTCAGATTTCCAATATTTTCTACTCAAGGGGGTGCCGCACACCAAAACGTTCGAAAAGTGAAATGATAGGAAAGCCTGCTTTGCGATAAGATAGGGACCATCCCTAGAACTCACTTAGCTAGTCTTCCAATCTGAACGGCGCATACGACCGCCTACGTGTCCCTCACAGAATACTATATTCAGAAGGCTCACTCCCATAGGACCCTATGGCAACATTTTTAACATGGGATGTCGCATAGACACTAGTGCTCATGAGTTACTAACGAACTGAACAACGATGTAAACAAGGTACGTCTGCCAGATTTGGAGCGTTATCGCTCGCTCGGCGAATTTTTTTTCGAAAGCGGGCAGGGAAATATGTACAGGACTGTAATTTTATAATTTTTGAAACTATAGAAATGATCTAATCACTTAACGAATAATCCTTCTGCACGTTACTCAAACCACGCTAAAATGCATGCTAAAGGGTTATAATATTGAAAACGATCAGGATTTAAAAATACATTCATCTGCATCATAAATATATTCATGTATTAGTCTGTGATGTCCCTCCTCGCTGTCGCTCTAAGAATCCCAGGGCTCCGCCATCTATTGGCTGCCATGCATTAAGCTCCGTAACAGAATTCAAGAGTGTGGAGGCTTCGCTTCCAACTCGCTGACTTTCGAAAGGCTCGTCTCTCGAGCATTCTCGTGTTTTTTAGCTAGATTAGGATCTGAATAAATGTCCAAGCCATCTAAAACAACGATATACTTTAATGACTGTTACAATGTCAAGATGTTTATATATGTTATAAATTTCATGGTTATAAGCGTTACGGCAGACATTATTTTCAAGATTAGCACCAAAAATTCTTCTTATGATCTTTCATTCAAAAATTAGTAGCTTTTTTTCAGTAGATTTATTGAGTGGGCAGTTCTCGCTGTCATATAATAATATGTGTCGTATCAAAGTTTTATAAATTTTAATTTTGGTGGTATAGTTAGCTAGTAATGTTTTTAGTTGGATTTTTAACAGTAACATCTGTTTGCCATCATCAAACGATTCTTACTTTCAGTGCTGATTTCAGTTTTAATGGTTACTGCCGTCCAAAAGTAATTGAACTGTCACTCTCTGGAGAAGAACAACCATTCACTTGCGGAGGTGAAGTGTCGGGATTTCTATTCGTTACCTACATGAACTTTGTATTCGTTTCGTTCATAGTTAGTCCCATATCAGACCAAAAGGCCTCAATGATATATTGTCGGGATTTGCCAATAATGTCGAGACCGTAGGCTTAAAATGAAAAGATCTCTGAAAGATGGCACCAGTTGATAAGTATACATATTACATACCCCATAAACAATTTCTTAGACCATATTTTTTAATAAAAGTAGAGAATTGTGGCCAGATGCAACTAATACTACTCGAGTATGCACATGTATACTCCATTAACAACTTCTTTGGCCGTGTTTTCGAAAAATGTAAGACAGTTCAGTTTACGGCCTCCTTCAAGATTTTTTATGCGAAAAATGTAGAGCACTGCAGGTGTAGGTGAGTCTATGGCAACATTCACTTAATTTTAATCGACGCGATTTAAATACACTCAAATTCTTATACACATGTAACGATATTTCACTATTAAAAGACTGAATGACAACAGAGGTTTAATAAAATTTGTTTAGTTCATTAGTCAACATGGAGCTTTCTCTGTATTGCCAAGATATCGCAATATCGCTTTAATGAATGCAAAATCAAATTACTGTGCAAAATTTTTAAATAAGTGTTGTTTTTGCTAAAACCCAGACCGTCCGACCTACCAGAAAGGTGTAAGGTAACAGTTTGGACGGTCGGGAAGTGCCACCCAATTTAGACCGGAACCCAGTGGGGGAGGCATCCACAGGGACCGTACCCTCCTTCCCCTACCACCAACCTCTCGGAAGGACTTTCGGACCTACATGTTTAACGTGATCGTACTCCGCATGAACACGGCGACAGTTTTGGCAGTGGCTGGAATCGAACCCGGGCCTACCGAGTGCAACTCCAGCGAGCTAACCAATGGGCTACCGCGCCCCTTTAAATAAGTGTGTACGTTTTTGGCGTGAATATCAGAAAATCTCGGAAATCAGAGATGCCATTACTATGGCAACCGTCAGCTCCCACAAACAAAGGCCAATGGTCATTAATGGTATAAATAACATTTTCATGAAACAACATAATTATTAAATCTATATAATCAAAGCAATCTCTGTGTGTGTGTCTGCCTTATACACTATACGTTCAGAGACCGCGCGTTTGTGAGCTACGAAATTTGGCAATCGGAGACCCGGGGGGGGGGAGGGGACACTTGAAAACCGATTTTTAAAATTTTAATTATTTTTTTTTTTTTATTTAATGTTTTATGCGATTTCGACCATTTTTTGCCCTTTTTTCTCCACGATCCAGACGTCGTAGAAAAAACCAAATCACACCACCGAAAAGAGCAATTGCAAGTAAAAATATATAAATTTCAAATCTCAGTGACAAATTCTATTATTTTTTAAAGATTTTAAACAAAAGTCACTTTTGGCTCTAAAAACGATTTTTGGTTTTTAAATTCTCGCATAGTAAAAAGTACGCATAATTTCTACTAATAATTTACATTTTTAGAAAGCTGAAATATCTGGCATTCTTACAAGTCCAATCTGGTCAAGAAATGATAGAAATTGCCCGCAGGATCGCAATATTAAAGACGTCATGATTTTAAATTTCTCGGCATTCCGCTAAAAGAGTTCTTTCCCCGTTTCCATGGAGACCGAGCTTCCGGTTTTAAATTAATTAAGGGCTTAGCATATGTATTGTATAGTGGTGATGTATTTGAAATTATGATATTTATGGATTGGTGGAACGATATGGATTTTTTAAATGGATATTTTAATTTATGGATATTTTAAATGATGGAACGATGCATATTATTAATGATAAATAATAATAATATGGATAAATAATAATAATATGGATATATAATAATAATATGAATATATAATAATTTTAAATGATGGAACGATGGAATGAGGATGATGGAATTAAGAGCTAAGCATATGGTCATTATAAAATTAGCGCGCGGGAAGTTAGCGCACGGGAATTGCACTCGGTAGGCCCGAGTTCGATTCCCGCCAATGCCTAAATTGCCGCTGTGTTCAGGCGGTGTAGGATCACATTAAACATATGGGTTCGTAAGTCCTTCCGAGAGGTTGGTGGTAGGGGAAGGAGGGTACGGTCCCTGTGAATGCCTCCGCCCTTGGGTCCCAGTCTAAATTGTGTGAATAAAAAGAAAGTTATGGAGATTGTCGCGGAGGACGCAGTAGCCCAGTGGTTAGCGCGCGGGAATTGCACTCGGAACTCCTGGGTTCGATTCCCGCCACTGCCAAAACTGCTGCCGTGATCACGCGGAGTACGATCATGTTAAACATGTGGATCCGTAAATCCTTCCGACCTTCTGAGAGGTTGGTGGTAGGGGAAGGAGAGCATGGTCCCTGTGGATGCTTCCCCCACCGGGTTCCGGTCTAAATTGGGTGGCACTTCCTGGCCGTAAAACCAGTTACCTCACATCTTTATGGTAGGTCGCGGCAGTGAGTTTGCCACAGTCAGAATTTTCAAGGGTAGCGAAAAGGCTGGTTGCCGAAGGCGGCTAGAAATGAATAAAAACAATAATCCTAATTATCCAAGATAATGAAGGAGGAAGGATTGGAAGGTATTCCAAGGCTTTCTGAGATTTTAGATTAATTAAAATTGCAGACTGTAATTGATTAACATTATTTAAATTAATTAATATAAAGAAAACACTTGAATTCAAATGATTACAAAATACGTCAAATACAATTTGAATTCGAGTTTTCGATGGGTGAGCTCGTTTCAAACATTTTTGAATACGAATCAGATATTTTTTAGGTGATGTCTGTGTGTGTGTGTGTCAGCGAGCGTGTGGAGACGATATCTCACGAAAAAAGTGAAGCCTTGCAAATGATATTTGGTACAAAAATTACAATCGGTGAATACCGGAGGCCTATTGTTTTTAAACGTAATAAAATGCTCAGAAAAATCCCAAATTTTGAAAAAATCATCAAAAAATCAAACGCTTCAAGAAAGTTACTTAAATAACCATTTCTCATGTAATTTTTCATTAGAAAACGATTGACATAAACTTTGGAAAGCTAGCATGAACTTTTCTCGGGATATTGCACTTTCTTCAAATAAATTTATCAAAACTCACATACTGTTAAAATAAAAGTATTGACTCTCGATTTTCTAACTATCTATCTATCTATTATTATTATATATACGAATTGCCAAGTGTCCGTCTGTCTGTCCGTCTGTCTGTCTGTCACGCTTTTTTTAGGCACTTCCCGAATAGATAGAGACTTGCAATTTGGTACCCGGCTCGGTCGTTCGATAAAACCCCCTGGAAAAATCGAATTTTTCGAAAACGTTCCATAGAGGGGGTGCCCCACACCAAAACGTTCGAAAAGTGAAATGACAGGAAAGCATGCTTTGCGATGAGATAGAGACTTCAAATTTGGTGTATGGGTAAATCGTTCGAAAGGAAGAAAGTGTGCAATTTCAGATTTCCAATATTTTCTACTTAAGGGGGGGGGGGGTGCAGCACACCAAAACGTTCGAAAAGTGAAATGATAGGAGAGCATGCTTTGCGATGAGGTAGAAACTTCAAATTTGGTGTATGGGTAAATCGTTCGAAAGGCAGAAAGTGTGCATTTTCAGATTTCCAATATTTTCTACACAAGGGGGTGCCGCACACCAAAACGTTCGAAAAGTGAAATGATAGGAAAGCCTGCTTTGCGATAAGATAGGGACTTCAAATTTGATATATAGGTAAACCGTTGGAAAGGAAGAAAGTGTGTAATTTTCCTACTTAAGGGGGTGTCGCACACAAAAATGTTCGATTTTCCGAATAAATGAGAAACGGCCCCTTTAAAATTTGATAGAGGCTCAAAATGTTAAATATAGACTATACATTTGATGAAAACACCCAAAACGAATATAATTTTTCAAAAATGTTCGTTTAAGGGGGTTTTCCAGAGGAAAACGTTCGAAATGTAAATTGATAAAAAAAACATGCTTCGAAATAAGATACAGACTTCAAATTTGGTGTACAGGTAGATAGCTCGAAAGGAAGAACATGTGCAATTTCAGTTTTCCGATATTTTGAACTTTTGGGGGTGCCTCAAAACTAAATGTTCGATTTGTCGAATAAATAAGTAAAAAATTTACATTATTCAGGGGTTGCTTAATGTGGGGCCGTTGATTTTCAACGGGTATGCGGCTAGTATATACTAATTGCCAAGTGTCCGTCTGTCTGTCAGTCTGTCACGCTTTTTTTAGACACTTCCCGAATAGATAGAGACTTGCAATTTGGTACACGGCTCGGTCGTTCGATAAAACCCCCTGGAAAAATCGAATTTTTCGAAAACGTTCTATAGAGGGGGTGCCCCACACCAAAACGTTCGAAAAGTGGAATGACGGGAAAGCATGCTTTGCGATGAGATAGAGACTTCAAATTTGGTATATGGGTAAGTCACTCGAAAGCAAAAAAGTGTGCAATTTCAGATTTCCAATATTTTATCCTTAAGCGGGGGTGCAGCACACCAAAACGTTCGAAAAGTGATATGATAGGAGAGCATGCTTTGCGATGAGATAGAGACTTCAAATTCGGTGTATGGGTAAATCGTTCGAAAGGAAGAAAGTGTGCAATTTCAGATTTCCAATATTTTCTACTTAAGGGGGTGTCGCACACCAAAACGTTCGATTTACCGAATAAATGAGAAAATACGCCTTCAAAATTTGATAGAGGCTTAAAATTTGGTATATGGGCTAATAATTTGACGAAAACGCCCAAGACGAATACAGTTTTTCAAAAATGTTCGTTTAAGGGGGTGCTCCAGAGTCAAACGTTCGAAAAGTCAATTGATAAAGAAAACCATGCTTTGGAATGAGATAGAGATATTAGATTTGGTGTAAGGATAGATAGTTTGAAAGGGCGAAAGTGTACAATTTCAGTTTACCAATATTTTCTACTTTAAGGGGTGCCTCACACCAAAATGTTCGATTTTCGGTATAAAGGAGAAACGCTCCTTTAAAAACGTGATAGAGGCTTTATATTTGGTATATGGGCGAAACATCTCATAGAAATCACAAAAAGAATAGAGTTTTTAAAAAATGTATAATTAAAGGGGTGGGTACTCCACACAAAAGCATTCGAAAGATGAAATGCTAGAAAAGCATGCTTCACGATGAGATAGAGACTTCAAATTTGGTGTACGGGTAAAAAGTTGGAAAGGAAGAAAGTGTGCAATTTTAGTCTTCCAACATTTGCTATTGTAGGGGGTGCCGATGTCTTTCTATCTATTCGTTCGAAACGTTCAAAAAGAGAATTGATAAAAAACCATGCTTCGAAATGAGATAGAGATATCAAATTTGGTGTAAGGGTAGATAGTTTGAAAAGAAGAAAGTGTGAAATTTCAGATTTCCAATATTTGCTACTTTAAGGGGTGCGCACACTAATATGTTCGATTTTCTGAATAAATGAGGCACGCTTCCTTTTAAATGTGATAGAGGCTTGATATTTGTTATATGGGCCAATCATCTGATAAAAAACACAATACAAACAGAGGAAGAAGTGCGAAAACTTAGTTCTCCAATATTTTCTCCTTATTGCGAGACCGTTGATTTTCAACGGGTATACGGCTAGTATATACTAATTGCCAAGTGTCCGTCTGTCTGTCTGTCACGCTTTTTTTAGGCACTTCCCGTATAGATAGAGACTTACAATTTGGTACACGGCTCGGTCGTTCGATAAAACCCCCTGGAAAAATCGAATTTTTCGAAAACGTTCCATAGAGGGGGTGCCCCACACCAAAACGTTCAAAAAGTGAAATGACAGGAAAGCATGCTTTGCGATGAGATAGAGACTTCAAATTTGGTGTATGGGTAAATCGTTCGAAAGGCAGAAAGTGTGCATTTTCAGATTTCCAATATTTTCTACTCAAGGGGGTGCCGCACACCAAAACGTTCGAAAAGTGAAATGATAGGAAAGCCTGCTTTGCGATAAGATAGGGACTTCAAATTTGGTATATAGGTAAACCGTTAGAAAGGAAGAAAGTGTGTAATTTCAGATTTCCAATATTTCCTACTAAAGGGCGTGTCGCACACGAAAATTTTCGATTTTCCGAATAAATGAGAAACGGCCCCTTTAAAATTTGATAGAGGCTCAAAATTTTAAATATAGACTTATCATTTGATGAAAACACCCAAAACGAATATAATTTTTCAAAAATGTTCGTTTAAGGGGGTTTTCCAGAGGAAAACGTTCGAAATGTGAATTGATAAAAAAAACATGCTTCGAAATAAGATACAGACTTCAAATTTGGTGTACAGGTAGATAGTTCGAAAGGAAGAACATGTGCAATTTCAGTTTTCCGATATTTTGAACTTTTGGGGGTGCCTCAAAACTAAAAGTTCGATTTGTCGAATAAATAAGAAACGCGAATTATTAAAAAATTTACATTATTCAGGGGTTGCTTAATGTGGGGCCGTTGATTTTCAACGGGTATGCGGCTAGTATATACTAATTGCCAAGTGTCCGTCTGTCTGTCTGTCCGTCTGTCTGTCTGTCACGCTTTTTTTAGACACTTCCCGAATAGATAGAGACTTGCAATTTGGTACACGGCTCGGTCGTTCGATAAAACCCCCTGGAAAAATCGAATTTTTCGAAAACGTTCTATAGAGGGGGGTGCCCCACACCAAAACGTTCGAAAAGTGGAATGACGGGAAAGCATGCTTTGCGATGAGATAGAGACTTCAAATTTGGTATATGGGTAAGTCACTCGAAAGCAAAAAAGTGTGCAATTTCAGATTTCCAATATTTTATCCTTAAGCGGGGGTGCAGCACACCAAAACGTTCGAAAAGTGATATGATAGGAGAGCATGCTTTGCGATGAGATAGAGACTTCAAATTCGGTGTATGGGTAAATCGTTCGAAAGGAAGAAAGTGTGCAATTTCAGATTTCCAATATTTTCTACTTAAGGGGGTGTCGCACACCAAAACGTTCGATTTACCGAATAAATGAGAAAATACGCCTTCAAAATTTGATAGAGGCTTAAAATTTGGTATATGGGCTAATAATTTGACGAAAACGCCCAAGACGAATACAGTTTTTCAAAAATGTTCGTTTAAGGGGGTGCTCCAGAGTCAAACGTTCGAAAAGTCAATTGATAAAGAAAACCATGCTTTGGAATGAGATAGAGATATCAGATTTGGTGTAAGGATAGATAGTTTGAAAGGGCGAAAGTGTACAATTTCAGTTTACCAATATTTTCTACTTTAAGGGGTGCCTCACACCAAAATGTTCGATTTTCGGAATAAAGGAGAAACGCTCCTTTAAAAACGTGATAGAGGCTTTATATTTGGTATATGGGCGAAACATCTCATAGAAATCACAAAAAGAATAGAGTTTTTAAAAAATGTATAATTAAAGGGGTGGGTACTCCACACAAAAGCATTCGAAAGATGAAATGCTAGAAAAGCATGCTTCACGATGAGATAGAGACTTCAAATTTGGTGTACGGGTAAAAAGTTGGAAAGGAAGAAAGTGTGCAATTTTAGTCTTCCAACATTTGCTATTGTAGGGGGTGCCGATGTCTTTCTATCTATTCGTTCGAAACGTTCAAAAAGAGAATTGATAAAAAACCATGCTTCGAAATGAGATAGAGATATCAAATTTGGTGTAAGGGTAGATAGTTTGAAAAGAAGAAAGTGTGAAATTTCAGATTTCCAATATTTGCTACTTTAAGGGGTGCGCACACTAATATGTTCGATTTTCTGAATAAATGAGGCACGCTTCCTTTTATTTGTGATAGAGGCTTGATATTTGGTATATGGGCCAATCATCTGATAAAAAACACAATACAAACAGAGGAAGAAGTGCGAAAGCTTAGTTCTCCAATATTTTCTCCTTATTGCGAGACCGTTGATTTTCAACGGGTATACGGCTAGTATATACTAATTGCCAAGTGTCCGTCTGTCTGTCTGTCACGCTTTTTTTAGGCACTTCCCGTATAGATAGAGACTTGCAATTTGGTACACGGCTCGGTCGTTCGATAAAACCCCCTGGAAAAATCGAATTTTTCGAAAACGTTCCATAGAGGGGGTGCCCGACACCAAAACGTTCGAAAAGTGAAATGACAGGAAAGCATGCTTTGCGATGAGATAGAGACTTCAAATTTGGTGTATGGGTAAATCGTTCGAAAGGAAGAAAGTGTGCAATTTCAGATTTCCAATATTTTCTACTTAAGGGGGGGTGCAGCACACAAAAACGTTCGAAAAGCGAAATGACAGGAGAGCATGCTTTGCGATGAGGTAGAGACTTCAAATTTGGTGTATGGGTAAATCGTTCGAAAGGCAGAAAGTGTGCATTTTCAGATTTCCAATATTTTCTACTCAAGGGGGTGCCGCACACCAAAACGTTCGAAAAGTGAAATGATAGGAAAGCCTGCTTTGCGATAAGATAGGGACTTCAAATTTGGTATATAGGTAAACCGTTAGAAAGGAAGAAAGTGTGTAATTTCAGATTTCCAATATTTCCTACTAAAGGGCGTGTCGCACACGAAAATTTTCGATTTTCCGAATAAATGAGAAACGGCCCCTTTAAAATTTGATAGAGGCTCAAAATTTTAAATATAGACTTATCATTTGATGAAAACACCCAAAACGAATATAATTTTTCAAAAATGTTCGTTTAAGGGGGTTTTCCAGAGGAAAACGTTCGAAATGTGAATTGATAAAAAAAACATGCTTCGAAATAAGATACAGACTTCAAATTTGGTGTACAGGTAGATAGTTCGAAAGGAAGAACATGTGCAATTTCAGTTTTCCGATATTTTGAACTTTTGGGGGTGCCTCAAAACTAAAAGTTCGATTTGTCGAATAAATAAGAAACGCGAATTATTAAAAAATTTACATTATTCAGGGGTTGCTTAATGTGGGGCCGTTGATTTTCAACGGGTATGCGGCTAGTATATACTAATTGCCAAGTGTCCGTCTGTCTGTCTGTCTGTCCGTCTGTCTGTCCGTCCGTCTGTCTGTCTGTCACGCCTTTTTTAGGCACTTCCCGAATAGATAGAGACTTGCAATTTGGTACACGGCTCGGTCGTTCGATAAAACCCCCTGGAAAAATCGAATTTTTCGAAAACGTTCCATAGAGGGGGTGCCACACACCAAAACGTTCGATAAGTGAAATGACGGGAAAGCATGCTTCGCGATGAGATAGAAACTTCAAATTTGGTATATGGGTAAATCACTCGAAAGGAAGAAAGTGTGCAATTTCAGATTTCCAATATTTTTTGCTTAAGGGGGAGTGCAGCACACCAGAACGTTCGAAAAGTAAAATGATAGGAAAGAATGCTTTGCGATGAGGTAGAGACTTCAAATTTGGTGTATGGGTAAACCGTTCGAAAAGAAGAAAGTGTGTAATTTCAGATTTCCAATATTTCCAACTTAAGGGGGTGCCGCACACCAAAACTTTCGAAAAGTGAAATAATAGGAAAGCCTGCTTTGCTATAAGATAGGGACATCAAATTTGGTATATAGGTAAACCGTTCGAAAGGAAGAAAGTGTGTAATTTCAGATTTCCAATATTTTCTACTTAAGGGGGTGCCGCACACAAAAATGTTCGATTTTCCGAATAAATGAGAAACGGCCCCTTTAAAATTTGATAGAGGCTCAAAATTTTATATATAGACTAATCATTTGATGAAAACACCCGAAACGAATATAATTTTTCAAAAATGTTCGTTTAAGGGGGGTTCTCCAGAGGAAAACGTTCGAAATGTGAATTGATAAAAAAAAAACTTGCTTCGAAATAAGATACAGACTTCAAATTTAGTGTACAGGTAGATAGTTCGAAAGGAAGAACATGTGCAATTTCACTTTTCCGATATTTTGAACTTTTAAGGGTGCCTCAAAACTAAATGTTCGATTTGTCGAATAAATAAGAAACGCGAATTATTAAAAAATTTACATTATTCAGGGGGTTGCTTAATGTGGGGCCGTTGATTTTCAACGGGTATGCGGCTAGTATATACTAATTGCCAAGTGTCCGTCTGTCTGTCTGTCTGTCCGTCTGTCTGTCTGTCACGCCTTTTTTAGGCACTTCCCGAATAGATAGAGACTTGCAATTTGGTACACGGCTCGGTCGTTCGATAAAACCCCCTGGAAAAATCGAATTTTTCAAAAACGTTCTATAGAGGGGGTGCCAAACACCAAAACGTTCGAAAAGTGAAATGACGGGAAAGCATGCTTTGCTATGAGATAGAGACTTCAAATTTGGTATATGGGTAAATCACTCGAAAGGAAGAAAGTGTGCAATTTCAGATTTCCAATATTTTCTACTTAAGGGGGTGTGCAGCACACCAAAACGTTCGAAAAGTGAAATGATAGGAGAGCATGCTTTGCGATGAGGTAGAGACTTCAAATTTGGTGTATGGGTAAATCGTTCGAAAGGAAGAAAGTGTGCAATTTCAGATTTCCAATATTTTCTACTTAAGGGGGTGCCGCACAGTAAAACGTTCGAAAAGTGAAATGATGGGAAAGAATACTTTGCGATGAGGTAGAGACTTCAAATTTGGTGTATGGCTAAATTGTTCGAAAGGAAGAAAGTCTGCAATTTCCGATTTCCAATATTTTCTACTTAAGGGGGTGCCGCACACTAAAACTTTCGAAAAGTGAAATGATAGGAAATCATGCTTTGCGATGAGATAGAGACTTCAAATTTGGTGTATTGGTAAATCGTTCGAAAGGAAGAAAGCGTGCAATTTCAGATTTCCAATATTTTCTACTTAAGGGGGTGTCGCACACCAAAACGTTCGATTTACCGAATAAATGAGAAAATACGCCTTTAAAGTTTGATAGAGGCTTAAAATTTGGTATATGGGCTAATAATTTGACGAAAACGCCCAAGACGAATACAGTTTTTCAAAAATTTTCGTTTAAGGGGGTGCTCCAGAGAAAAACGTTCGAAAAGTCAATTGATAAAGAAAACCATGCTTTGGAATGAGATAGAGATATCAGATTTGGTGTAAGGATAGATAGTTTGAAAGGGCGAAAGTGTACAATTTCAGTTTACCAATATTTTCTACTTTAGGGGGTGCCGCACACCAAAATGTTCGATTTTCGGAATAAAGGAGAAACGCTCCTTTAAAAACGTGTTAGAGGCTTTATATTTGGTATATGGGCGAAACATCTCATAGAAATCACAAAAAGAATAGAGTTTTTAAAAAATGTATAATTAAAGGGGTAGGTACTCCACACAAAAGCATTCGAAAGATGAAATGCTAGAAAAGCAAGCTTCACGATGAGATAGAGACTTCAAATTTGGTGTACGGGTAAAAAGTTGGAAAGGAAGAAAGTGTGCAATTTTAGTCTTCCAACATTTGCTATTGTAGGGGGTGCCGATGTCTTTCTATCTATTCGTTCGAAACGTTCAAAAAGAGAATTGATAAAAAACCATGCTTCGAAATGAGATAGAGATATCAAATTTGGTGTAAGGGTAGATAGTTTGAAAAGAAGAAAGTGTGAAATTTCAGATTTCCAATATTTGCTACTTTAAGGGGTGCGCACACTAATATGTTCGATTTTCTGAATAAATGAGGCACGCTTCCTTTTATTTGTGATAGAGGCTTGATATTTGGTATATGGGCCAATCATCTGATAAAAAACACAATACAAACAGAGGAAGAAGTGCGAAAACTTAGTTCTCCAATATTTTCTCCTTATTGCGAGACCGTTGATTTTCAACGGGTATACGGCTAGTATATACTAATTGCCAAGTGTCCGTCTGTCTGTCTGTCCGTCTGTCACGCTTTTTTAGGCACTTCCCGAATAGATAGAGACTCGCAATTTGGTACACGGCTCGGTCGTTCGATAAAACCTCCTGGAAAAATCGAATTCCTTGAAAACGTTCTATAGAGGGGGTACCCTACACCAAAAGGTTCGAAAAGTGAAATGAAGGGAAAGCATGCTTTGCGATGAGATAGAGACTTCAAATTTGGTCTATGGGTAAACCGTTTGAAAGGAAAAAAGTTTACAATTTTAGATTTCGAATATTTTCTACTTCAGGGGGTGCCGCACACCAAAATGTTCGATTTAGAGAATAAATGAAAAACGGCTGCTTTAAAATTTGATACAGGCTTGACATTTGGTATATGGGCTAATCATTTGAAGAAAACACCCAAAACGAATATAGTTTTCTAAAATGTTCGTTTAGGGGGTGCTCCACACCAAAACGTTCGAAAACTGTATTGGTAGGAAAGTATGCTTTGCAATAAGATAGAGACTTCAAATTTGGTGTATGGGTAAACCGTTTAAAAGGAAGAAAGTGTACAATTTCAGATTTCGAATATTTTCTACTTAAGGGGGTGCTGCACACCAAAATGTTCGATTTACCGAATAAACGAGAAACGGCTACTTTAAAATTTGATAGAGGCTTGAAATTTTCTATATGGGCTAATCATTTGATGAAAACACACAAAACGAATATAGTTTTCTAAAATGTTCGTTTAGCGGGTGCTCCAGACCAAAACGTTCGAAAAGTGAAATGATAGAAAAGTATGCTTTGCGATAAGATAGAGACTTCAAATTTGGTGTATGGGTAAACCGTTTGATAGGAAGAAAGTATACAATTTCAGATTTCGAATATTTTCTACTTAAGGGGATGCCGTACACTTAATTGTTCGATTTACCGAATAAATGAGAAACGACTACATTAAAATTTGATAGAGGCTTGATATTTGGTACATGGGCGAATAATGTGATAGTAAACCCAATGAAAATGGATTTTTTCAAAAATGAATATTTAAGGGGGTAGGTACTGTACACAAAAACATTCGAAAGGTGAATTGATAGAAAAAACATGCTTTGCAATGAGTTGGAAACTTCAAATATGGTGTAGGGGTAAATAGTTGAAAAGGTAGAAAGTGTGCAATTTCAGTTTTCCAATATTTGCTGTTGTAGGGAGTGCCGCTCACTAAAATATTCGATTTGTCGAACAAATTGAAAACGCCTCCTTTACAATGTGATAGAGGCTTGAAATTTAGTATATGGGCTCATCATTTGAAAAACAAACCCAAGATGAATTCTGTTTTTCAAATATGTGCATTTAAGAGGGTGTAACACAGAAAAACGTTCAAAAGTTGAAGTGATAGGAAAACATGCTTCGCGATAAGATAGAGACTTCAAATTTGGTGTACGGGGAGATAGTTTGAAAGGAAGAAAGTGTGCATTTCCAGATTTCCAATATTTGCTACTTTAGGGTGTGCCGCACACCAATATGTTCGATTTTCCGAAAAATGAGACACTCATCCTTTTAAATGTGATACAAGCTTGATATTTGGTATATAAGCCAATCATCAGACAAAAAACTCAAGGTGAACAGAGTTGTTTAGAAATGTTCATTTATGGGTCTGCTCCACGGAAAAACATTCGAAAGGGGAAATGATAAATTAGCATGCTTCGGGGTGAGATAGTGACTTTAATTTGGTGTACGGGTAGATCGTTCTAAAGGAAGAAGTGCGCAATTTAAATTTTCCAATATTTTCTTCTTTAGGGGTTCTACACACCAAAATATTCGAGTTGCCGAATAAATGTGAAACGCGAATTATTCGAAAATTCACATTATTCAGGTTTTGCTTATTGTGAGACCGTTGATATTCAACGGGTATTCTTCTAGTATATACTAATTGCAAAGTGTCCGTCTGTCTGTCCGTGTGTCACGCTTTTTTTAAGCACTTCCCGAATAGATAGTCTTGAAAATTGGTACATGGATCGATCGTTCGATAAAACTCCCTGGAATAATCGAATTTTCGAAATATGTTCTGAAGAAAGGGTGCTCCACACTAAAACGTTTGAAAAGTGAAATGAAGAAAAGCAAGCTTTGCGATAAGATAAAAACTTCAAATTTGGTGTATGGGTACATCGTTTGTAAGGAAGAAAGTGTGCAATTTTAGATTTTTAATATTTGCAACTGTAGGGGGTGTCGCGCACCGAAATGTTCGATTTGCCGAACAAATGAGAAACGTCAGATTTTAAATTTAACAGAGGCTTGAAATTTGGTATATGGGCTAATAATTTAATGAAAACTCCCATGACAAAAGTGTTTCTCAAAAATATTCGTTTATAGGGGTGCTCCAGAGAAAAACGTTCGAAAGGTGAAATGACAAAAAAACCATGTTTAGAGATGCGATAGAGATTTCATATTTAGTGTACAGGTAGATAGTTCAAAAAGCAGAGCGTGTACAATTTTAGTTTTCCGACATTTCATTTTCTAAGTTAGTTTCATTTTCTGAGGTGCCGCAAACCCAAATGTTCGATTTTCCTAATAGATGAAGAATGCCTCCTTTTATATTGTAATAGAGGCTTGATATTTGGTATATGGGACAATCATCTAATGAAAAACACAAGAATAGAATTTTTGAAAACTGTTAAGAGGGTAGCTACTGCTCACGAAAACGTTCGAAAAGTAAAATGATAAAAAAAATATGCTTAGCGATGGAATAGAAACTTCAAATTTGTACACGTAGATAGTTTAAAAGAAACAAAGTGTGCAATAGAAAATTTCCAATATTTGTAATTTTTTGGAGATTCCGCAGATCAAAACGTTCGAAATGTGGAATGATAGAAAAACATGATTTGCGATGAGATACAGATTTCAAATTTCGTGTATGGCTATATCGCTAAAAAGGAAAAAGGTGTACAATTTCAGATTTCCAATATATGCTACTTAAGGGGATGTCACACACCAAAATGTTCGATTTGCCTAATAAATGAAAAACGCTAACTTTTAATTTGAAAGAGGCTTAAAATTTGGTACATGGGCTAATCATTTGATGAAAACCAAACACGAATAGTTTCTCATAAATGTTCATTTAAGAGCGTGTTCCATATAAAAACGTTCGAAAGGTGATATAGTAATAACTTTGCATGCTTCTGTATGAGATAGAGACTTCAAATTTGATGTTCGGGTTAGTTTAAAAGGAAAAAAGTCAAAATAATTTCAGTTTTCCAATATTTTCTTCTATAGGGAGTTCCGCACACCTAAATTTTCAATTTTCCGAATAAATATGAAACGTGAATTATTCAAAAATGTACGTTATTCGGGGGCTGCTAGTTGTGGGACCGTTGATTTTCAACGAGTGTTCGGCTAAATCTATATACACTAATCACCAAGTGTCCGTCTGTCTGTCACGCGTTTTTCAGGCACTTCCCGAAAACATAAAAACGTGCAATCTGATACATGGTTCGATCGTTCGATAAAATCCCCTGGAAAAATTGTATTTTCTGTAAATGGCCTAAAGAGAGGATGCTCCACACCAAAACGTTCGAAAAGTTAAATGATAGAAAAGCATTCTTTGCTATAAGATAGAGACTTTAAATTTGGTGTATGGGTAAATCGTTCGAAAGGAAAAAAGCGTTTAATTTCAGATTTCCAGTATTTTCTACTCAATGGAATGTCACACACCAAAATTTTCGATTTGCCGTATAAATCAGAAACGGCTCCAATAAAATTTGAAAGAGGCTTGAAATTTGGTATAAGGGCTAATCATTTGATGAAAACACCCAAGATGAATAAAGTTTTCTAAAAATATTGTTTTAAAGGGGTGCTCTAGAAAAAAACGTTTGAAAGGTAAACTGATAAAAAAACATGCTTCGGGATGAGATAGAGATTTCAAATTTAGTATACGGTTATAGTTTGGAAGGAAGAAAGTGTACAATTTCATTTTTCTAATATTTTCTACTTTAGGGGATGAAGCATACTAAAACGTTCGATATTCGGAATAAAGGAGAAACACATCTTTTAAAACGTGATAGAGGCTTGATATTTGGTATATGGGCCAATCATCTGATAAAAAACACAATACAAACAGAGGAAGAAGTGCGAAAACTTAGTTCTCCAATATTTTCTCCTTATTGCGAGACCGTTGATTTTCAACGGGTATACGGCTAGTATATACTAATTGCCAAGTGTCCGTCTGTCTGTCTGTCCGTCTGTCACGCTTTTTTAGGCACTTCCCGAATAGATAGAGACTCGCAATTTGGTACACGGCTCGGTCGTTCGATAAAACCTCCTGGAAAAATCGAATTCCTTGAAAACGTTCTATAGAGGGGGTACCCTACACCAAAAGGTTCGAAAAGTGAAATGAAGGGAAAGCATGCTTTGCGATGAGATAGAGACTTCAAATTTGGTCTATGGGTAAACCGTTTGAAAGGAAAAAAGTTTACAATTTTAGATTTCGAATATTTTCTACTTCAGGGGGTGCCGCACACCAAAATGTTCGATTTAGAGAATAAATGAAAAACGGCTGCTTTAAAATTTGATACAGGCTTGACATTTGGTATATGGGCTAATCATTTGAAGAAAACACCCAAAACGAATATAGTTTTCTAAAATGTTCGTTTAGGGGGTGCTCCACACCAAAACGTTCGAAAACTGTATTGGTAGGAAAGTATGCTTTGCAATAAGATAGAGACTTCAAATTTGGTGTATGGGTAAACCGTTTAAAAGGAAGAAAGTGTACAATTTCAGATTTCGAATATTTTCTACTTAAGGGGGTGCTGCACACCAAAATGTTCGATTTACCGAATAAACGAGAAACGGCTACTTTAAAATTTGATAGAGGCTTGAAATTTTCTATATGGGCTAATCATTTGATGAAAACACACAAAACGAATATAGTTTTCTAAAATGTTCGTTTAGCGGGTGCTCCAGACCAAAACGTTCGAAAAGTGAAATGATAGAAAAGTATGCTTTGCGATAAGATAGAGACTTCAAATTTGGTGTATGGGTAAACCGTTTGATAGGAAGAAAGTATACAATTTCAGATTTCGAATATTTTCTACTTAAGGGGATGCCGTACACTTAATTGTTCGATTTACCGAATAAATGAGAAACGACTACATTAAAATTTGATAGAGGCTTGATATTTGGTACATGGGCGAATAATGTGATAGTAAACCCAATGAAAATGGATTTTTTCAAAAATGAATATTTAAGGGGGTAGGTACTGTACACAAAAACATTCGAAAGGTGAATTGATAGAAAAAACATGCTTTGCAATGAGTTGGAAACTTCAAATATGGTGTAGGGGTAAATAGTTGAAAAGGTAGAAAGTGTGCAATTTCAGTTTTCCAATATTTGCTGTTGTAGGGAGTGCCGCTCACTAAAATATTCGATTTGTCGAACAAATTGAAAACGCCTCCTTTACAATGTGATAGAGGCTTGAAATTTAGTATATGGGCTCATCATTTGAAAAACAAACCCAAGATGAATTCTGTTTTTCAAATATGTGCATTTAAGAGGGTGTAACACAGAAAAACGTTCAAAAGTTGAAGTGATAGGAAAACATGCTTCGCGATAAGATAGAGACTTCAAATTTGGTGTACGGGGAGATAGTTTGAAAGGAAGAAAGTGTGCATTTCCAGATTTCCAATATTTGCTACTTTAGGGTGTGCCGCACACCAATATGTTCGATTTTCCGAAAAATGAGACACTCATCCTTTTAAATGTGATACAAGCTTGATATTTGGTATATAAGCCAATCATCAGACAAAAAACTCAAGGTGAACAGAGTTGTTTAGAAATGTTCATTTATGGGTCTGCTCCACGGAAAAACATTCGAAAGGGGAAATGATAAATTAGCATGCTTCGGGGTGAGATAGTGACTTTAATTTGGTGTACGGGTAGATCGTTCTAAAGGAAGAAGTGCGCAATTTAAATTTTCCAATATTTTCTTCTTTAGGGGTTCTACACACCAAAATATTCGAGTTGCCGAATAAATGTGAAACGCGAATTATTCGAAAATTCACATTATTCAGGTTTTGCTTATTGTGAGACCGTTGATATTCAACGGGTATTCTTCTAGTATATACTAATTGCAAAGTGTCCGTCTGTCTGTCCGTGTGTCACGCTTTTTTTAAGCACTTCCCGAATAGATAGTCTTGAAAATTGGTACATGGATCGATCGTTCGATAAAACTCCCTGGAATAATCGAATTTTCGAAATATGTTCTGAAGAAAGGGTGCTCCACACTAAAACGTTTGAAAAGTGAAATGAAGAAAAGCAAGCTTTGCGATAAGATAAAAACTTCAAATTTGGTGTATGGGTACATCGTTTGTAAGGAAGAAAGTGTGCAATTTTAGATTTTTAATATTTGCAACTGTAGGGGGTGTCGCGCACCGAAATGTTCGATTTGCCGAACAAATGAGAAACGTCAGATTTTAAATTTAACAGAGGCTTGAAATTTGGTATATGGGCTAATAATTTAATGAAAACTCCCATGACAAAAGTGTTTCTCAAAAATATTCGTTTATAGGGGTGCTCCAGAGAAAAACGTTCGAAAGGTGAAATGACAAAAAAACCATGTTTAGAGATGCGATAGAGATTTCATATTTAGTGTACAGGTAGATAGTTCAAAAAGCAGAGCGTGTACAATTTTAGTTTTCCGACATTTCATTTTCTAAGTTAGTTTCATTTTCTGAGGTGCCGCAAACCCAAATGTTCGATTTTCCTAATAGATGAAGAATGCCTCCTTTTATATTGTAATAGAGGCTTGATATTTGGTATATGGGACAATCATCTAATGAAAAACACAAGAATAGAATTTTTGAAAACTGTTAAGAGGGTAGCTACTGCTCACGAAAACGTTCGAAAAGTAAAATGATAAAAAAAATATGCTTAGCGATGGAATAGAAACTTCAAATTTGTACACGTAGATAGTTTAAAAGAAACAAAGTGTGCAATAGAAAATTTCCAATATTTGTAATTTTTTGGAGATTCCGCAGATCAAAACGTTCGAAATGTGGAATGATAGAAAAACATGATTTGCGATGAGATACAGATTTCAAATTTCGTGTATGGCTATATCGCTAAAAAGGAAAAAGGTGTACAATTTCAGATTTCCAATATATGCTACTTAAGGGGATGTCACACACCAAAATGTTCGATTTGCCTAATAAATGAAAAACGCTAACTTTTAATTTGAAAGAGGCTTAAAATTTGGTACATGGGCTAATCATTTGATGAAAACCAAACACGAATAGTTTCTCATAAATGTTCATTTAAGAGCGTGTTCCATATAAAAACGTTCGAAAGGTGATATAGTAATAACTTTGCATGCTTCTGTATGAGATAGAGACTTCAAATTTGATGTTCGGGTTAGTTTAAAAGGAAAAAAGTCAAAATAATTTCAGTTTTCCAATATTTTCTTCTATAGGGAGTTCCGCACACCTAAATTTTCAATTTTCCGAATAAATATGAAACGTGAATTATTCAAAAATGTACGTTATTCGGGGGCTGCTAGTTGTGGGACCGTTGATTTTCAACGAGTGTTCGGCTAAATCTATATACACTAATCACCAAGTGTCCGTCTGTCTGTCACGCGTTTTTCAGGCACTTCCCGAAAACATAAAAACGTGCAATCTGATACATGGTTCGATCGTTCGATAAAATCCCCTGGAAAAATTGTATTTTCTGTAAATGGCCTAAAGAGAGGATGCTCCACACCAAAACGTTCGAAAAGTTAAATGATAGAAAAGCATTCTTTGCTATAAGATAGAGACTTTAAATTTGGTGTATGGGTAAATCGTTCGAAAGGAAAAAAGCGTTTAATTTCAGATTTCCAGTATTTTCTACTCAATGGAATGTCACACACCAAAATTTTCGATTTGCCGTATAAATCAGAAACGGCTCCAATAAAATTTGAAAGAGGCTTGAAATTTGGTATAAGGGCTAATCATTTGATGAAAACACCCAAGATGAATAAAGTTTTCTAAAAATATTGTTTTAAAGGGGTGCTCTAGAAAAAACCGTTTGAAAGGTAAACTGATAAAAAAACATGCTTCGGGATGAGATAGAGATTTCAAATTTAGTATACGGTTATAGTTTGGAAGGAAGAAAGTGTACAATTTCATTTTTCTAATATTTTCTACTTTAGGGGATGAAGCATACTAAAACGTTCGATATTCGGAATAAAGGAGAAACACATCTTTTAAAACGTGATAGAGGCTTGATATTTGGTATATGGGGGAATCGTCTGATAGAAAACCCAAGAAGAATGGAGTTTTACAAAAATGTAGATTTAAGGGGATGGGTACTAGTACTAGACGCAAAATCATTCGAAAGGTGAAATGATAAAATAAACATGCTTCGCGATGAGGTAGAAACTTCAAATTTGGTGTACCGGTAAATAGTTGGAAATGAAGAACATGTGCATTTGCAGTTTACCAACATTTGATATTGTAGGGAGGTGCTCTCACTAAAATATTCGATTTGACGAACAAATGAAAAATGCCTCCTTCACAATGTGATAGAGCATAAGCTTGATATTTACTATATGGGCAAATCATATGATATAAAACCCCAAGATGATTACGATTTTTGAAAAATGTTCATTTAAGGGGGTGCTAAACAGAAAAACTTTCGAAAGGTGAAGGGATAGAAAAAACATGCTTCGTGATAGGATAGAGACTTCAAATTTGGTGTACTGGTAGACAGATTGTTTGAAAGGAAGAAAGTGTGCAAATTCAGATTTCCAATATTTGCTACTTTAGAGGGTGCAAAACACCAATATGTTCGATTTTCCGAATAAAGATCACACTATTTTTTTAATGTGATCGAGGATTGATACTTGTAAATGTACCAATCATCTGATAAAAACCTGAGTCGAACAGAGTTTTTCAAAAATGTTCATTTATGGGTATGCTTAACAAAAATCGTTTGAAGGAGAAAATCATAAAATAGTATGCTTCGGGATGAGACAGAGGCTTTAATTTGATGTACGGGTGAGCAAGTTAAACTAATGAAGAGGTGAGCAAGTTAAGTTTACCAATATGTTCTACTTTAGGGGGTTCTGCACACCAAAACATTGATTTGCCGAATAAATGTGAAACACAACTTATTCAAAAATTTACAATATTCAGGCTTGTTTTTTGAGAGACCGTTGATTTTTAACGGGTATTCGGCAAGTATATACTAATTGAAAAGTGTCCGTCTGTCTGTCACGGTTTGTTTCGAGGTGCCGCGCATCGAAATGTTCGATTTGCCGAATAAATGAGAAAAACCTGCTTTAAAATATGATAGTGGCCAACCTGAAATTTGGTATTTGGTCTAATAATTTAATGAAAATACCCAAGAAGAATAGAATTTAAAAAAATGTTGAAGAATGATGATGATTTCAAATTTGGTGTACGTGTAGATAGTTCGAAAGGAAGAGCATGTGCAATTTCAGTTTTAAGATATTTTTTCTTCAGGAGGTACCGCGAACACAAATGTTCGATTTGCCAAATGAATGTGAATCGCGAATAATTTAAAAATTTACGTTATTTAAGGGTTGCTTATTGTGAAACCGTTGATTTTCAACGGGCATTCAGCTAATCTATTATTATTATATATACTAATTCCAAGTGTCCGTCTGTCTGTCACGCCTTTTTAGGCACTTCCCGAATAGATAGAGACTTGCAATTTGGTACACGGGTCGGTCGTTCAATAAATCCCCCTGGAAAAATCGAATTTTTCGAAAACGTTCTATAGAGGTGGTGCCCCACACCAAAACGCTCGAAAAGTTAAATGACGGGAAAGCATGCTTTGTGATGAGATAAAGACTTCAAATTTGGTATATGGGTAAATCACTCGAAAGGAAGAAAGCGTGCAATTTCTGATTTCCAGTATTTTCTCCTTAAGGGGGGGTGCAGCACACCAAAACGTTCGAAAAGTGATATGATAGGAGAGCATGCTTTGCGATGAGATAGAGACTTCAAATTTGGAGTATAGGTAAATCGTTCAAAAATAAGAAAGTGCGCAATTTCAGATTTCCAATATTTTCTACTTAAAGGGGTGTTGCACACTAAAACGTTCGAAAAGTGAAATGATAGGAAATCATGCTTTGCGATGAGGTAGAGACTTCAAATTTGGCGTATGCGTAAATCGTTCAAATGGAAGAAAGAGTGCAATTTCAGATTTCCAATATTTTGTACTTAAGGGGGTGCCGCATACCAAAATGTTCGATTTACAAAATAAATGAGAAAACGCTCCTTTAAAATTTGATAGAGCTTTGAAACTTGGTATATGGGCTAATCATTTGACGGAAACACGCAAGACGAGTATAGTTTTTTTAAAATGTTCGTTTAAGGGGGTGCTCCAGAGTGAAATGTTCGAAAAGTGAATTTTAGAAAACCATGCTTCGAAATGAGATAGAGATATCAAATTTGGTGTAAGGGTAGATAGTTTGAAAAGAAGAAAGTGTGAAATTTCAGATTTCCAATATTTGCTACTTTAAGGAATGCGCAATAATATGTTCGATTTTCCGAATAAATGAGCACGCTTCCTTTAAAACATGATAGAGATTTGATATTTGGTATATGGGCCAATCATCTGATAAAAAACACAAGACAAACAGAGGAAGAAATGTGCAAATTCAGTTTTCCAATATTTTCTTCTTTAGGGGGTTCTGCACACCAAAATATTCGATTTGTCGAATAAATGTGAAACGCGAATTATTATAAAATTTACATTATTCAGGGATTGCTTATTGCGAGACCGTTGATTTTCAACGGGTATTCGGCTAGTATATACTAATTGCCAAGTGTCCGTCTGTCTATCCGTCTGTCTGTCTGTTACGCCTTTTTTAGGCACTTCCCGAATAGATAGAGACTTGCAATTTAGTACACGGCTCGGTCGTTCGATAAAACCCCCTGGAAAAATCGAATTTTTCGAAAACGTTCTATAGAGGTGGTGCCCCACACCAAAACGTTCGAAAAGTTAAATGACGGGAAAGCATGCTTTGTGATGAGATAAAGACTTCAAATTTGGTATATGGGTAAATCACTCGAAAGGAAGAAAGCGTGCAATTTCTGATTTCCAATATTTTATCCTTAAGGGGGGTTGCAGCACACCAAAACGTTCGAAAAGTGATAAGATAGGAGAGCATGCTTTACGATGAGATAGAGACTTCAAGTTTGGAGTATGGGTAAATCGTTTGAAACAAAGAAAGTGTGGAATTTCAGATTTCCAATATTTTCTACTTAAGGGGGTGCCGCACACCAAAACATTCGAAAACTGAAATGATAGGAAAGCATGCTTTGCGGTGAGATAGAGACTTCAAATTCGGTGTATGGGTAAATCGTTCGAAAGGAAGAAAGTGTGCAATTTCAGATTTCCAATATTTTCTACTTAAGGGGGTGTCGCACACCAAAACGTTCGATTTGCCGAATAAATGAGAAAATACGGCTTTAAAATTTGATAGAGGCTTAAAATTTGGTATATGGGATAATAATTTGACGAAAACGCCCAAGACGAATACAGTTTTTCAAAAATGTTCGTTTAAGGGGGTGCTCCAGAGTAAAACGTTCGAAAATTGAATTGATAAAAAACCAAGCTTCGGAATGAGATTGAAATATCAAATTTGGTGTAAGGGTAGATAGTTTGAAAGGAAGAAAGTGTGAAATTTCAGATTTCCAATATTTGTTACTTTCAGGGGTGCGCACACTAATATGTTCGATTTTTCGAATAAAGGAGAAATGCTCCTTTTAAAACGTGATAGAGGCTTGATATTTGGTATATGGGCGAATCATTTGATGGAAATCACAAAAAGAATAAAGTTTTTAAAAAATGTGTATTTAAGTGGGTAGACACTCCGCACTAAAATATTCGAAAGGTCAAATGCATAGAAAAGCATGCTTCGCTATGAGTGCACCAAAGGAAGAGCACCAAATTTCGCTATCGCGCAAATTTGGTGCTCTTTCTTTTAAATGTGATAGAGGGACCAATAATCCGATAAAAAACACAAGACAAACAGAGGAAGAAATCCGCAAATTTAGTTTCCCAATATTTTCTTCTTTAGGGGGTTCTGCACACCAAAATATTCCATCTGTCGAATATATGTGAAACGCGAGTTATTATAAAATTTGCATTATTCAGGGATTGCTTATTGCGAGACCGTTGATTTTCAACGGGTATTCGGCTAGTATATACTAATTGCCAAGTGTTCGTCTGTCTGTCTGTCACGCTTTTTTCAGGCACTTCCCGAATAGATAGAGACTTGCAATTTGGCACACGGCTCGGTAGTTCGATAAAACCCCCTGGAGAAATCGAATTTTTTGAAAACGTTCTATAGAGGGGGTACCCGACACCAAAACGTTCGATAAGTTAAATGACGGGAAAGCATGCTTTGCGATGAGATAGATACTTCAAATTTGGTATATGGGTAGATCACTCGAAAGGAAGAAAGTGTGCAATTTCAGATTTCCAATATTTTCTTCTTAAGGGGGGGTGCAGCATACCAAAACGTTCGAAAAGTGAAATGATAGGAAAGAATGCTTTGCGATGAGGTAGAGACTTCAAATTTGGTGTATGGGTAAATCGTTCGAAAGGAAGAAAGTGTGCAATTTCAGATTTCCAATGTTTTCTACTTAAGGGGGGGGGGGGTGCAGCATACCAAAACGTTCGAAAAGTGATATGATAGGAGAGCATGCTTTGCGATGAGATAGACTTCAAGTTTGGAGTATGGGTAAATCGTTTGAAACAAAGAAAGTGCGGAATTTCAGATTTCCAATATTTTCTACTTAAGGGGGTGCCGCACACAAAAATGTTCGATTTTCCGTCTACAGGGGGTGCTCCACACCAAAACGTTCGAAAAATGACATGGTAGGAAAGCATGCTTTGCGATGAGATAGTTACTTCAGATTTGGTGTATGGATAAATCGTTCGAAAGGCAGACAGTGTGCATTTTCAGATTTCCAATATTTTCTACTCAAGGGGGTGCCGCACACCAAAACGTTCGAAAAGTGAAATGATAGGAAAGCCTGCTTTGCGATAAGATAAGGACTTCACATTTGGTATATAGGTAAACCGTTCGAAAGGAAGAAAGTGTGTAATTTCAGATTTCCAATATTTCCTACTTAAGGGGGTGCGCACACAAAAATGTTCGATTTTCCGAAAAAATGAGAAACGGCCCCTTTAAAATTTGATAGAGGCTCAAAATTTTATATATAGACTAATCATTTGATGAAAACACCCAAAACGAATATAATTTATCAAAAATGTTCGTTTAAGGGGGTTCTACAGAGGAAAACGTTCGAAATGTGAATTGATAAAAAAAACATGCTTTGAAATAAGATACAGACTTCAAATTTGGTGTACAGGTAGATAGTTCGAAAGGAAGAACATGTGCAATTTGAGTTTTCGGATATTTTGAACTTTTGGGGGTGCCTCAAAACTACATGTTCGATTTGTCGAATAAATAAGAAACGCGAATTATTAAAAAATTTGCATTATTCAGGGGTTGCTTAATGAGGGGCCGTTGATTTTCAACGGGTATGCGGCTAGTATATACTAATTGCCTAGTGTCCGTCTGTCTGTCACGTTTTTTTAGGCACTTCCCGAATAGATAGAGACTTGCAATTTGGTATACGGCTCGGTCGTTCGATAAAACTTCCTGAAAAAATCGGATTTTTTGAAAACGTTCTTTAGTGGGGGTGCTCCACACCAAAACGTTCGAAAAGCAAAATGATAGAAAAGCATGCTTTGCGATAAGATAGAGACTTCAAATGTGGTGTATGGGTAAATCGTTCAAAAGGAAGAAAGTGTGCAATTTCAGATTTCCAATATTTTTTACTTAAGGGGTGCAGCATACCAAAATGTTTGATTTTCCGAATAAATAAGAAACAGCTCCTTCCTTTAAAACTTGATAGAGACTTGAAATTTGGTATATGGACTAATCATTTGATAAAAACACCCAAGACGAATATAGTTTTTCAAACATTCTCATTTAAGGGGGTGCTCCAGAGGAAAACGTTCGATAGGTAAATTGATAAAAAAACCATGCTTCGGAATGAGATAAAGATTTCAAATTTGGAATGCAAGTAGATAGTTCGGAAGGAAGAATATGTACAATTTCAATTTTCCAATATTTTTTGCTTAAGGGGGTGCCGCACACAAAAATGTTCCATTTTCGAAATAAAGATAAAACGCCCCGGAAAAACGTGATAGAGGCTTGATATTTGGTATATAGGTGACTCGTGTGATGAAAAATCCAAAGAAAATGATTTTTTTAAAAATGTTCGATTAAGAGGGTGCTCCTGAGAAAAACGTTCAAAAGGTGAAATGACGAAAAACTATGCTTCTGGATAGGATAGAGACTTCAAATTTGGTGAACCGGTAGATAGTTCGAAATAAAAAGTATGTGTAATTTCAGTTTTACAATATTTTCGAATTTAGGGGGTGCCGCAAACCCAACTGAATAAATGAGATAGTTCGAAAAGGAAGGTAGATAGCCTTCCTTTTTCGATTACTACCTTCCTTTTCTGAATAAATGAGAAACTATTTCATTAAATTTTGTTAGAGGGTTGAAATCTGGTATATGGGCTAATCATATAATGAAAACACCCAAAACGAATAGAGTTTCTCAGAAATGTTCGATTAAGCTGATGCTCCAGAGAAAAAGTTCGAAATATGAAATTATAAAAAAAAAGCTTCCGGATGAAATAGATATTTCAAATTCAGTGTACGGGTATGTAATTTGGAAGGAAGAAAGTGTACAATTTCAGTTTTCCAATATTCTCTATTTTAGGAGATGCCGCACACCAAAATATTCGATTTTTCGAATAAGTTATACACGTTTCCTTTTAAATGTGATAGAGGCTTGGTATTTGGTATATGGACCAATCACCTGATTAAAAACCCAACACGAATAGAGTATTTTCCTAAATGTCAATTTATAGCTGTGCTCCACAGAAAGACGTTCGAATGGGGAAATGATAAAATAACATGCTTCGGAATGAGATAGATACTTTAATTTTGTGTATGAGTAGATAGTTCGAAACGAAGAAGTGTGCAATATTTCCGATTAAGTTTTCCAATATTTCCTTCTTTAAGGGGCTCTACACACTAAAATATTCTATTGGCCGTTTCAATGTGGAACTCGAATTATTCAAAAATTTGCATTATTCGGTGTGTTGCTTATTTCGAAACCGTTGATATTCAAGGGGTGTTCTGTTAGTATATACTAATTGCCATGTGTCCGTCACACTTTTTCTAGGCACTTCTCGAATAAATAGAGACTTGTAATTTTGTGCACGGATCGATCGTTCGATAAACCTCCCAAGAAAAATCGAATTTTTCGAAAATGTTCTATAGAGGGCATGCTCCACACCAAAATTTTCGAAAAGTGAGAAGATAGAAAAGTATGCTTTACATTGAGATCGAAACTTCACATTTAGTGCATGGGTACATCATTCGAATGGAAGGAAGTATGCAATTTCAGATTTCCAATATTTTCTTCATAAGCGGGATGCCTCACAACAAAATGTTCGATTTACCGAATAAATGTGAAACGAATGTTTAAAAGTTTGATAGAGGCTTGAAATGTTGTATATGGGCTAATCATTTGATGAAAACACCCAAGACGATTATAGTTTTTCAAAAATGTTCGTTTAAGGGGGTGCTCCGGAGTAAAACGCTCGGAGTAATTCGTTTATCTAGCGAAATATCGCCAGCTTGCAGTATTTAGCCCCAGATTGACGAAAATATCGTCAAAATTGCAAAAATAACACCAAGTTGTTGAAAATGACGTCCAAATAAGCCAAGCCAAGACGCTTCGTTACGGGCTTCCATGGGACCGAAGGTCCCTTACGCCCACATCAGAATATAATAATGTCCACTGTTGATGGTTTTATCTGTATAGCAATATGGTGGTAATAGCAATCTGCCTCGTGGGGTTGCTTGGTTGAAGTCAGAGATGGCTCGTGGAGTCCATCTTCGTCTTGGAGTGGCGAAGTACTTCGGCTGGTGGCACGCTGAAAGCAAGAAGGAGGTGGGCGGGGCCAAGGAGAGAGGACCAATAGAAAAATAGTCGCAGTGCTAGGGCGGTGATCAGAGTTTGATCTACAATTTAGAGGTTAACAGGGGTAATTTTAAGTCAAGTTTATAAATAAATATAAATTTTTAGAAGTTAGCGGTTATAAAGTAACTAGAAAGGGGTTATACAAGTACAATAGTGGCTAAAAAACACTGCGCTACAGGCGGAGGATACTATCAATTTCCGGTCGAGTTGCAAAGAAAAAAGGCCCTTTTCAGGGACACCGATGAACAATTTTATAAATAAAATTTAAACTATGTCGAGAAGGTAAATACGCACAAGGAGTAAGACCGGGCTGGCACAGCATAAATATAATCAAAGCATAAATAAGAGTCAAGTTCCGAAAGGGAATACGTGGCATTGCCAGGTGATATTTTTAAGGGGAGGGCGCATCTGCGAGAGTATGATAGCTCTCGTAGATGAACCAGACCAGATCAATTTGCGTAGTCGCCGTACACAGTTTAGGGAGCGCTCTTCTGAACGCTTCTAGAAGTAATTATTTATCAAGTGAGTTTCTCATTTCGATAATAGTCGCAAAAAAGTCGGTATAGTTGATGGCATTGCCATCAACTGGGTTTTTAGAATTTGGGTTGGCGACGGCTGGGACCGACGGTTTAGGAATTTGTCCGGAAATTTTGGAAATTAAGGCATTCTCGTTATCAGATAAGTCAACAGTTTCATGGTTACCAGAAACTACATTAGCAAAATTTTGGTTGGGCTTTATGCCAGCAGGTCGGAAAGAACGACTCTGTTTCCCAGGGTCTAATCCTGGGGGGGGGGGGTGCGCTGTGGCTGAATTTGGAGTTATGCTGGGGTTTGTCCCTTACTCTCTTGGTCACAGGCGAGTTGCCCGGGTTTTTAGGGCAGCCCCGCCAGCTGGCAGCATGTGCGCCCCCGCAGTTGCAGCACAGCTTGAAATCGGCTTTACAGTCGATTGCGGCGTGGGGCCCTGCGCATTTGACGCAGCGCAATGGCAGCCTACATACCAGACTGCTATGGTAAAAACCATTGCATGAATGAAATTGGCTGGCAAAGCCTCTGCGCCCCATGTAGGGCTCCACGGTCACTCCTGTGCCCAAGAGCACAGATATTTGAAAAAGTTCGTCCCGGGAGCTAATTGAAGGTAGTATAAAGGAAGGGGTTGCCCGCTTCCTCTTTTAGAGAGTCGTACACAGCTGAGGACTTGAAACTCCATGGCTTCAAAACAGCGTTTTATTAAATTAATATCAGTGACAATGGGGAGTCCCCCTAATGACACACTTTACAGGGAGGTCCTCTTTAAGAGAGAAGGTTCTGAACGGAGCTCCGTGCTTGGTCAGATAATCGATGCTGTTGCGATATTCTTCGTTGTTTTGAACAACAATTCTAAAAAATTGGCGGTCAAGGACCGGAACAATTTCAGGTGCAAATCTACTTTTTAAATTGAAGAGGATGGACGGCCACTGTGGGCAGGAAGCACTAACAAGAATGGGTGGTACAGTCTGGGGTTTCGGCACTTTCGCCGCGTGGTCGTTCTTTCCACAACCGGTCGAGCTGTGATTGGATGTCTCTGAATCCATCGACAGCGTGCGTTTTCTGTTTGCTTTATGGATAAATCCATCTGCATCCGTATAAGTACGGGGGTTACTAGCCCTATTAGTATGGGGAGCTTAGACTTCAAGTTGTGTGGACGTACTTTAGTATTGCTCCTGCTTTTTATCAGTTGGTGATCTTCTTGCTTCCGCTTGGGCGTGTTATATATAGTTACGATAGAGCACGTCGAGCAAAGCAATTCTACAGCTTGTTGTGTACGGGCGATTCGCCATTTTGGATTTTGTGCTTTTCATTTTGGAGTGCCACGTGTGTTGTTACCACGTGGTAGTGCTATTTTTTGGAACTTCTCTACCCTGACGATATGGATTTGGAACGAGGCGACGTGGCAGCTACTCGCGAACTTGCTGGTGAGCTGGACGAGGAGGAATTCGGGCCTCTCAAGGGTGCCTTGATGAATTACTGCGAAACTCTACCTGATGATGGACTGATGACTGGACTGAAGGAAGAAGTCAAGACCGCCGTCAACTTCTGCACCCTGGCAGTCTACGTGATGACTCTTCACATCAAGGAACTGCTGATGAACGGACTACTGGGACAGGAAGAGGACCAAGATTCTAGGTTCGTTACTTTCTGTGAACTCTTTTTTGTTTGCCCAGAAATTGGATAGGTTTATTGATTGTGATATTTATGAGATTTCTAAATGTGAGGGATGTAATTCTAGTGGTCAAATCAAAAGTAAAATGATAGAGCTAGGCTTAATTAAGGAAATTAAAGATGAAGATAAACTTAAAACGGTTGAAAATCCAAATAAAAAAAGAAAGATGGAGGGGCAATCCACTAAGGATGCTCCTACTAAAAGCCAGATTGTAGAAGAAAACTTAAATGTCCATGATAACATGGACTGTAATGAAATAGCTGATAACGTTGTAAATGTAACTGACAATGATTATGTTAAAACTAAGACTTACGCTGAGATTGCCGCGCAACCAGTTGTGTTTAAAAGTGCACCTAAACCTAAAACGGTCGAAAATAGTGACAGGCTAACAACAGTTGAAGTTGAGAAAAAAGACCCAAAAGCTGAATATTTTTTCATAAAGTTCAATGATAATTACAAGGTTCTCCTTAAAAAACTAAATGATATCTCAGGAAATAAAGTATCTGGCAAGCTCACAGGAGACATGCTAAAATTGATTCCAAATGACGCTGACACCTACAGGGTTGTACAGCGCCATTTAAGTAGTGAGAAAATCCCCTTCCACAGCTTAAACCTAAAGACGGAAAGGCCAAAAAAGGTAGTTCTGAAGGGACTACCAACAAATTATAACATGGAGGAAATAAAAATCACTTTAACATCCGAAGAATTAGATGTAGTCCGGGTTTCTCAACTAAGAAACACTAAAACGAGATTACCCCTGCCGATCTTCTTAGTCAGCCTTAGGCCTACGGCAGACTGGCAGAGGGTCTACAGACTAACAAGATTAGGTTACTTGGCTGTGAAGGTAGAGGCCTTCAGAGCATGGGGCTTCAAAATCTGCTACCGGTGCCAACAGTTCAATCACTCCTCGGAGAACTGCAGTATGCCACCTAAGTGCCTTAAGTGTGCTGAAGAACACTTCACACGGGACTGCCAGAGACCTAGGTCTGAGAAGGCTACGTGTGCAAATTGCAATGGAGACCACCCAGCGAACTTCAGGCAATGCCCGAAGAACCCCTGGAACAGAGGAAATGCACCGGGGTATGCCCCCCCCATCCCCAAAATCAGATACCCCCTTGGAGACAAAAGGCCCTCGGATTAAACTCCCAGGCACCCCCTCAGGGCTCCTCGCACACTGTGCCACAGCAAAATAGATACCAATCTTCAGCACCCACCAGATCGGTGCAAGAGCAGGCCCCCAAACCTTCGTCTTCCAGAGAATTGACTCCGGAAGAAGTAAAACTGGCTACTATAGCCATTATAAAGAGAAAGGAAGCCGAAAAAGCCAGACAGGCGGAACTAGAAGCTAAAATTGTGAATCAATATGCTAAATCAAAAGAAGAAATCAAAACACGTGAAGCCAAAACAAAACGAGTCAGAGAGGAAGAGCTCGCGCAAACCCAGCTGTTAGAAAAAACGGTTGAAAAAAGGCAAAAAACTACTGAGGTCCAAAAGGATACTCACAAAAATGACCAAACCGCGGTTGAGGCTGAGGATATGGAAGCTGAGACTGAACCTGCTGGTAAAACCAATGATGAAAAGATAGATGAAATCCTCAACCTCATCAGAGGGTTTATCACCATGTTCGACCTAGATGCAATAAAACACCTGTTGATGCAGTTCGCAGAGCTAATACAAAAAAAGAGTGATCCAATGCAAATGGTCTTTGAGGCTTTTAAATTAATCGCGGACTTTAAAAATAACAGTGAGAATCAAATCCGCCATGGCTAGGTCCCAAAAAGAAAGCTTTAAAATAATATTTTGGAATGCGAACGGCATATCTCCAAGAATAAATGAACTTAGGAGCTACGTAAATGAAAATGATGTAGATGCCCTGTTAATTCAGGAAACTAAAGTTAGAGAAAATAAAAAACTAAATATAGCAAACTATATTGGCTATCACAACCTAAGCTCAAATACAACTGCTAGAAACCCCCATGGAGGAACAGCAATATATATCAAAAGAAATATTCCCCACGAGGAAATAAACAACATAAATCTTCAAGGAGTAGAAAATACTAGCATAAAAATTAAAATAAATAATGTAAACCCATTTATCCTAACTTCAATATATGTCAAAAACATGAGTGGTATAAATGTAGCTGCGCAGCTGGAACTGCTTTTCTCGCGATATCCAAACACAATACTCGCGGGCGACTTCAATGCACACCACCGAGCGTGGGGCAGCAGGAGAGCCAACATACGCGGTACACAGATACACAGATTACTGAACACAACAAACACCAACATCATTGCACCGTCGAGACCAACCTGCTTCTCAGGTGCCAACGGCTCATTCATAGACTTTGTCCTAACGAGAAACATAGAATACGCTCACACTATCGATACCCTTGATGAATTCGACTCGGATCATTTACCGGTATTGGTGACATTCGATCTGAACACTCCCCTTCCAGCCTCTCTGGGACAAGAGAGGGGAACTGGAACGTTTTCAAAAGAGCACTTTTTGAGCCGCACTTGGCAGTACCCAACATTATGAGCACGGCGGATATTGACTCTGCCACACACACACTCCCAACAGAAATCAAGAGAGCTATTGCCTCTGCCACAACACATCGTGAGTCACCAAAAATGCCCACACTTTCCCACCATGTCAAACAATTAGTTAGGCAAAGGAACAGAATGCGTAAGACATGGCAGGCTAATAGAGACCCTACCCTCAAAAGGGAGCTTAACAGACTCACGTGGAAAGTCAGGGATAAAATTGTCGCAGAAAAGCAGCAACAGTATAAAGAGTTAATTGAATCCCTCAGCCCAGAAGACGTATCGCTCTGGCAATTCGCTAAAAGACTCAGAAAACCTCAAATTAAACTCCCGCCACTAATAGATGGCGTTAAAATCGCGTACTCAGACGAAGAAAAAGCAGAGGCGCTTGCTAGGCATTACGAAAAGCAATTTGAAACAAACCACGATCTAATGTGTCAGGACACCCTAAGAATGGTTAGGCAAACTCTAAACAACTTCAGGAACTCCCCGGTCACGGTTGAGATTAACCCAGCCACCCCGCAAGAGATAATTGATATCATCAAAAACCTTAAAAACCGTAAAAGCCCAGGGCACGACAAAATCAGGAATATTGCGGTCAAAAACCTACCCTTAAATATAATATTTTACTTGACCACCCTAATAAACAAAATACTAAAACTAAATTATTTCCCCAAAGAATGGAAGGAAGCAATAATTATAGCGATCCATAAGCCTGGTGAGGATGCCACAATTCCAGCCAACTACAGACCAATCAGCTTACTACCGACACTTAGTAAAATTACTGAGAAAATAATTCTTAATAGACTGAACACGCACCTTAGTGAGAATGATATTATCATTCCGGAGCAGTTTGGATTTCGGCCAAAACACTCCACCACTCATCAATTGCTGAGAGTGGTAGAGTACATATCTTCTGGACTTAATAGTAAGACACCCACAGCTGCGCTTTTTCTTGACATACAAAAAGCATTTGATAAAGTGTGGCACAGTGGATTAGCACACAAATTGATCACTCTAAAAGTCCCTGACGCACTTGTCAAACTTTTAATCTCATACCTAAATAACAGACACTTCCAAGTTAGAGTAAAAGATAACTTGTCTACACCCAAGCTCATTAAAAGTAGAGTACCGCAAGGATCCATCCTGGGCCCGACACTCTTTAACATATATCTAAATGACATCCCCAGGACCCTAGACACGGAGCTGGCACTCTATGCAGACGACAGTGCGATACTTGCAAAACATCCTTACGTCTCAGTAATGCACAGACAGCTACAACAACACTTAGACATACTCCAAACATGGCTGGAAAAATGGCGAATAAAATTAAACCCCAATAAATGTCATTGGATTTATTTCTCTAGAAAACGTAAACCTCCGCCGCCTCTGTACATAAACAACCATGCCCTAAAACGGAAAAATCCACTAAATACCTAGGTGTAACGATAGATTCCCACCTAACCTGGAAACAGCACGTAACGAACTTAATCAAAAAAGCGTATATGGCCACAGGAGCCTTATACCCAATGATAGGAAACGGAAATCTAAGTTATCAAAATAAACTCCTAATTTATAAATCGGTCATCCGCCCGGGAATGCTGTATGCAGCACCCGTATGGGGATATGCCTGTAAAACTACTATAGACTTACTAGAGAGAAAACAAAACAAAACCCTAAGGATTATAAGGAAAGCTCCTAGATACTTAAGAAACTCGGTAATTAGGAAAGACTTCAAAATAAAAACTGTTAGAGCCCAAATTAAAAAGCTAGCGCTTAAATTCTATAAAAATCTGCCATCTGTTCCAAATGAACTACTATTCAATCTGCATGACTATGATCATCGCAAAGTCAAATCACGTAAGAGACCCCGCGCGGTACTTAATATTGATAATCGGAATTAGGTAAGTCCCAACTTAAATAGTTGATATTAAATTAAAACTCGATCAATGTTTTCTAAAAAATGTTCTTAAACCTTAAACTGCCAAATTGATAGGAAATCCTTAGAACTGCATCAACTCCCCAAAATTACTCAAACTCTAAATGTGCAACAAACTGCCACACTAGGAGCTAAGTCAAATAATAAAGATTGGAGATTGGAGAGATTGAAGGCGCTTCGCGCCTGGTGCTCTTTTCTGGACGAAACCCATACCTGACCTATTAGTATGATTTAAATTAGCATTTTGATCAGAGTTAACATTATCGTTAAGATTAGTGCCGGCATTTGTATCGGCTAAGTCAATATCCATAGTATCAGTTACTTGGCACGTGGCCAGATTTGAGTTAGAGTTTAAGTTTAAGTTTACATTTTGAGTTGAATTTGAGTTAGTTTTTAAATTTACATCATTAGATTTAGCAGTCTTATCATTATTAAGGTTTACTTTATCAGTTACCTGAGAATTGATAGTAGAATCAGTGGCTTTAGGAGCCTTAGTTTTAGGGTTAGGGGGAGGGAGGGGGTAGCTAAGACATGCTTACCATCCGAGTACTCCGCCATCTTGCCAGGCTTGGTCGTCTCGTCAGCAGTAGAGTCGGTTTTGGCTCCAAAAATGGCTGCTCTTTTCGCTGAAACCTTCTTCTCAAGATCGGCAATCTGTTGCTCTAGATAACTGTAGTTAACACTAGCTGTGTTAGGATCGAAACACTCTTCCATATTGATCGTAGAATCGTCACTCTTGTGCGGTACAGTCACGTTTTTCTTTCCCATGTCGGGAGCTCGCTAGGACACAACCTACACTCACGGAGTCCAACCACAGGACCACAGGAACAGAATCACGTCCAAATAATGAATTTGTATTAAAATATTTTAATATAGACTATATTGAGGATGCTATCAATATTGATAATTGTTAATTTAGAGCTGCGTAGAATATAAGTTAATTGGGTACGAAATTGTTTTACATGTTGTCATCTAGAAAAGCGCCAAATGTATAATTCAACGTTAGAAACACTCTCCTGTGGATCATTTCTAACTGCGAAAGAAATACATGTATTGCATTGTATAAGGAAAGTTATGTGCTGAGAGCATCAGATATTTTTTATACAGTTTTTACGCAACATATCTATCTACACGTAAATTTCACTCGTTCTGAATTTCTCACACGCGCACATACACACAACACACACAAAAAAAACATACACGTAAGCAAACGTTTTCCAAAGTTTCAAAAAGTATTCACAATGTCTTAAAATGCACTTACGTGATTTGGAATGATAAAAATATCGAGACGTCTTGAATTGTAGATGAATTCAGAGATGTGAACACTGTTGTAATCCAAGAGGTCAACAGAGAGTATATTACTGTATGTGAAGATTTAAACAAATGAAAAATGGTGTCATTTGTTTCGTGGTTAATAACCAGTTAGCCTGTATTAACTGTTAAAGAATTATTGCAACGGTTTAACAGAGCTTGAGAAATCTTATGCATTGATTTCAGATGTTGATAGTAATTCAGGGTATAAAGCGAGGAGTTATGTTCGTAAAAGAAATTTAATTACATCTGAACTTACAGAATTTTCTTACCTTTAAGTGAATAGATATTATTGATGGTGAGATGTTTCACCATTTGGCCAAAGTTTTCAATCAAATTTTCTTCTGTTAATAGTTGCCCTACATTGAAGGGTGAGACGGTCTGGAACAGAGGGAATCTCATCTGTCTCCATAATTGAGGATGGTCAAACTCTTCTGCCCACTTCCTGCATACCATAGACAAGGAACACCTTTCATATGTATCTGAATAATGATATATTTTCAGGAGTATGTGAGGTGGCAGTCTATCCCACTGTGACAGTTCCTCAGGATCCTAAAAGACATATTTCTATTTTAGATATTTTGGAAAATAAGGAAATAAAGAAGATTGAATATGTAGAAATGGTATGTAAATTAAATAAATCCGATGTGTTCAACACATTCCTTTTAAATGAACACTTTTGTTATTTTGAGGACAGAAAATTTTTATTACGGCACAATAACGATCTCCTTTAAAATTAAAATTGATTATCATTATTATCTATTAGATGAATTATTCCAAATTCCATTGAAAACGTTTGATTCTTTTGAAAGATATTACATTCCTTGTTGCCGTGAGAATCGTGCTACCTTCCTATTTTAAAAATGTATTATATTTTTTCATAATCTGTTTATACTGGTCGGGACACCGAGTCTCCCTTTCCCTTTTTAAAATGCATACTTTTATCACTTTCTGTTGATGACCTTGGAGTAAGATTGAAGCAGTCTGGGGTAGTTAAATATATTTTGTAGCTCAGCTGGTATCAGATGAATCAGACAATTTATTAGAACCAAAAGTTTCAGTTAAAAAAATCGAAATTACAACTCAAAATAAGGAATCAAACGATGGTTCAACTCAAAATATGGAATCAAACGATGGTGAAAATAAAAAGTGAGAAATTCTTCACAAAATTGACATACATAAAAAGAGAAAATAAAATAATTCACATTTTCTGTTTATATTATTATAATAATTATAAAATTATAATGCTTCATCCATTAACAAGGATAATAAAATGTCTTTAATGAAAAACCAAAATCTAGAATCTGTTTTACATGGCAACATGACAAACTGTGCTAAATACCACCGATAAACTTTCTGCAACCCGTAAAAGAAAATGGCATATTTTTTTCTTATTATCGCAAATACGTTTATCTTATTTATGCATGTGAATCCAAAGTACAAAATTAAAACTCTTCTAAAGTACTCTGCCGTCTGTTTCAAAACGTCGTCTGTTTCTAAAGGAACTGAATAAAATGCCATTAGAAAGTCTAAGAGAATTAAAAACTATACTAGCCGAATACCCGATGAAAATCAACGGTCTCACAATAAGCAACCCCTGAATACTGTAAAGTTTTTAATAATTCGCGTTTCACATTTATTCGACAAATCGAATATTTTGATGTGCAGAACCCCCTAAAGAATATATTGGGAAACTAAATTTGAGCATTTCTTCTTTTCGAATTATCTACCCTTACACCACATTAAAATCTATCTCATCCCGTGGCACCCCTATATTATTATTTCACATTTGGAACTTTTTTCTGTGAAGCACATCCATAAATGAACATTTTTGAAAAACTCTGTTTGTCCTGTGTTTTTTATCAGATGATTGGCCCAAATACCAAATATCAAGCCTCTATCACATTTAAAAGGGAGCGTGCCTCATTTATTCGGAAAATCGAACATACTAGTGTGCGCACCCCTAAAGTAGCAAATATTGGAAATCTGAAATTTCATACTCTCTTCCTTTCAAACAATCTACCCGTAAACCAAATTTGAAGTCGCTATCCTATCGAGAAGCATGTTTTTCCATCACTTCACCCTTCGAACGTTTTTCTGTGTAGCACCCCGTTAAAGAACATTTTTGTCAAACTGTATTCATCTTTGGTTTTTTGTCAAATGGTTATCCCATATACTGAATTTCAAGTCTCTATCACATTGTAAAGGAGGCGTTTTTCATTTGTTCGGTAAATCGAACATTTTAGTGAGCGGCACCCCCTACAATAACAAATGTTGGAAAACTGAAATTGCACACTTTCTTACTTTCCAACTTTTTACCCGTACACCAAATTTGAAGTCTCTATCTCATCGCGAAGCATGCTTTTCTAGCATTTTGTTTTTCGAATGCTTTTGTGTGGAGTACCTACCCCCTTAACTATACATTTTTGAAAAACTCTACTCTTTTTTGTGATTTCTGTCAGATGATTTTCCCATACATCAAATATCAAGTCTCTATCACGTTTTAAAACGGGCGTTTCTCCTTTATTCCGAAAATTGAAAATTTTGGCGTGCGGCATCCCCTAAAGTAGAAATATTGGTAAACTGAAATTGTACACTTTCTTTCTTTCAAACTATCTACCATTATACCAAATTTGATATCTCTATCTCATTCCGCAGTATGGTTTTTTATCAATTCACTTTTCGAACGCTTTACTCTGGATCACCCCCTTAAACGAACATTCTTGAAAAACTATATTTGTCTTGGGGGTTTCCGTCAAATGATTAGCCCATATACCGAATTTCAAGCCTCTATCAAATTTTAAAGGAGCGTTTTCTCATTTATTCTGTAAATCGAACATTTTGGTGTGCGGCACCCCCTTAAGTAGAAAATATTGGGAATCTGAAATTGCACACTTTCTTCCTTTCGAACGGTTTACCAATGCACCAAATTTGAAGTCTCTACCTCATCACAAAGCATGCTTTCTTATCATTTCACTTTTCGAACGTTTTAGTGTGCGGCACCCCCTTAAGTAGAAAATATTGGAAATCTGAAATAGCACACTTTCTTTCTTTCAAACGATTTACCCATACACCAAACTTGAAGTCTCTATCTCATCGTAAAGCATGCTCTCCTATCATTTCACTTTTCGAACGTTTTGGTGTGCTGCATCCCTATAAGTAGAAAATATTGGAAATCTGAAATTGCACACTTTCTTCCTTTCGAACGATTTACCCATGCACCAAATTTGAAGTCTATATCTCATCGTAAAGCATGTTCTCCTGTCATTTCACTTTTCGAACGTTTTGGTGTGCTGCACCCCTATAAGTAGAAAGTATTGGTAATCTGAAATTGCACACTTTCTTCTTTTTGAATGGTTTACTCATACACCAAATTTGAACTTTCTATCTCGTCGTAAAGCATGCTTTCCCATCATTTCAGTTTTCGAACGTTTTGGTGTGGGGCACCCCCTCTATAGAACGTTTTCGAAAAATTCGATTTTTCCAGGGGGATTTATCGAACGACCGAGCCCTGAACCAAATTGCAAGTCTCTATCTATTCGGGAAGTGCCTCAAAAAAGCGTGAGAGACAGATAGACGGACACTTGGCAATTAGTATATATAGAAGCTCTATGCCACAAGGAATGTCAAGAGAATTTCGATTTGGAAAACGGAAAGAGGGTGTTTTTCTCTTTCGAAAAGATGCTCTATATTTAAATTTAAAAATATGCTCTATATTTAATCTACATGTTTAAAAAGTAAATAATTTATCAATAACGAATAAAGATCTATATATTAAAGCTGTTTATATAGACAGCCGTGCGATTTATATTTCAATGACGTCATTTGAATAAAGTTCATTTTTTTCGATGAAGTTTTAAGTTTTCAAATATAATAAATTAATGTATTATTGTGATAATTTTAAAAATACTACCGAGGAATGTATCGCATTTTAGAGATGTTTAAATAAAATTGCATTGAAGTTGGAACGTGTTTTATAATCAATGCTTTACGCATGATTGATCTTTCTTATTTATTGTTTATGGATATCAAAATATTTTCATTTGCTGGAAAGTTTTTTTGTTAGATACATCAGATGTTTTAGTTACTGGGGCTGTGCATAATTTTTTTGTTCTCTGAGTAGTAAATAAAACAATTAAAATTCACAGAAAAGTTGTAGATTAAAAATAAACAGATAACTCAAGAAATTTTTTGCAACTGATGTATTGCTGAACCTAACATACTACTATTGAGGGCAGGAAGAATGAACATTAATCATATCAGAAGGCCGTAAGATGAAGATAGATCATTTTTCTTCTCCTGTGCACATTTATATACTACTAGAAATAATTTCGCGGAGTTGCCCGGGTCGTAAATAAGCTTCCACTAGTTAAATAATACATACAGATAAAACCACTCAATTTTCAAATCGCTTCCTTCTTTTGTTCCGCAATCGTGGAAAGCATAATTATAGGTAAATAAAAGAAACAAAACGAAATCATTTCTCTAAGCCAGAAGACTTAAAACTTCAACGTGAGTTCTAAGGCTTTGAGGGGTATGCGCACAAACGTCCACTGGGGAGAAAAATATACACATTCCATTAAAGAAATCTACGATTTTAAATTTTATGTGTTTGCTTGAAAATTCACAGCAAATAAAATAATGTAGTAATTAAGAATTCTTCCGTTAGAATAAAACACACATATTTAAATATCAAATAATCTAAAAAATTCAAACTTCGGTGTATTTAAAAATAAATAAATAAATATAAAGGAATTGTCCTACGGATTCGTTTCAAACATTGTTACAAAAAACGTTTTTCGGTCTTTCCGATGGTGTTAAAATAGAAACTCTGCGATAACATTTTCGATCGCTAAAGAACCGATTTCTGTGAAAATCGCTCAAAATCGTGCTTCAATATAAAATAACTAAACAACTAATATGAATTAAAATCAAATTCATGGAGTCGTATTTTCCGGGGTCCTGAAGTGCCTCTGTACCGGATTCCGCCGCAGTCCGCAGCTTAGATTTCTTGCTACAGTTCACACTCACACGCCTTCTTATATTAAGTAAAATTAACTCTTTAGTAGCCCCATGGAGTGCTCATTTGAAGAAAATTAGATATTATACTAATTTAGAAGATCCAAGCTACTATATACACTATTAAAAAAAAAATTTTTGCAACACGAAAATTTGCATGAGATTTTGATATGAAAAACCGATTGATACAAAAAATCACAAGTGTTTTAACTTTATATCCTGCTTTTGTTAAGAGAGTGGCAATAGGAATAAAAGTGGATTAAATAACGATATTGGAAGTTATTCTGGATAGACCTATTTTTATTTTACTGATAAATATGTATTTACATTTTTGCCTCCCTAAATGATTGTTATTCCTATTGTGTTTTACTATTTTTTAACTAGAGAATTCAACTTTAAATTTAATAAGACTGAGCAAAATTCATTTTACTAAAATTAAACTTGCCGAAAATACAGGGAGGGGGACGGGGGGTGATCAATACCTTAATATACATGGGACCGGTGGTACTACTTGGTACCCTGTCCCACAATTTGATGGGGAGGGGGGGGGGGCTGCTTCTCGGAACTCAAATGCAGAGCAATTTCGACATATTTGAAGGAAGTGAGAAATATTCGTTGCATTTGATAATGTTGGTATAAGATTTTGAATGCTTTTAAATGGATTAATCTCATTAAAAAAAATCTCATTTCGGGAGAAGCTTTTCTCATTTATTCGCAAAATCAAACATGTTTGGTGTGCAGCATCCCCCCCCCCCCCCCCACCCAAATAGAAAATATTGAATTAATATTAATCAAAATTAATTTATATCAATATTAATAATTGTAAATTTAGAGTTGCTTGAAAAACGAGTTAATTGGGTACTTGGAAAATATTACGTATGGTAATCCGAAAAAGCGCCAAATGTACAATTCAACGCTAAAAACATTACGTGAATTCTTTCATTGTAAAAGAAGTAAATTCATTGTATTATATAAGAAAAGTCATGCTTACATATGATTTTTTAATGAAAATCATATAAGAAACGATTATTTACTTAACATTATTTGTCTGACTTTTAAAAAAATTTGGGGGTCATACGAATATTCGAATGCGTTTAAAATCAATAAGCTTCCAGTATTCACCGACTATACATTTTGTACCAATTTTCGTTCGAAACGCTTCTTTCGTTCATGAGATATCGCTTCCACAGGCTCACGTACGCACACATCACCTCAAAAACGGTCGATTCGAGTTCAGGGATGCTTAAAACGTGCTCTTCCGTTTAAAACTCGAATTTTCTATTCCGTTACAGTTATTTCCCTGTGCAATTTTCTATGTATCTAAGGAAAATAATTACATTTAGAAAAGTGACAAAAATATGTAATTTTTAAAGTTGAATTTTACAACAAGTGTCATTCTCAAAAGCTAACAAGTGTCATTCTCAAAATATATTGTTATTGGTACTTTTTATAGGAAAATACATGAAAATAAGAAAAAATCACAATTATTAAAACACTATATGCTCTTTGAATATTTTTAATGTGGAATAAATTGACACTAGATTTCAGATATTACCTTAACCCGTTCTTTAGAAATTAGAGATTCAGCTTTGTCACACTATAGAGCTTTATATATCATAGACAAAATCGGATATTTGGGTATAGATTTTCAATATGTAAGTGCACTATGTCAACTCATTTCTGAGTTTGAGAAGGTCAAATTAGGGGAACACCTTCAATATTTCCAGCATTTTTTCCACAAAAAATAATAGCATTATACAGTTAAAAATTGTTGCAAAAATCGACCTTTTTAAAGAAATTGTTTATTTAAAAGCAAATAATAAAATCTTCAGGATAACAGCCTGTGCCATTCTTTAGACATTGATTTCTTTCAAACTCAAACAAAAAAAAACATTTTACGTATATATTAAAAGTATAATTTTAGCATATAAAATATGAACATAATTCCTTGAAGATTATCATGAGCACAAGACACTCTAACATTTATTTTTTTTTTCGAAAGAGTGATATTTTTGGATATCAAATAAATTACATGCAGAATTGCACGTTTATTTCAATCAATAACAGGAATTATTCTATTAATTTTTGTCAAAATCTGTTAATAAAAACACTCTTAATAGCTGTTCTTATTTTCCTTCAAAATCGAAATTTATTATTCTGTAGCGAAAAGCACGTGTTGGAAACATCAGATAAACTTTAAAATAAAATGAAATAATACACATTTACTTACATTTGGAATATTCTTCATAGCTTCGTCCATATTCACATTTTCTGTAAAATCCATTAAAAAAGTGAGAAGAAGCAGAAATTCGTTTAAAGTAAATAAGATACTAATTGGACCACGCGTCTACCAAAGAATATAACTAGACCTTGGATGTACGAAGCACAGAATACTATATTCAGAAGGTGCATTCCCATAGGACGCTATGGCAACATTTTTAACATGGGATGTCGCATAGACACTAGAGCTCGTGAGTTGGACCAACTGAACTACGATGCGTCTGCCAGACTTGGCGCGTTATCGCTTGCTTGGCGATTTTTTTTAAACGGGAGGGGAACAAAATGTTGAGGACTGTACTTTTATAATTTTTGAAACTATAGAAAGGATCAGGATTTAAAAATACATTTATCTGCAACATAAATATATTCATTAGTTTAAGAATATTTAAATAAACATAGTTATATATTTAATTCAAATAATCATAAAATAGATTAAAAAAATAGACACATTGCATTGTCTCACTATAAAACATAATGCACAAAAAATTACAAGCTAACATACTCAGAAGACTGAAATATTATATAATATTTTCAGTCTAAAAAGTATACTAGCGTGTTGATCGTTAATTACTTGATCCTTAATTTATTCTGGGATACTGATAATAGACTATTTTTTAAATATAAAAATATTCATATAGTAAATATCAAATTTACATAAATGCACTATCGAAGTTGTGGAACTCAATCATTAATTACCCGAGGGGGGGGGGGGGTATTTTCCACCATAAGGCACTTAATAAAAATTTTACATAAATATATACACATACTATATCACATTCAACTAAGAAAAAGCTATCTAAATATCAATTATTTCACATTTTATAAAAATACGGAATATATTTTTTAACTAATTATACCACTACCTCTTAAAATTTAGTCTAATCCGGCAGTAATAACAACACAGCACTAATTTCGTATGATGAACACATGTATACTTATATGAACACGTGTATACTTACGAACACGTGTATACTTATAATGAACACGTATGTAGGATGGTGATAACTAAAATTATTTCAATTTTAATAAACATAAATTACATACCCTGTAACGCAACCAGTTTTCTTTTATCAATCCATTCCAATGAAATGATCTAAACACTTAACAAATAATCCTTTTTCACGTTACTCAAATCACGCTAGTCTGTTGTTCTAAGTTTTTGCCGAGCGAGATAGGGTTATAACATTGAAAATCGGCTTGGACCCAAACCAGACCATCGCCAAGAGCACGCCAACCCTCTGTTTGGTCTATCTCTAATGGCCGCCGCGAAAACGAAACTATCGAGAGTGACAGGTCTGTATAATAGTCTGTGGTACGAAGCCAAGGCTAGTACGAAGCGTTAGAGACAGGGGCAGCTGCGCTAGCGCAAGGGATTATGGGATCTTTGATCGCTTGGCGAATGTGGAAAGATTGGTTCAATGTAGTATTTCGACAGCTCTGGTAAATGAGTTTCCTGTATGGGCGGGAAGGGGACATGATGGGCTTGCCCGATAAAGTGTAAAATACAAAGAATTAAAATATACCACTAAATAAAAAATGAAATACACATCATTTCACTGTCCCTCCAAACGGTTACCTTACACCTTTCCCGTAGGTCGGACGGTCTAGGTCTCATCAACAACATCATTTCACTGTACATATTTTGCCTTTGTAAAAATATACATTATATTTTGGTGAAGAACTGCAGAATTCTTTTAAATCCCTGGTATATAATTTTCCAGGGTTTTTGCTGATAAGAGGGGAACAATTCGGCAAATGCCCAACAACTGAAGTGGTCAGTCAAGTGTAAGGAGATTATCTTGATACGTTTCCCCGTTATAATAATACCTGGAATTCCTTTTCTCTACCCACAGAATACTATATTCCGAAGGCTCACTTCGATAGGACCCTATGGCAACATTTTAAACATGGGATGTCGTATAGACACTAGCGCTCGTGAATTGGACCAACTGAACTACGATGTAAACAAAGTACGTCTGCCAGATTTGGGGCGTTATCGCTCGCTTGGCGATTTTTTTTTTCAAAAGCGAGCGGGTAAAAATTTTACAGGACTGCACTTTTATAATTTTTGAAACTATAGATATGATCAGGATTTAAAAATACATTAATCTGTAACATAAATATATTCATTAGTTTAAGTAAATTTTAATAAACATAGTAATATATTTAATTCAAATAATCATAAAATGGATTAAAAAATAGACGCATTGCATTGTCTCACTCTAAAACATAATGCACAAAAAATTACAAGTTAACATACTCAAAAGACTGAAATATTATATAATACTTTCAGTCTAAAATGTACACAAGCGTGTTGATTGTTAAATTACTTGATCCTTAATTTGTTCTGGGATACTGATAATAGATTTTCTTTTTTAAATGTAAAAATATTCTTATAGAAAATATCAAATTTACATAAATGTACTATCAAAGTTGTGGAACTCAATCATTAATTATCCGGGGGTGGGATAAATTTTCCACCATAAGGCACTTAATAAAAATTTTGCATAAATATATACACATACAATATCACATTCAACTTAATTAGCTCTAAGAAAAATCTATCCAAATATCAATTATTATACATTTTACAAAAATACGGGAATACTTTTTAACTAATTATACCACTATCTCTTAAAATTCAATCTAATCGGCAGTAATAACACCGCACTAATTTCGAATGATAAACACGTGTATACTTATGAACATGTGTATACTTATAATGAACACGTATATAGAATGGTGATAACTAATATTATTTCAATTTTAATAAAAATAAATTATATACCTTGTGACGCAACCAGTTTTCTTTTGGCAATCCATTTCTTGAAATAATCTAATAATCACTTTACAAATAATCCTTTTGCAAGTTACTCAAACCACGCTATAATTTACGTTACAGGGTTATAACATTGAATATCGTCTTGGACCCAAATCAGACCATCGCCAAGCGCTTAGACCAAACCAAACCATCGCCAAGAGCGTGCCAACCCTCATTCCGGTTCAATTGTGGTCTATCTCTGAGGGCGCTGCGAAATCGAGAGTGGCAGGTCTGTATATAGTAATTCGTGTCTCTACCCCCTGTGGTTAAATCAAGACTACACCTGTGCCAGCCTTACATGTGAAGACATTCACCTTCCAAGTTTTGAACCAATTGTTTATTGCACATTGAGTTTCATAGGAGTATCTGTGTCGCGTTGTTCCTCTCTGCCGCAATAATTTAGCAGAATTGTTTTTTATAAAATTTTCACTTCTTTTACTTAAATAAATTAATAATGGAAAACGAAAATAATGAGGAAATGAATCAAGATATGAGGAACATTCCCGATGTAAGTAATCTTTCATTTTATTTTAAGATAATCTGATGTGTTTAAAATCTAACTTTACCTACAGATTGAAAACTTTTGATTTTGTGAAAAAATAATATATTATGTTAGAGCGTTCTTAATAGAAGATCTCATTGAAAAACAATAGAGTCATTGAATATAACGATAAAAACAATCGTATTAATTTCATGTAAATATAAAAATAATCTCACCAAATAAGCTTGGTTGTTATCATAGATATAATATATCAGATTGCGGTGGAAATTTAAATTTTATATCTCAAGGATGGTTTAGGATAATTACTAAACGAAAGCCATTTTCTTTGTTCCAAATTATGTGAATTGTAAAACAAACAACAAAATGTTTCACTAATGTAAATGGTTAATAGTAAATGTTCTTAATGTTTCACTATTCATTAATATTTTCGTAAAACATTGATTACCTTGTGATTCCGCGTATATAGATTATAGTCACGTGCAATTTTGGAATATACTCCTCCATGTTTAATTTCAAATTGTGTGAATTGTAAAACGAATTACATTAATTATTTAATGTTTCATTATTTATCAATATTTTCGTAAATTATTGATTTATTTGTGATTCCGCGTGTATAGATTATAATCGCGTGCAATTTTGAAATAAACTTTTCCATTCATATTTTGTTTCAAATTTTGCGAATTGTACAACGCACTACAGAAATTTATTTGTTATTATTCATTAATATTTTATTAAAATATTGATTATTTTGCAGTTTCGCTTATATAGATTTTGGTTACCTGCAATTTTTAAATATCCTTTTACATTCACGTTTAATTTCAAATTATGTGAATTGTAAAACGAACTATAAAAATTTCTAAATATGTCACTATTCATTAATATTTTCGTTAAATATTGATTGTTTTGTAATTCCGCGTATATAGATTATAAACACTTGCAATTTTAAAATGCACTTTTCCATTCATGTTTAATTATAAATTATGTGAATTGTGTAACGAACTACAAAATATTCTTAATGTTTCATCATTCATTAATATTTTCGTAAACTATTGATTATTTTGTGATCCCGCGTGTATAGATTTTAATCACGTGCAATTTTGAAATATTCTTCTCCATTCATATTTCGTTTCAAATTATGTGACTTGTAAAACGAACTACCGAAATTTCCTAATGTTTTATTATTCCTTATTATTTTAGTAAAATATTGATTATTTTGCGGTTCCGTGTATATAGATTATAGTAACGTGCAATTTTCAAATATCCTTTAACATTCATGTTTAATTTCAAATTATGTGAATTGTAAAACGAACTACAAAATTTTTTTAATGTTTCATTATTCATTAATATTTTCGTTAAATATTGATTATTTTGTGATTCCGCATATATAGTTTATAGTCACGTGCAAGTTTGAAATATCCTTCTCCATTCAGGTTTTGTTTCAAATTATGTTATAAAACTAATTACTTAAATTATTTAATGTTTCATTGTTCATCAATATTTTCGTAAATTAGTGATTATTTCGTGATCCCGCGTGTATAGATTATAATCACGTGCAATTTTGAAATATCCGTCTCCATTCATATTTCGTTTCAAATTATGTGAATAGTAAAACGAACTACAGAAATATCCTAATGTTTTATTATTCCTTAATATTTTAGTAAAATATTGCTTATTTTGCGGTTCCGTGTATATAGATTATAGTCACGTGCACTTTTCAAATATCCTTTAACTTTCATGTTTAATGTCAAATTATATGAATTGTAAAACGAACTACAAAAACTTCGTAATGTTTCATTTTCCATTATTATTTTCATAAAATATTAATTATTTTGTGATATATAGATTTTAGTCACGTGCAATTTTGAAGTATCCTTCTCCATTTATTTTTCGCTATAAATTATGTGAATTGTGAAACGAACTACATAAATTTCTTAATGTTTCACTATTCATTAAAATTTTCGTAAATTATTGATTATTTTGTGATCCCGCGTATATAAATTAGTCACGCGCAATTTTGAAATATCCTTCATTAAGTACTATAAATTTTAAATGAATGTTTCATAATTCATTAATATTTTCATAAAATATTGTTTATTTTTGTGACCGTTTGTAAACGTTTCCCGGGAGTTAAAGCACGAATAAATTGCATTCCTTAATTAATAAAAAATAATTATCCATACCAATAACTGTTCAAATTATATGAATTATACTGATGAAGGGGACTTATAAAGCCCTCGAAATAATTGTAGTCATGTGCTGCCCACAACAGATTTTTTAATTTTCAACCTATTCAAATAAAATGTGTATTAAAGATGGGGGGGGGGGTGTACTAAAGATGGTGTACTAAATATGTATTAAAGATGGGGGTAATAAGTACTATTTTATTAGACTAGCCTCTGATTTGTTCATAAGAAATCTAGTTATAACTTTGTTGATTATATAATGGCAGCATACAGTAATGGTGTGTTTTTTTCTACTAAAGCAATCATCGATTTTTTCAAGTATACTTTATTTATTGTGTTGATGATTTCGATGTGACTTTTTTTCAATAATTATTATACGGCGGTTTCGAGGTTAAGCTGGATCCCCTTCGCCAGTGTCAGTTAACCAAATAAAAGAAAAAGAATGGAATGAACTGTATTTAAATGTAGTTTACGTAAAAGATAAATTTTATCTATTTTTCTGTAAAATATATCACCTAAACTATTAATTAAAGTTTAAAATTCATGAATTATTTCAGTCTTCAAATATAAATTATACTCGTTGTTTTGCATGAATAAACAAACATAATCAGATTTTTATATTAAGAAATTGGACTTTCGGGTTGGTCGGTTGCTTGTAATGCGTTGTAATTATTCAGTATGTAGCATAATGATAAATGTGATCATCCAGGAACCAATAAATCAAGATTGCTAAAAGGAAGAGTTAGGTTGATGTGATTTCAAAATACATGTGAATAATGTTTAACTGACATATTTCGGAACAAACATTAATATTTACTGTCTGATTTAAAACAATCACGACTATTATTTAGATAACGTTTTTCATGTTTCGGGCTCTCTGAAGACTCACTCCATTTGGAGCACAAACCCAAAAAAGAATGGCGTTTCTTCTCAGAAATCATTAAGGGTGAACGTCAGTAAATCTTCTGTCCTATCCGCGCTTTGTTAACTTTCAGGGCACATGTTTTTCGCCGAAATTCTGCTCAAACAGTTGCAAAATGTTTTCTGAAAGATAAAATGCAATGCTTAGATTATTTTAAAACTAAATTTTATATCCAACAAAACATAAAATATATTTTTTATTTTAATCCAAAATATTTTTGGTGCTGCCATCTGTTGTCGTAATTTAATTCATATCGATTATTTTTATTTTTAATAAACATTTTTAAATATATATTCCTTCTAATACAGTATTAAATACAACAACAGATCATATATAATAATGCCACAATCACGAAAAGGTAATTTCTCATACTATAAATTTGATAAGGGGATCTGAATGTACATCACTGAGGACCGCAGCTTTGTCTTCAAGTTCAAGTTCAATTACGTTTCCTTGATTTGGCATTATTATATATGATCTGTTGTTGTATTTAATAGCGTAATCGAAGGAATGGACATTTAAAAATGTTCATTAAAAAATAAAACATAGTCGGTATGAATTAAATTACGATAACAGATGGCAGCACCAGAAATATTTTGAATTAAAATAAAAAATATATTCTCTATTTTATTGAATATTAACTTTAGTTTTAATGTAATCTAAGCATTGCATTTTATCTATCAGAAAATATTTAGCAACTGTTTGAGCAGAATTTCGTCGAAAAACGTGTGCCGCGAAAGTTAACAAAGTCCGGATAGGGCAAAAGATTTACTGACTAAACCATGGCTCCACCAATCTTTCGCATCAAGTATGTGTTCTTTATTTAATACTTTTAACTCTATACATAGTATGGAAATGTCATAATTTATACATACATTAAAAATTCTTATTTGTTTTAGAAGTTAAACGCTATTAAATGTATTACATTTCATAGTAATGTAGTTAAGAGAAAATAGCCTATTTTATATAGATGTGCATTAAATTTCAAACTCTTTATAAAATGAAAAGATTAAAACTGTCAAATAAGATATATATTCTCGTTCAAATACAATACTAAAGAAGATTAAAATTTTATTTTTTTCAAAAAGTTTATAGAAGTAATTCATTCGACAGAATCACATATCAACTGTATACTTTGGTACCTTTAACATTCGACCTGTTTTATACTTGTTGCTACTTCAGTGTTGCCAATAAATTACGCAAATGTTGGATTTTAGAAATCCAATTTTATTTTTCAAGTTTTATGTTCAGAATTATTGTGCATTCATGTAATTATTTCTACATATCCGTAATTTGTAATAATTTGAAATAGACTAAGCACTCACCTTATTTAGGAAAATGTTGAAAGTAATTAAATAAATATTTTTAAGACGAATAATCTCTTGATAAAAATTGTCTTTGAAGCAATATTTGGACCTTAAATGAACTCAACTAAATATAAAAATATCTAATCGAAGCAAACGGAACAAAAAGTTTTTGCATATTTGCTCTTCTCAAACTTCGACATATAATGAGTTATCCAAAGTAATGCATACCTGGATAATATACTTAACATCATAAGTAGTATTTTTATTATCTGTTATAAAAATAGATGAAATATATTCCATCTTTTGATCCAAAGCAACAGTGAATCAATTTTTTAGTTATTTTTTATGTATATAAGAACAGTGTCGTCGGAACCCATGGGTGCATGTGTGCAAATTGCACCCACAGAAATTTGAAGATAATGAAGTTTTTTTTTTGTTGCTGTTAATCTTCTTTAAAGAGTATTGGAACGAGATATTTCCTGAAAAATATTTAAGTGAAAATAGCGTGAATAAAGAATTTAGCTCGCAGTTCAGAAACAGGTGTTGTTGTTGAGACCCAGACCGTCCGACCTACCAGAAAGGTGTAAGGTAACTGTATGGACGGCCGGGAAGTGCCACCCAATTTAGACCGGAACCCAGTGGGGGAGGCATCCACAGGGACCGTACCCTCCTTCCCCTACCACCAACCTCTCGGAAGGACTTACGGACCCACATGTTTAACGTGATCGTACTCCGCATGAACACGGCGGCATTTGTGGCAGCGTGCAAATCTAGCGCGCAAACCACGGGGATACCGCACCCGAGATGGCCAACAGCAAGCGGCGTTCCGAGGTGGTCACCCACCAAGTACTAACCGCGCCCGATGCTGCTTGACTTCGGTGATCTAACGAGAACCGGTGTTTTCAGCACGGTACGGCCGTTGGCCCTAGCTCTATAGTGTGACACAATTACATTTTTAATTTCTCATGAAAGGTTTTCGGTAATATTTATATTATTGTGTCAATTCATTCCGCATTAAAAGTATTTAAAAAGCATTCCCTCTGTTATGAAAAATGGCTTTATTTATTTTTATGCATTTACCATTTGAAGGTTCATAGCATAAAATATCTCGAGAACTACACATGTTAGGGCATACACATTTTGTAAAATACAATGTTACAAAAATATGTATTTCTGTAACTTTTCTAAATGTAATTCCCCCCCTCCCACACACACACACACCACCACCAAATTTTGTGATTTTATACATAGTATAAAATCACTATGCAAAATACACATGTGGTGGATATAACCCTTGATATAACGTAAATAATCACATTATTGTGCTATTTCAGCATGTAGACTTCGAGTTTGCAGCGCAAGATCATCAAAGTATGTTGCCCTGGAAAATACAGAACAGTCATTTACAATTAGGCATATGCTGGAGTCCTTCGATTTTTAGGATTCTCTTTTCTAAATAAAAAAAAAATCACCTATATTTTGGACTACATTTGAAATAATTATTTTCATACTCCGACAGCAGTTTTTTTTATCTTTTAATGGTAATTTTGCACAAAAACATTAAATGAGCACAAGTGTTAATGCATTTCGAAAATTTTAAGAACTCCAAAAATAAGAGAATTATTTTAATCCACTCTTTCTCCTCTATTATGCAGGAAAAATCGAGTAATATACAGATGTATATAATAAAGTGTTTTGAAAAACAAAAAACAATAGGTCTTTATGATCAACTAAGCGATATAGTCCAAATATTAGAATATTTTAATTATTAATTCATTAATTTAGAGTCCTTTTCATTAATGTAGCGTCATTTTTGTAACTTTGATGGTATTTACGTCAATCTGGGACGAAATATTGCCAAGTTGTTGATACTTGGCTAGATTAATCGCCAAAGCAAATCAAAGTGTTCCATACAAATAAACGGATAGAAGATAATTTCTTATAAACTAAAAAACCTCATATGACGGAAAGCAGAATTTACGGAACATTACTTCCCACTTGAGGTCAATTTTATCAATTTGGCTCCATTTTTATTACTTTGGCAATATTTAAAATAGTTGCAAATTGGCGACGTCCCGCAAAATTTGTCTTCAACCGTTACATACGAACGGACAAAAAGGTATATTCTTATAATTTACGTTTACATTCTTTCCAAGATAATGAACATTCATCAATTAGTTGTCACTTCATTGATTTAGAGTTGGTTTCATCAATTTGGCAAATTTTTATAAACTTGGTGATATTTTCGTCAAATTGGTAACATATAAAATTCAGCAAGTTGGAAATATTCCTACAAATTCGTCATCAAAATTTTGCCAAACATTTCGGACGGAAAAATAAGTTATTCATTTTACACGTACTTATATTATTCCCAAGATATTGAATTTTCGTCAATTAGTCTTCATTTTCATTGATTTAGCATAACTTTTATCAATTTAGACGGAGACATAAGTTGTTCTTATAGCAGATAAATGACTATTGGCTTTCAAATGCAAAAATATTAGGCAAATAATCTTTTCTCATGGATGAAACGAGCTGGATCCATGAGAATAATGTCACCAAATTTATCGTATCATATTATATTTGAAAAGTGAACATTTTTCACAACAGTTAATATTTTTACTTTATGTGTTTTTTGATAAATTTATTTGAAAAAGTGTGCCATGTCAAGAGAAATATTCATGCTGGTTTTCTAAAGTTTATGTCAATTCAAATATTCACTCGAAAATTTAGGTATGTTCTGAACATTTTATTGCGTTTATAAATAATAGGCTTCCATTATTTACAGATTGAAATTTTTGTACCAAATTTCTTTTGAATCTCTCCATTTGTTCGTGATATATTGTCTCACTGACGCACACTTACTCACACACACACACATACATCATCTCCAAATCGTTTGATTCATGTTCAAAAATTCTTGAAGTGTGCTCTACCGTCGAAAACACGAATTCAATTTTTCGATCCCGTCAGAATACTTTCCTTATATACTATACATATAAGGAAAGTCATATATTTTGTTGCTACTGTGAATAATAAATACAATATTGATTAAAATAAATTTTTAGAGTAAAATCCGTTTTAACTTGTATAAGAAGCATACTTGAATCTTTCATTAATCATCATTTCAAAAAATTTAATTTCGTAGAATGGAGCTTCTATTGTAGATAACACACGACTTTTCCTGCTGACTCATATTCACTTTTTTTTTTAGTATTTCAATAATTCATTAAATTGAGTTTAATTTTACAAAATAAGACATTTAATTATTTTAAATTTCATTGAATTTACACTTTTAATTCAATTTTCGTTTTTATTTGGTAACTGGACTTATTTTCAAAACCAGTGCAGTGAGTGTGCAAAGAAACTGTAATATCTCGAGAACGGCTACTCTTAAGAGTAATGGGGTTGATCTTATAATTTTAATCAACAAAAATTACGCATAAAGCAAGTATTTAATTGATATATTTGAACGAACGCAGTCTTATTTTATATTTTGACGATATTTGCTGGCCATTTTACAAAAAAGTAGGTTATTTTTTTCGAAATCATACCAAAATCTAATCAGCTCCAGGGAATCCCACGAATGATTTACCTATAAAAGTTTAAGAAAGTTGGTAAAATAGTTAAGCTATAGAAGATAAAATCTCTGCACGGACAGACACACACACAGGCGTCACCCTAAAAATAGCTTTTTCGTGATCTAGAAGTCCCGAAACGTGTACATCAGTCGAAACTGGAGTTGTAACTTTCGGTATTATTCCGATATGTTTGCTCCCTATGCATTCCCATGTATTGCAGGGAAATTAAATTTGCACGTAATACTTCGTAAAGCGCTTTATAAACTGAAAGAATATGAACTATGCGTATTTCAAGATTTATGATGAGTCATTCTTGAGATGTTAGAAATTTCTATTTACCCACAGGGAGTGTGATATCTATAGAAAATTTCAACGATTTGATTAAGTGATCCACACAATTTTAAATGAGATTATATGTAAGATAATTTAAATTTTTACCCTCTTAATATCAAAATGTGTTCTTGCTTTGAAGATTAGATTTTTTGCATTTACACTGTGAATATTCAAATTTGTTGAGCTCCTAAAGAACTACAATGCTTGACTCTTATGTATTTCAGGATTCAGAAAAGCTGCCACAATGGGACAGACTGCCGCATCTGGCACTCCTAGAAATATATCTGTATCTAGATAAAGAAGACCAGACTTCGATGTCTAAGACTTGCAGCAACTGGGCGCAAGTCTTTGACCACCCACAGTTGTGGAGAAGGATATCTCTTCCTCTTTTCGAGATTACTTCATTAGTTAATAAGCAGCAAGTACGCAAAGAAAAATATTTGATTGAAAACTTTGGGCAAAAGATAAAGCATCTGACTGTCGGGCGTTTAAAATGCAGTGCTTATAATAGTAAGATAGCTTTTTATTCTATGGAAATACGTCAGTTAATATTTTTTGATTAATAAAACATCTCCTCACTCAGTTTAACATCTTGATAGAATAAAAACTACGCATGATTCTATTCCCACTCCTTTAATAATCTTGCATCTTGGCTTTGCATCTTTTTCAATTAATGCACGTACTCTTAGTATTAACTATCAAACAAAGATCTTCACATTTATACTTGCTGCATACCTAATTTTTCACTACAAATGTATAAGAAAAATTTTCGTTACGTTACTATACAGGGTGTCCCAAAAAGATTGAAAAACGCTTTAATTCTTTACCTGTTGGAGATAAGTGGGCAATGTAAATTACAAAAATGTTAAAAGTAAGGTAGGAAATAAGACAACGTTAATGAAATTGTCCTCCCTTTAATTTTCAAAAAGTTAATTTTTTTAAATTTTTATACCCCTTAGACAAATTTGGTGAATCAGAAAATTTTTATTTTTAATGCAGCAAGATCATTAAAAAAAACCGCATATCTGTATCTTTAAAATCAATTGAATTCTGATAAAGGAAATAATCTGACTTATGCCACTTTTCCGTACTATTTGAAAAACTGTTTCATCAGTGAGAATAGGGATCATAAACAAATTGACGATGGAAATTGTTTAATACAAAAATACGTTAATATGTGTCAAAAATTTTTAACACAAATGCATCTAAATAAAGCATTACACAGACAGAGATCATATAAAGCAGTGGTACTCACTGTGCGGTTGGGGGCACATAATTAAAATATGCATACATTGATAGAAGGCCACTGATATAGACGGACACATTTCGTTACAAATACTAGGAGTAAGGAAACTTAAGGTCAATTGCGTCTAGTGGGCGAGTATTATAATCTAGAGTTCGAAGACGACCCCATAAGTAAAAATCGAGAGGGTTTAAATCAGGAATGTGGGGGGGGGGGGCATTCTGTGGCTCCATTCAAACCAATCCACTGTTTATCAACGTTTTCGTTCAACTAGTTTGTCCCAATTTATAGCCTGCTGTGCAGTCGTGCCATCTTGTTGATAATACAGGATTTTTTAGAAGTGATAATGATGTCGTCTCCATAAAATCCGTTACAGTATCGTTTAAAATAAGCTGCATGTATTTTTCAGCTGTAAAAGTTCCTTCATAAAACACAGGACCAATCTTTTTCCAATCGAAATTCCGCACCACACAGATACATAAAACTTTCTCTGGTGATGTATTTCACGGAAAATAAATGATTTCGTAGTATTCCAATAATGAACGTTGTGAGTATTGATTGCTCCATCTTCCGTAAACGAACATTCATCAGTCCACAGAATGCTCTTAACAAAGTTCGAATTGAAGTCTTGTTGGTTTAACAACCAGTTGCAGAAAGCTACAAGCCGGACAAAATCGGAAGGATGAAGTGCTTGAAGTCCATGAATACAAAATGGATGCCAATGGTATTTTCCAAGTGTTCCAGCAATTGACATCCTAGGTAACCCCAAAGTTTCGCTTGCTTTTCGAATGCTTGCTCTTCGGTAGAAAGAAAAATATGCGATGATGTCAGTTTCTTGGTCCTCCGTGTACAAACGATTTCTTCCAGGGTCAGGTCTTGTATGAAAAGAACAGTTAGTTCATAATCTCCTCATCATCCGATAAACAAATGTACCTGAAATTTCATTCACGTTTGGATATTGTCGTTCAAAATCCAGAGCAGTATGTTTATTACACAGAGCATAAATTATTGTTAATTCGAAAAGCTCGTTATTTGTTAAAAATACCACAAGCAGTTACGTATTTTTAATTCGTCAATTCAGAACCAAACATGCTGAAAATTCACTGAATGATTTCTAATAGTCTTTATTTTGGTATAATATTAAAACAAAGTTTAGTTGTATTGAATATAAATATTACTGGGAGTAAATACGTAAATTAAAAAATAGATCGTCTGCATTTCATTCTTCAGTTTTTTTAAATTATTTTACTATAAACATTTGAAACGGCTAAATTAGAGTTAAAGGAAAGAAAAAATCGTTTGAGAGTTCTATTCTTCGTTTTGAAAAATTATGTTCAATTTCAAAATCTAATACATTCTTGCATTTGTTTACATTTTTTTTTTCAAATAAAAAATGGCATGTCTCAATGTGAAAAATACGTAAGAATCCGTGATTGCATAGCGAGCCTGCGCGGAATTCTAAAAAATGTATCCTTTGTATTATGATCCAGTTTTATCTTTTTTTTTTATATGTCACAAATTTACATTTCTAATTTGATATATGGTCCCCATTCACAATGTTCAGTTTTCAATTAAATATAACTCGCTCAATTTTAATGGTACAGATATGCTTTTTTTTATTGATCTTGTTGCATTAAAAATGAAAAATTTCTGATTGACCAAATTTGTCTAAGGAGGTTGTATAAAAATTTAAAAGTGTAACTTTTTGAAAATTAATGGGATGACTATTTCATTAATGTAGTGTTATGTCCTACCTTACTTTCAACATTTTTGCAAATTACATTGCCCACTTATCTCCAACAGGTAAAGAATTAAAGCGCTTTTCAATTTTTTTTTAATACCCCGTATATCTATCAAATTTGCTATATATCTATCAGTCTATTAAATGCTATTAAGAATCAAAAATTAACATTTTCTCACTTTTAAAACGGTGTGAGTTCAAATCAATCGATTTTTATAATTAATAAAATTTCAAAATCATATGTGGGACCTTAAGTCCTTCCGAGAGGTTGGTGGTAGAGGATGGGGTCACTGTGGCTGCCTCCCCCACTGGGTTCCGATCTAAATTGGGTGGCACTTCCTGGTCGTCCAAACAAGTACCTTACACCTTCGGGAAGGTAGGTCGAACACCTTCGGGAAGGTCTGGGCCGAACAATTACAGTTCGAACACTTTCTTGAAGGTATATCCATATGTTTATGTGTGTGTGTATTTGTGCATATATTTGAGACTTGAACACATTAACTTAATTGATTTAAATAAATTAAAGACGAAATCTTTAGATTTTAAAAGTCATTTAATAAACATCCTATAGACTTACACATATGTGTACGTCGATAGGATGTTTATTAAATGACTTTTAAAATCTAAAGATTTCGTCTTTAATTTATTTAAATCAATTTACAATTATGACGAGTTAGCACCCTAAGTAAGTTAACTTAAGACGAATAAGATGTTAAATGTTGAAATATTGTATGAAATCTAGAAGTATACGGAATGTTGTTTTATTTTGCATGATTAAAACCGAAATTATTTGTAACTATTTCTTATGGAAAATAATGACAATTCCCGAAACGTTGGTGAAAGTCAATCTTGAAAAATTCTAGTTTCAAATACGATTTGTCTTTAAATGATCTTGAAATTGTATATGAAATAGTAAGATGTCGGAGATTGACCATATCTCAACAAGCACATAATTGATATAGAGTTGACGTGATATTTTTCGTATGTTACGTAATTATTCATCATTTTTTTGAATCGTACCAAAATTTTATCATCACTAGGGCAACCCACAAGTGACTTATCCACCAAATTTTGTGAAATTTGTTCTAGTAGTTTTTATAGCTAGAGTAGATACAGACATTTTGTGTTGGCAGGTTCTATTAATAGCAAGCAGAATATTTTCAAATTGTTTTAGTATTGCTGCAGAAAGACAGAAAAAGGTGTATAGAAAACATACGATTCGTGAAAGAGGAGATAAAACGAGGTAATTGCGAAATTTTAGTAATTACTCTAAAGTAATTTTAATTACGCCTCTTTGTGTTTTTTTGATGGAATTACTTCAGTTAGTTTATTTAAGAAACTGGTGAAACATATATCGCCAGAGCTAACTCTAGAATGGTGAAATGTCTGAATCTCGTTGATAAGGTAAACTTGCACACCGCTAGTAAGTATCAGATTGAATCAAAAGAGATCAAAAATATTATATTAGTAACAATTTCTTAATTTATATTGTATAATAATTCATGTATATAAAATATCTTTGAAAGATACGATTTTTAATGATGGCTGCCGCGAAGTAGAAAAATATTGTATTCTTTCAGATGATTGATTAAATATCTTCCCCCCCAAACAACTTGTGGGAAGGGGAAATCCGCGGCGGCAAAGTCACTTAGTCGTCATCGCTGCATCGAACGTTGCAGTGAACCATCAAACATGAATGTGAAGGCACCCTAAGTAACCACTACGAACGCACCATTTTTAAACGATTTTCATGCACATTTCAACATTTTTTTTTCTTCTTTCAGATCACAGACAACAAATAGAAAATATGTCATTCCTTCTTTATAAAACACAGCTCGAATCTCTTACAATTGAAGACTTTTGCGGAACCTGGTTTATTGACTCAGTTCTACATACAGTACTGAAAACGCAGAAAAATCTCCTCAATTTTGAAATAAAAAACTGCAAACCCAATTATGGTCTGGGTTTTTTTTTGGGTTTTCTGGAAATGTTATGGGCAAATCAGAAAATTAATAAAATAATTAATGAAAGATGGAAGGCCGAAGGAGAATATCCTAAATCAAATAAAGAGGTAAGTAAAATATTGTTTGATTCTTTTTGTTGCCTTAGACATTGTTTATTAGCACAGTTATGTATACCAACATAATACTGGTTTTGAAACTCAAAATATTATTCCACATAAGTTATGAATGAAGTACGTTCGCTTTAATAACTTAAAATAGTGCAATTTGACAATTGAACACTTTGAATACTGCTCATTTAAAAAAATATATATATTGTCGTATTTTCCAATTTTTAGGCATTTTTTCAATTTAATACTACGTGAGTGGAAGGAACAGAAAACCCTTAAGAGAATAATTTTTATCTAAATTGCGTGAATCGGAATGTGATAATTTTTGTATTCATTTTTTTTTTTGCAATGAGAATTATTGCACTAAATTATAACTTTAAATACGAAGATGAAAAACGAATATGTATTTGAACCCTATAATGTCGCACTCAACAGGACTGGTCATTTGAGATATCCTTCAGAAAACTAATGCTTGAGGAATGCCACTGAAGGTGCGTGTCGAAAGCCCAGGCCAACCGACTCGTCCGAAGACAAAGAGCAACAAGATGGATGGCCGGACTAAAGGTGCGTGTTGTTGTTGTTGAGACCCAGACCGTCCGACCTACCAGAAAGGTGTAAGGGAACTGTTTGGACGACCGGGAAGTGTAACCCAATTTAGACCGGAACCCAGGTGAAGGTGCGTGTTGTTGTTGTTGAGACCCAGATCGTCCGACCTACCAGAAAGGTGTAAGGTAACTGTTTGGACGGCCGGGAAGTGCCACCCAATTTAGACCGGAACCCAGTGGGGGAGGCATCCACAGGGACCGTACCCTCCTTCCCCTACCACCAGCCTCTCGGAAGGACTTACGGACCCACATGTTTAACGTGATCGTACTCCGCGTGAACACGGCGGCAGTTTTGGCAGTGACTGGAATCGAACCCGGGCCTACCGAGTGCAACTCCAGCGCGCTAACCAATGGGCTACCGCGCCCCAGGTGAAGGTGCGTGTGTCAGACCTTTTTAAGAAAAGGAACCAGGTCATCGAAAAAGGCGGTCCGTGCTTTAAACATCTAATATATAATTTCAAGAATGTGTATAATTGCATATAGTTGTAAAATGTAGAGGTCTTTTGTGGCCTTAATTATTTGAAGATATATATAATATATTTCGATCTTTGCGCAGAGATCTGTATCAGAAAATATTTTATCTGCCTCTTTTTATCCCAATTTAGCACAGAATAGCCGATAAATGCCCTATCAGCAAGAAATTTGCTAAGTTCGTGTGTTCCTAAATTCTGTGACTATTGATTATTTTCCATCCCCTGTCGCCGTGATCCGTGACTATTAGAGATGTGTTCGTATTCCAATTGAAGGTCGAAGCATTCAATATAGAATTAACTTGGAAATTGCAATAAGCTGAAATATCTTTTCAATATCTTTATTCAGGTTTCATACTCTTTCAATATTTGTTTTTATTATTTAAATATATTTTTAAATATTTCTTATATTTTTTTTGTAAATTTTATGTTAGATAAATAGGCCAACACATCATTTGAAATAAGGCATCATTTGCTTAAAGTGACTTGAAGTGTGACCTGTTACATTTTAACTGATTGCTCTGCACGCTACTGAACTAAATGTTCCATTATTTTCAGTCTATATTAAATAGAAACAAATTATTTTACCACAAAACCCACTTTCATCCTGTCATAAAAGGATAGAGTGCATTTACATGAATGGAAAGATTTCAAAACTAGAAGTGACAAACTTGAAGTTTCAAAACTTCAAGAAATAAATATTTAGTAAATAAAATAGAGATTATCTCTGATTTATACAGCTGTGATATTTTTTAATATCTAACTATTATGTAAAATATTTGTATAGTGAATAAAAATAAAAAGTATATATTTCGTGATCTGAGCCCAATATAAATGGCGTACTGACAGCTCGAAAAAAAGTCGAATTCGGTCAATTTCACATATATTGGTTTAAAGATAAAATGTATTTTGGTGACATACTATTAAATATTTCATTTTAAAAGCAAACTTCAAAAAACATATCTTCACAGAAATACTGAAGATTTATTTAAAGTTAAGATTTTATTCTTCTTGGAGCATTCATACATTTTTAACTCTGTATATAAATAACGTCCTGTTTTATTCCAAAACACTCTCTATCATATTAGTATGCATAATTCTTTAAGTATTTTGTAAAATCCTTCTATAATAAATAAATAATTCTTTTATAATTCTTAACTAATACCTCTTAATTAATACCATCAGTTAAAATGTATTTCAGGGATATATTATTTCATTCTTCATTTCTAAAGCAACTTTTAAGAAGCATATTTTTATAACATATTGACCAAAGTTCAATTTTTAGGTATCTAATATGCTGTGGGATGTCCTTTCAAGAGATTATGAAGAGGAAATTTCTGATATGGAAAGATTTTGTGATTTATTGATGTTCTATTATCGGGAGGACCCAGCACTAGACATTAAACCGAAGCATCTCAAATTAGACTTCTGTATAAATGATTCAAGCTTTAAATCAATGTTTGCACCTGCCGAATCTTGGGAAAATATAGCTCTAGCTTGCCCCAACTTACATGTGACTGTACACATTTTTGCAAATTGTAAGGTGAGCATAATTGTTCTATTCATATATTAATTTATAGTTGTATTTTTTCTGTTGTAAGACGCTTATTTATGCACTAATTATGTTATGTAACTAGTATTTACATTTATAAACCATTCAAATTGTGGCATTATTATCAACGTCGGTATATGAGATCAAAATCTTCATTTAAATGAACAGGCTTTTGCTACATTTCACCATACAAAAACATACTTTCTACTGAAATGCAGCTGCTGTCTCTAATCCTGCGACACGTTTTTAAATTGAATAAAATATCATTTGGCATCGACACGGCGGGTATTACCAAAGTTCCGATGGCCATTATATAAATATATATATATATATATATATATATATATATATATATATATATATATATATATATATATATATATATCAAATTTTTTCTGATATCAAATTATTTTACTCTTGCTTCACATGAACCAGAAAGCAGACAAATATTTCTCTAAAAGGTTCAAGGGTTAAATATATTTAATTTTCGCGAATTTTCACCCTCTCCCCTTTCCAGAAAATTTTCGGAAATTGCCGTGAAATTTTAGCTGCCGCAATAACGATCATCAACCGATTACGAACACACAGCAGTATCAGATACAGGAAGCATTCAGCTTCCAAAACTTATTGTGGGATCTATGTGAGTCAGTCGTATATACTTTTGTGGACGTCGACACCTAATCGCACCTTCTACCAGTTGCTTCCGAATACGTAACTCCTCTCCTAACTGAACGTGCCTCTCAAGCAATTGTCTGTCTGAGGGCATTCTGAACGTTTGCGATGGTTACATGTGCCTTCTCTGATTAGCTATTGACTGCACCAAGCAACGACTAAGAGGCTGACTGATACGGCTGTTGGACCAACTAGCTTACCTTAAGCCTGCGATGAGATCTTTCTTTAAATCCGCATTTGTTCGTAGTTCTGTCGAGTGCGTATCACAGGAATCTCTGAAAACAACTTGCAGTATCAAAGTCAAAAATCCAGTTTCTATTGCTGATGAGTGAGGATACTGGTTGTTTAAATGCTGCACGATGCGTCGTTTTTTTCGCGCGTTGCATGAGCTGTATAACATCATTGCCGCTGACAGTTTGATAATTTGCATAATTCTTAAAACAGCATTTGCAGGCCGAGTTTAGCGGCTATAGCTTAATTTTTTATGGTTGGATATTTTTTATTGCAAGAGTATGTTACTCCCCCCCCCATCCACCCCCACCCCTACACAATTATTTTTCTGCTCACGTCACTGCGGTGTGAATTATAACACACCAACAACGACGACGCGCTCTTACGACTATCTGCAGTGTGAGTCTTTGGGTTACATATTTTTTATTATGATGTATATTGTAAAGTTTGTGCCGTAATACCACATAATGAACATAAAATATGATGTCAATGTATGTTACCTTTATTGCAAATATAATTTCAATTTCAGAAACTTGAGAATATTACAAGCCTCTTACCTCCTCCCGTTGTTCTTCAGAATCTGTCTATTGAAAATACTGAAAGAGAAAGTAAACCATTGAACTATTTCCTTAATCACCTTTTAAATGAAGGATACAACCAAGCATTGGAAGAACTTACAATAAAATGCCAACTAACGGACGGGGATTCAAAGTTGTTCACAAATTTTGTCCGCCAGTGCCCAAAGATCAAGGTTGCAGTGATTGAAAATTGCTGATTATTATTTTGCATGTATGTATACATGGCCAAAATTTTGTGATTATAAATAAAGCTGATTATATTTGTTAAATTTTGTGTCTAATATTGCTTTCAATCTATGAAAAAACCGAGAATTTGGGAAATGAAATATGTGTAACAGAGAGGTAAAAAATTTATAAAATGAAAATAGAAATTTATATTGGTATCTCGTAATACGACTTTCAAAAATTTATTCTCCATTTGATGTTCTTTAAAGTAATTATCAATATATAATGTCTCAATATTATGTGCATTAGGTATATCGAGATGGTTGCTCCTAGTGCAATGATACTTATTTATATCTCGTCACTTCCGGTCTGGAATTCCAAACATTTCCACGTGTTTATCCATCCTAATATCTTAGCTAATTTTCTGAAATAAATGTTCAATGGTTGAATCGTTTGATAGTAATATTAAGAAAATACGGTAAGTTAATTTTGAGCAATGTTTGCCATCTCAGTAAGGTTATTGAGGGTATATAAAATATGAATACCAGCAGAGGTGATACCTGTGAATTAACTCTATTAACATCAACCATCGAATCGATGTTTCTGCCTATGCAGGAGGAGGCAGTAGTATTGAAAACATTAAACTATGTTTTTTCTTAATGGAATTATTCACATTATACCTTGTATTTGTGCATATATTTTAGAGAGTATGGGAGCGAACCTGAAACCTTTAGGCTTTAAGTCGCAAATTCGCAAATCTGAACATGTCATGCATTAACTATTAATAACGGTTAATAACTATTAATAACATTAAAAATAACATTTAATAACGTTTCATAAAGCATATATATATTTAACAGTATTTGTACTATTCTGCTAGATCATGTGCTAGGTAATTTGAATTTGACGGCTTTGAGATTTTTGGATACAACCACATGTTGATGTTGAAATTTGATAGATTGGAGTAAGTTTGGAGATCTTTTTTCATCGTTTCCCAAGTTTCCTTGATTTGTGTTGTGAGTGCTAAATAGCTGGGAAGAGTGAAAGATTTAGAATTTTTTTTTTTTGTTTGATTGATAGAGGTAAGATGGATGTGATTGAATGGTGTATGAATTAGTCGTTGATTACAAGAAGGTACGAATGTTCTAAGTTCCATTTTTTTTATCACATTTTTGCTAAGTGTCGTTTTTTTATCAAATATCTTTTAAGTATCATTATTTATCACATTTTGACACTTTTCGATTAACTGGGCGACAGTCGGATTTAGTTCCAATGTGACAACAGTTGGTCTGTAGCAATTCGAACATGGACCTACTACCGCTTAGCGGTCTTACCCGCGGTCCAGCCTCGCTGGCTGTTGGAACTCTCACATAGCAAAAGCTGTTTGTGCAACAGTTGTTCCATGGCTTATAAAGCACAGGCTTACGTCCGCGCTGTGTTCTATGAACCATATGCTCTATGAGCCACTAAATACCTGTTGCAGAATGCGACCTCCGACAGCCAGCGGGGCCGGATTCTGTGATGTGTTTTAGCGGGCGTAGATCCATGTTCGAATTGCTACATCACTCTATGAACCACGGAACATTTGTTGCTACGTGCGACCTCCGACAGCCAGCGGGGCCGGTTCTGTGATGTTTTTTTAGCGGGCGTAGATCCATATTCGAATTGCTACATCACTCTATGAGCCACGGAACATCTGATGCTACGTGCGATCTCCGACAGCCAGCGGCGCCGGATTCTGGGATTTTTTTAGCGGGCGTAGATCCATATTCGAATTGCTACATCACTCAAAAGAGCCACGGAACATCTGTTGCTACGTGCGACCTCCGATAGCCAACGGGGCAGGATTCTGTGATGATTTTTTAGCGGGCGTAGATTCATGTTCGAATTGCTGCATCAGTCTATGAGCCACGGAACATCTGTTGCTACGTGCGACCTCCGACAGCCAGCGGGGCCGGATTCTGTGATGATTTTTTAGCGGGCGTAGATTCATGTTCGAATTGCTGCATCACTCTATGAGCCACGGAACATCTGTTGCTACGTGCGACCTCCGACAGCCAGCGAGGCCGGATTCTGTGATTTTTTTTAGCGCGCGTAGATCCATGTTCGAATTGCTACATCACTTTATGAGCCACGGAACACCTGTTGCTACGTGCGACCTCCGACAGCCAACGGGGCCGGATTCTGTGATGATTTTTTAGCGGGCGTAGATTCATGTTCGAATTGCTGCATCAGTCTATGAGCCACGGAACATCTGTTGCTACGTGCGACCTCCGACAGCCAGCGGGGCCGGATTCTGTGATTTTTTTTATCGGGCGTAGATCCATATTCGAATTGCTACATCACTCTATGAGCCACGGAACATCTGTTGCTACGTGCGACCTCCGACAGCCAGCGAAGCCCGAAAATATCAATTATAAGAATGTTTAAAACTGAAGACCGTAATTGATATTATCCAGTCAAAAATGCAATGTCAATGACATTTATTTTATATACATATCTTTATTATTCAAATCGGAAAAGATTTAATATAAAATTGTATGCGGCATAACACATTGGATCCGTTGCTAAGCGACATGATATCATTTGCTTCAAATAAATTGATGGAAATCATATCGTCTGAATAATGCGATCTCCATGGAAGGTTTGGCGACATTTTAGTCAATTTAGCGATAACTTAAAAAATCGCCAAATTTTTCGCCAAGTGGGACTGTAGAACTGATAGACCCATTTTGCGACAAATTGACCAAACATCATCACAATACTATCCCCTAACAAAATACAATTATTTTCATTTATTAAGCGCGATTTTATCAATTCCAGGATATTTTTATGGACTCACAAATACTTTTATCAATTTCGTGATATTAAAAAAGTTCGTTAAATGTGTTACTAAGTAGGATGGACGGATTGATCGACAAATGCTACCGAAGCATCATTTCAGTACTCTATTCTAAAAAACAAATCATTGATTTGCGCCAATTTTATAAATTTGGAAACATTTCCGCTAATTTGGTAAAGTTTAAGAGAAGTTACCAAGTTATTTAGAGATATTCCGCTAAATTCGTAGCTCTGAATTTGCAGATCTGAAAAATAAAATATCCTGATCCCGTTTGAATATACTAAATGAAAACACTAAAATTGTATTATAAGATACACCCGTTCTAATCATTTTCTGCTTCAACAATCGGCTAAATGAATTTATTGGGTAAACACAATATATGAGTTTATTAGCTAAACACAATATATGAGCTGGAAACCACTTTGCTAAAATAAATTAAAGTCATGTACGCGGTCGGCAATTTATATAATTAAAAGAGCAATCAAACCGTTCTTTTAAAAATATATTTTTACATCCATTTATTTATTATTCAAATAGAAAAAATAATAATAAATATTAACAACACATTTAATTTCATTCCGTTGCCGAGCAACATGATATAAGATAGAATCTTCCTCATAAAATGCAACATTTAATAGCCATTTTTATTTCTTTATACTTTTCATTTTTCAGTAAAAGCTTCTATAATATAAACCAAGGAGGTTGATTTCCCATTTAAATCATGATTCAAACAATTGATGTTTTCAGAAAGTGACTAATTAGTGCAAAAAATCTCCCCCCAAACTCTGAGATACAGTTTTAATTCACTTTCAAACGATTTTCAAGCTTTTCGTTTGGATAAACCACGGAGTTAGAGAGGAGAACTCCTAAGAAAAAGTTTCGTTTTTCATTAATATCTCGACAACCCCTGATCTTAGATACTCGAAACTTGGGCTAAATTTATGGGGGGCTATTTAAAGGCTATCCACAAAATTTCATCAAATTCGATTCAGCCGTACTCCCGTGATGATGAGACAAACGAAAATATCGTTTTTTACTAATATCTCGAGAATCACTGATTGTAGAAACTCCATATATGGACTAAATTTTAAGTGGGACTATTTCCAGGCTACCCACCAAATTTCATCAAATTCGGTTCAGCCGTTCTCCCGTGATGATGGGACAAACAGACAGACAGACAGACAGATTTTCATTTTTATTTATATAGATTATGCATTTGAATTTTGTGCTGCGTAATAGCGGCGTATTTAATTTGGGTGATTTGAATTGTTTTACTTTCCGGACCAGTGCTGGTAGAATCAAGTTATTTTAAAACTACAGTAACATAACAAAAATATGTTTTGTCATTTCATTTGTGCAGAAATGATCAATCGGTTATTATCGATCAAGTGCAAATTTTAATTTGTTTATTTTTAAATTAATCGCAAAAAAGTTTAATCGATTTTGTAGCGATATTGCTTGACTGCTGGTAAAAATATGAAATCCAAGGTACTCTTTACATTAAAATTTAATATTGATATTTTATTTTCAATCTTCTGTGATTTTAATTTCAATCATTAGATTCCGAATACTTCTATATTTTCAATTTAAATAAATTCTATTCTTAAATTAAACCACAGTTTCCTCGATTTCTGTCCGATAACAAATATTGAAGGAAAATTTATTTGAGCAAACTGTTACAGTTTAAACTTAATATATTGATAAAATGAATTATTGTCCTTGATTTTATTTATATTTGTATTCAAAATATCTGGAACTTTTACTTTAAAATTATTAATTTTTTAAAATATTCATAACTATGTCATATTTAAAGAACATATTATATGTGTATACGTACATAGAAAGCTTAATATCATTGAATTTTTTTTAAAAATACTAATAATTAAGTTGTGGAATATGACATGGTTATTTTGCAACCACTGCAGTCATGAATATTCGGTGCTAAGGAGCTCTAACAAGAGGAGCATTGCGATGTTCACTGATAACTTAAATCAGTGAAGAAAGCATGTTTTTAAACTCAGTGAAGAGCTGTTTTCACATTATTCAACTGTTCTCCGATTATTCAACTAAAATGATAAATAAAACTCACTTTACCGCAATGCTAATTCTTGATTTGTACAGATTTTTCAAATTGGGGTTCTTTGATTTATTACTATATGAAACATAACTTGTGTTTAATTCCTTAAATGACAAATTTTGATCATCATATGAGGCAACAAGTTTCAATGTATGTAAAAAGTTGGGGCTGGCTTTGAGTACTTTTGAGATGAGTCAGTCCGGCTTGGGTGAATTATTTTAAAAAGTTTTTGGGCTTTAACCAAGTCAAATCTTAATATTTTGGGGCCGGGTAAAATTTTTAAATTTGGCCCATGCAGACCTCTAGTTTCTAAATAACTGGCTTTTGATCTTAGCTTCTTCCCTTTCTTCTGCCTGATTTTTTTTCAAATTTGAAGACTGGTTTTACTGTAGTAGAATTTTCTCCTCTATTGCAGTAACGCAGTAGCCAGAGCACTTCCTTTAAATTATTAGTTTCTAAAAGTTCCTTACTTATTCTTTTTTTGTAATTATTTATTTATTTATGTTATTGGAGGTAAAAAGCAGATTGTGTTTCCAGCTGAAGGAATTCAGAATGATAAACTACATTGGGATTAAGTTAATTTTGGTGGTAGGGGAAGGAGGGTACGGTCCCTGTGGATGCCTCCCCCACTGGGTTCCGGTCCAAATTGGGAGGCACTTCCCGACCGTCCAAACGGTTACCTTACACCTTTCTGGTAGGTCGGACGGTCTGGGTTTCAACAACAACAACACAAGTGGTTTAGGAAGCATTTTGAAACTAAATGCGCCCCTGCTGCATAATAAACTGAAATTGTAGGTATGATAGGCTGCATAATAAACTGAAATTGTAGGTATGATAGGCTGCATAATAAACTGAAATTGTAGGTATGATAGGTAGGTATCTACTTGTGCGCCAACATCAGGAGAGTACAATTTTTTGTGATATCAGACCAGTTTGAAAAAACAAAATTCTAATGGTAAACAATTTCGTGTAAAAAATAATTTATTACTAGAATTAAAGAAAATAAATTCTAATTTGTTAAAATGGCTGGAGTTTGTGCTGGATCTGCATTATATATTTCTGTTAAAATAATATAAATCATTAAATATAATATAATATTTTAAAAACAAAATTTAAATATGCGATCATCAAACATAAGAATATGTTTCTAAATATAAAAAAAAGAACGTTTGGAATTAGACTAAAAATTCTTTATAAAATAATACCATGTCATGTACTTAAAGCCTTCTGCTCTCAAACATTTTTCGGTTCCCTTCCCTATAGTGTAGCAGTTGAGTTCTTAAACTTTTGCATGTTCAGGACCCTTCTCTTGAAAAGCAAATTTAACATTGGATCCAACATTTAGAAAAAACAAAAATCCAATTTTGTAACATTTATTTGATACAGTTAATTGAAAGGTGTAAATAATAGATATGCACAAATGTACAACAGGTAATTTACAAATTTGAGCAAATTTTCCTGATAAAATATGAATCTAGTCTTTTTATTGCATGCATATCCATACCATCATAACTCTACTGGAAACTGGAAACCCTCAGGCCAGTCGAGTGGTCTGGGTCTTCAACATACAATCATAACATGCTTAATTTCTTGTATTGATTCTAATGTCAATGTGCAAATAATGATTTGTTTTAGATATTTTTGATAGTTATCTTCTATTTTTGGAAACTCCCCTTCTGGCAGGTTCTTGTGATTTTGAACATGGACTTTGCAATTCTGGGTAGCCTGAGCTAAATTTTGAATGAATTCTATACTGGCTACGTTGAAGGACCACAACTGTCAGTTCCCACCAAAGTTCATAAAATTGCTCCAGATATCAAATTTTCTTGCTGCTATTGAATTTTATTGCAGTTAATGATTATTCCATGCTGGTAATTGCATAATAAGCATAAAACCAGTCCATAAATATTGTTATCTGCAGCAGTCTGTCTTCCTTAGTTTTCTCCTAATTTTTTGCTTCCATGCATAACGTTTAGAGCAAATTTTATATCAACATTTATGTTCACAGATACTTTACACTTTTATTTTCTTCTGGGTACCTATTTGAACTTGAGCACGAAACTAATAATTTACATATGCGCAAAATAGTTCAGTCACTATCTGCTATTTTACCTTTTGTTTGTAAAAAAGGCATTTGAAATGTGGTTTGCAGAAATGAGTCAAAAACAATTGAAATTTAAATATCATATTTTCATTCAAAAATTTTTCTATTAAAATATGATATGTATTATATTTATTTTTATATTTTAAAATATTTTTCTGTTGATAAATTTTATTTACCAGTTTTATCTGGATAACTGTTATAACAGAAAAAAAGTACAAGTACTGAACAAATAATTAAGTAAAATACTTAATTTTTCTGAATGTGAACGGTATATAAGTCAAGATCATAAATTAACAAATATTTTTGTATCTTGTGGAAGAAAACTCAAAATGATAGTCAGAATTTCAACCATGTTGAGCAAGCAATCAGAGATTTACTTTCCTATTTTGTGATATAGTTTTCATATAGTTTTCTTAATTCAAAACATTTTGAAAAAATGGTAAAATGATAGTATTATTAAAATCTTTTTCTGAAACAAGTTCACTTAAAGATTTAGAAATGCTTGTATTAACATGATCAATAAATATTAGGAGAGCAGCTGATCAATAGTATCAGTATTTAAATGTTACCGAAAAAGTTTGAAATCCGGCATGCTATAGAATCCCTAGGCATTGTATACAATGCCTAAAACTAGCCGGCAATGTATGAAACGATTCATATTTCATACATTTCCTAGGTATTCTATAAAAAGCCGAATAAGAAACCGGCAAAATATGAAATACATCTCCGATTCGTTTCAAATAACGCGTGGCAAGGCACGTGACTTTTAACGTGTGCCTCAGGCTCAGAATTTGTCAGTTGCACTTTGCGGTTTGTTCGGAGTATCAAAAAACGAAATTTTACTTAAATTTGTTCAACAAAAAATTAGTTTTTTATTGTGCTCCATTAAAATGGAGGAGCAAGCTGTAGTGTTGGAGAAGGAGTCATGGTCTATAGACATGAAACAACAATTCGAGGATAACTGTTCAAAATTTGAGTTAATACTGCAAAAAACAGTTCTTTCTTAACCGAAACTACTTACCAGAAGTTAATAAATGATGTACAAAAAGCCAAAATGACTACTAAGAAGGAACCCAGGGACTTGGTTGCTGAATCGGTATGATGTAATGATTGTGGAAAACAAAAGTAAACTCATTTATCCTGTTAAAGAAGGCATCAGTACTATACAGTATTACCTCACGTACTCTGAGTTATTTCACGTACTTCATAAACCGGCCACACAATTAGCTACCAAAAGCCTTCGGGCTGGTCGCGTGGTCTGGGTCTTCAACGTACTTCATGAAGCTCATTTGGCTATTGGACAAGGAGGACGTGATAGAATGTTGCAAGAGCTTTCAGCCAAATACAAAAACGTTACACGTCATGATATTAAACTGTACATCCACCTTTGTGAACCTTGCCAGAAAAAACAGAAGGGTATTAAAAAGGGCAGTGTTGTGAAACCTATGATATTTTCCGAATTTAATTCCCGTTGGCAGGAAGATTTTATTGACTTTCAGTCTCAGCCAGATAGAGAATACAAATTTATTATGGTGTACCAAGGTGGTTATTATGGTGTACCACTCTCACAAAATTTGTGATTCTCAAGTCTCTAACGTCAAAAAGAGCTGTAGAAGTAGCCTACAACCTAGTGGACATATTCTCGTTGCTTGAAGCGCCATCTACATTACAATCTGACAATGGTAGGGAATTTGCCAATAATGTGGTGTAATAACCAGCTTGAAGGAGTTTTGGCCAGCACTGAAGATCGTCCATGCGAAGCCTCGCCATTCACAAAGCCAGGGTAGTGTCGAAAAAGCTAATCAAGATATCAGAAATATGCTCTGTACTTGGATGTAGGACAACAAATCTGACCGCTGGAGTGAAGGACTGCGTTTTGTTCAATTTATGAAAAGTAGAGCTTATCATTCTGGGATCAAAAGAACACCATATGAAGCTCTTTTTGGCTGCAAACCTAAAGTAGGGATTACAATGGCTTTTCTACCCGAAGATGTTTTAAAAGACATAAATACAGAGGAACAGCTAGAAAAAGTAATAGAAAGCGTCCAAACAATGGAAAAAGGTCAAACTAATCAGATTATGCAAGAAAAAGAGCCTGTTTCAAAAAACATGGATGAATTTATAGTCGATAGTGGATTAAACCAACATGATGAAAACATGCTTACCGAAGAGATTTCCGTTTCCGATACCTGTTGTGTGTGTTTAAAGAAAACGAGTGATGCACTTGCATGCAAAAAGTGTCGTCAAAAAATTCCTACCTTCTATGGCCATGCTAGTGAAGATGATGAAATGGAAATTTTGTGCACCCTTTGCTTCAAAACTGAAAATGCTATTGAAAGTAAAATAAATTCTAAAATTAATCTGGAAATACAAGCCAAAAAAATGAAATTGAATTTGGAAAAAAAAATTCCCACTGCTTCTTTAGGAACTACTGTGCGAGTTCCTTTTCCTGACGTCGACAAGGGGCGAGGTGATTCGAGCAATATATTGGCAGTTGTAATGAGTGTGACTGAGGATGGTTTCTACCGACTTGGAACTTCTGAAGGAATTTTAAAACAAGTATATGCGAAATTACAATTCACATTATGTCCTATAAACTTGCTTAGAATTTAAGATATTCCTGACCACGAAATTCCTCTACGGTCAGTTGCATTTGCTCAGTCCAGTGGAAGCGGCTAAGGATTCGTCAAATGTATGTGTAAAACAAAGTGTCAAAATATGAAATGTCTTTGCGTGAAAAATGTAATAAAATGTAATTCAAAATGTCATTTAAGCCTACCATGTTGCAACAAGTAGGTTAATTTAAATTTCTTATTTTTTATATGAAAATTTTGTTTCCCTTAATAAGAAAGGCATACATTTTGTTTTGTAACAACTTTCATTTTTCTTTACGTATTTTATACAAAATTATTTTAATGGCACTCTCATTATTTATGTAGAATAACATTTGTATTTTTGAGGAATGCACGTCATTTATATAATAGCTTTATCAGGACCTTTTTTTATACTTTGTCTAAATATAATAGCCTTATCAGGACCTTTTTTTATACTTTGCCTAAATATAATAGCCTTATCAGGACCTTTTTTTATACTTTGCCTACATAGCATTTGTCATTGTATAAAATGCCTAGGTATTGTATGCAATGCCTAGGAAAAGTATGTAATAATTCTCATATTACATACTTTGCCTAAAAACGTCTGGCATTATATACAATGCCTAGGGATTCTGTAGAATGCCGGCATTTCATACTTTGCCGGTAACATTAAATACTAATTACTCTCAGGATTGAAAAAATCCATTGAGCAAGCATATCGAAATTCGACAATTTTTTGGTTCAGCAGAATGGCAGAAATTTTTATAACAGCAATTATAAATGTGTAAAAAGATCAGAAAAAGTCTATGAAAGACCATAGGGAAAATTGTCATTTTCCCCCATAAAGTATACATCTAAAGATCTTAAATAGAATATTTACATTTTTCAGCTGTGTAAAACTATTCTCTCCATATAGTATATTGTCTCTATCATTCTAGGATAACTACATGAAGCACTGTGGGGTTAAACCCCACACCTGTTGTCAATTAACAAGTCTTATGGCAGCCATGAATGGCTTTTAGGTAAGTCAGTTATTAATTGCTGTTAATCTCTTACTGTGTCTAATTTATAAATTAAATTTTCTCGTAGTATTAAGCTTTCAGTTGTGAAGGAAATAACATAGTATAATATAGGGTCCGATACTATCTAGTGTTCCAACTATCCACTTGGGAACATATTTCTCTGGATAAGGGTGGATGGGCTACTGTAATTTAAAATTTTAAATTACTTCAATTTATATTTTATAAACAAAATCATATTTTGGTTAGTTTTGTTCTTTTTCACATTCATTTGTCCTGGCTTTACAATGTTATGGACTGTTATTTAACATCACTAGGTGTGATGGCAGAAAATTACTAACCGCAGTTGTTTCTACTAATACAAAGAGTTTACCAGTCATATTCGAAAGTTGTTAGCCATCTGTTTAGTAACATACGACATAATTTAATCTGTAAAAGGTAGTAATTCAGACATGTGTATAGAAAATATGAAAATCCAAAAAGAATGATAAGTTTTTTATTATTTTCAAAAGCTACTTGGTGACTTCTGTACAGAACAATGTGGCTTATGTGAAAAATACAAATTATACCTCTTGAGCATAAGAACAAGAAATAAATAACTGCCCCGAGAGATGTAACCTCACGTGAAATTTAAAATCCGACTAATTTTCACAATCAAATAAGGGTCTCACACTTTATTCCATGGTTTACCTGAAAAAACATGCAATTTACCAAACCATTGAACAAGCTAAAAATAAAAAAGGAAATTTGTTAACAAATAGAAAAATCCAGATCACAAATAAATAAAACAGAAAATACTCACCACCTATTTTAACGCCAGACAAAAAGAAATAAGGAAATAGTTGCTTATCACATTTATTTTTCAATTTATATTTAATGCAATTGATAGGAAAACAAAGGTGAAATTTTGGAAATGCAGTTTCTCACATGAAATTTACAAAATGTAATTAACCATGGATGGATATTGAAGAAAAAAGATGATTTTTACATGACAAATGAATTAGCATGAGTATTACACCTTACATGAAATTTTAAAGAAACATGTGCAACAGTAGAATAAGATTGCACCATACATTATTACTTGTATCTCGCAGATATATATATATACTACATGTTATGGTCAATTCAATTAATCGGTTATTATTAATAATAACTAGCTATTATTAATACTAACCAAATAAATCAGTTAAAGTGAATAATTTATGAGAATTTATCACATGAACCAGTTATTAATAATTTCCAATAAAGTTTGGTCAATGTAATATTTTTCAACGCATTTGTAATGTAATTTGTTTGCAATTTTTTGTCACTGGTGTTTGGGTGTAATGTAATTTGTTTGTTGTAATAAGTAATGAATGTATCTTATAAATAACTTTAATCATTATTATAAAACATTTTTTACATTGACCAAATTTCATTGCTAACTAAACTGTTGACGTATGTAATTTCATGCACTTCCTATCACATGACATAAAAATTACATTAGAGATGGGGTTTCAATAAATTGTGCTTAATTAATCACAATGACCAAACTTCATTGGTAATTATTGATATTTACTGGTAAATGTGATTAATATGCAATATTTATCTAACATATATATATATATATACAAAGTAGGATCAAAAAGTTCATAGACTGTGCTGGTATCTCCAACCCTGATTGGAGGAGAGGGGTATTATTTTACTGTGGCGTAGAGGCACATGTGATGCGAGATATGAAAAGGAAGAAGCAGGTCCCCAGTGTAGGGTTTTCCCAGACAATGCGTGTGAGTGAACTTCTTCTTCTTCGGCCCCTAACCGTCCGACCTACCAGATAGGTGTAAGGTATCTGATTGGACGGCCGGGAAGTGCCACCCAATTTAGACCGGAACCCAGTGGGGGAGGCATCCACAGGGACCGTACCCTCCTTCCCCTACCACCAACCTCTCGGAACGACTTACGGACCCACATGTTTAACGTGATCGTACTCCGCGTGAACGAGAGCAATGTGTCATATGAAGATGTTTTCATAGCACTCCCGATTCATGGCCGTCCATGAATCCATAAAAGACAATCCGCAGACAGGGCGGCTTTCAACATCAATTACAGAGGACAACATTTGAAAGTTGGCTGAAATTGTGCATGTCAACCGACGTCAAACCATCAACATCATAGCTGAAAAAGCTGGAATTTTATACGGGAACTGCGAAGCTGTCCTGATGGACAAACTGAACATGCATCGTGTGTGTCAAAACATTGTACCAAAAATACTAACCGAAGATCAGTGTGATAAGCTCATGCAGATCTATGGAGAACTGATTGATGTTGTTGACAAGGATCCAACATTCCTTTCAAAAATTATCAGTGATGAGATGTGGTATTTCTTGTATGACCCACAAATGACACAGCAGTCCTCACAGTGGAAATCACCATCTTCGCCGAAGTCAAAAAAGTTCTGTTTGGACCGTTCAAAGGAGAAGGTAAAGCTGGAAATGTTTTTTGACCAGAAGGGCTTTGTGTATTACGTATTACGAGTTTATAACGGAAGGGGCAACAGTGAACAAGGAGATGTACACACAGATCCTGCTCGTCTCTGTGATGCTATCCGCAGGAAAAGCCCAGAACTCTGGAAAAGCAGGGATTGGGTGTTGCAACATGACAATTCCCCTGCTCATTGGCCTTTCATGGTGCGGTCCGCACTGGCCAAACATGGAACTTCAACCCTTCCACATCCTCCCTACTCACCCGATCTCGCTCCATGCGATTCTTGCGTGTTCCCCCGTTTTAAAAATGAACTCAAAAGTTGCCGTTTCAAAAATGCATCTGAGGAAACTGCGCTAGCCGCTCCGTCCAAAGGCTGTCAAAGACCAAAGGCTTAAAGGAATGTTTTCAGCAACTGTACTCGTGTTGGCAGAAGTGCATAGCTGCAGAGGGGGAGTACTTAATAGGTGGTTGTGTGTAACACATGATATCAATTGTTACTAAATTATTAAATAATATAAATTGTTAAAAAATTAATAAATATCCAAAAGTAAAACACAATGAATCATATCCATCAAGTAAGCCAGTCTCCGAATTTTTTGATCCTACCTTGTATATATATTTTTGCTTTTATGCTAGGACACATTATGGCAGAACTAATCGTAAGTGTACGATATTCATATGATAAACTTATGAATGTTGAGATTATCTAATTAAAAATTTACTGGATACTGCCAAACATTAAAACATGGCTGTATTGTTATTAAACCAATATTCATAATTTTTAGGCAATCTTTGTTAAAAAATTAGTATATCCAGTTACTGTATAAGCTGAGAATTTTTGTAATTTTTTTCACTATTAAAGTAGCGGCATCAACTTATAATTTAAAGTCAATTTTAAAAATTAGCTCACTAAAAAAAGAGAAATAAATGCCCAAAACACCTTTTTCAGCAGTTGCAAATAATTTTTCATTTCGTCCTGCCTGATCTCACACAGTCATCCATCAGTATTCAAACATCTCACAATGCTACAAAAATTCTCAAATTTCACCTCACACAGAGTTTGCTAAAATATATACAAATTACGCATCTGGTATGCATCCAAATACATGTTTACTTTCCAAAATTTTACTAATGGGTAAAAATTGTATTGTTATTTTTTATGCTGAATTGTATATTTTCTCTCATTTTTGTGTTTCATTTTCTGCATATGTAGGATGTAAATTCCTACATACAAGCTGCTACAAGTAACTAAAGAGCAACTATTTTTCATACAAGACAAATATTTTAATATTGAGTACTGCCAAAAAGTGACTAATTTTACACAAGTGACTTTTTTATTTTATTTTGATGACTTTTTAAAAATAATTAGGCAAAATTCGAATTTAGTTTTCTCATTTATGTTTCAAATTTATTTGCATAATATAGCGTTTTTACGTGAAACTTTCGGTTCCAGTGACAATATTTTAGGGGTTCCGGGATGTTATAGTTTCATGTAAATTTTCTTAATTGAAAATTTGTGTAAAATTTGAATGCATACTTTCGACCACATTTACCTTTTTCTCATTTTGAGTGTCCACCATCAAATTTAATTTCAAAATGGTTCCATGGTGAAAAAAGTTTGGAAAACCCTGATATAATAGAATCATCGCTCACTTTCAGACATCATGTGAGACATAACAGGATTCAACCATTTAAAACATTGATTTAAATTTCAACCATTGATTTAAATTCAGTGTCATTTAGAAAGTACTATGTTCGCTCCTCAACTGCTGAGAAAGCAGTTCTGTAATGGAATATGAAAGTATGTGTATTATTTCAGAATTAAATATATTTTTTAGTTTCTAAACATATGAAATAAATGTTTCCCAACTTATAGTTTAACGCTAAACGCAAAAATTTGCATTTTTAATATTAGTGCTCAAATTTTTGCAATTTTTATGAAGTAATGCTAAAATTGCCTATTTTTAGAAAAGCATTTAAAAAGTAAATTTGATTTCGATTAAAGAATCTGTACCTCCATAATTTTTACAAAATAATACAAACATCTGTTATTTTTATAGAAGAACACTAAAATTTGTAATTTTTATATGATTTTTATGAAATAACGCTAAAATTTAAATTTATGGTTTTATACCAAAGCATTAAAATTTGTGATTTTTATGAAAGACCCCAAACATCCGGTGATTCCATAAAGGAATGCTAAAATTTGCACTTTTTACGAAAGAAAATGCTAAAATTCACAATTTTTGAAATTTGGGTGTTAAAATTTCGGATTATATATAAAAAGCACTAAAATTTCTGATTTTTTAAAAGAAAGTGCCCAAAAAATTTTCAAATTACTAAGAAAAAAAATACTAAAATTTACATTTTTATGAAAATTTGGGATTTGTATAAAACTGAATTTTTAGTATTTTTATCACTGATGTTATTTTAATGTATGCTACTATAATAGCAACTAAAATGACATGATCTGCTAACTAAATTAGCTGCTATTTATAGCTACTATTTTTATTGCATTCTCTTTGTGGCAGCCCTGTAATTTTTTTCCTGTTTGCCCAGCCAGTAATCAATTTTTAACACACTCTGTTGTAAAAAAAAAAATATATATATATATATTGATCCATAAAGAAATTGAGCTATAACTGCAAAACTCTGCATGCAAATAATCAAATTGTCAATGCCAGTGGTGTTATAGGGCTCATACAACGTGTATGACAACAATGCTTTGAGCAGCCTTTGAAATGACCGGTATTCTCACTCATGGGCGATTAGAACTGGATTTTCTGCTTTAATACTGAACATTCTGTACAATGATGCCTTTGAGACTTACTCTACTGTGCTATGAATAATTGTCAGATTTAGAGAGAGGTTGCGTCATAGACCTGAGGGAAGTTTCTAATTGTGCTCTCTAATAAATTGTTCCTCTAATTGTGCTATAATCCAATCTGGTGGCTCATTTGTATGTCAACAATATTTTGCTGCCAATTGTTCTGCATATGCTATCAAGCTGCCCAGGTTCCATTGATCCAGCAAACGTATCAGTTGCCATCTTGGTCGTAGTGATATGATACTTGCTCAGTGTTGACAGCAATGGATCAGAAAAGCACATGTAACCAACACAGAAGTTCAGAATGTCCCAGACAAACAACTGCTCGAGAGGATCGTACAGCCAGTAGAGAAGCCACGTCCACGCCAATGACACTGCTATCAACCATTCAAAAGGCATTGGCCATCCTACATGGGATTAGATGTCGATGTCCATAAAGATGCCTACCACTAACCTCTCAGCATAGATAGAACCCTCTGGATTGGTGTTGAGCTCAGTCAACCATTACAGGGTTTGATTGGAAGTATGATATATTTAACGAATGTCATTTTTCCCTCAGTGCTCATGACCGCTGCATATGTGTGTGTAGGAGGGATGGCCAGTGTTCTGATACTGCATTTGTTTTCAAGCAGCACACAGCCATCAGACTTGGTGGGACAATATAGGGAGCCATCTCATGAGATAGCCGATCTCCTGTAATTGTGCTATAAGCCAATCTGGCGGCTCATTTGTACGTCAATAATATTCTGCTGCCAATTGTTCTGCATATGATATCAAGCTGCCCAGGTTCCATTTACCAATAGGACAACTTTTGACCACATACTGCATAACTTTCGCAATAATGCCTTTGAGAATTTAATATCCTCTCATGGTCATCCGGGTTCCCAGACCTATCACCAATAGAACACTTCTGGGACTTACTGGGATGACAATTGCAGCCTTCTCATAATACCACTAAATTAGCTAACCAGTTACAACATTTGTGGGAAAATTTTCTGCAGAGGAACACATAAGCAACTTAATTGACTATGCCGTAACAAATACTGGCTTGTATATCTCCCAGTAGAAGATTTACCACTTACTGAAATGTTATCTTCTTGTTGCCACAATTTCTTAATAAAATGTGTTTTTGCTCTCAAGTTTTAAACATCTACTCAAATGATACATTTTTGAAACACTGTATTTGTTTAAGTAACAGTAAAGTAATGAGCATTCACTCTTGCATAGTTAGTCCTAATTTATAACTATAGATGTTGTGATTGTGATATCACCACATCCATTCATCCATCATTCAATGCTTTGATGTGGTTGGATGTTTTTGGAGAAGAGAAGCATAGATGAAAATTTTGAAACTGGTAATTGTGAAAACAGAGACCAATTGCATAAAAGTATTCTCTCCTGCTTACTGCAGCACCATGAAACCATTGTTTTGTGGGTGATATTTTCACAAGCAAATCGAAAGCAATCATACACTAAGACATCTTCTGACACAACCTACTAAACAACCTCACACAGCCTAAACCTGAACAAACCATGTGGTTACCTTTCATTATTAACAATGCCCTCATAACCATGTGATTTGATTGGTAGTGATAGTTTAGCATTCACACATCTGGCATAGTTTGTACAGTTTTTTTAATTTTTATTAGGCTTATGCAAGTTTACTGTTTTGGTCAAATTTTTTACAGTAGAATTACGCACTTGGCTAGGCTAATACACTGATTGGATTATATTAAGAAATATACAGTAGTTAATAAAGATACAGCAAATAGTTATTTAGCCAAATACTGAATTTATTATCTGAAAGAGATCTATAATAAGCAAATCATATGCAATCCTTCAGTATTTTGCATTATAATATATGCATTAATAACTTTAAAATGCCCAGCTTTAACAAATTTTAATTTGTCTTTGGCATGTTTATACTGAACAAAAATATTCGGTCTAAAAATAGTCAAATGCCTTATTAGAAGGTACTCGGAATATTATTAGTGAAGCTTTTTTAATTTTTAATAGCCTTGTAATATCCATGGTAAAGACGCACACATTTGTACAATTTATAAATGTAATTCTACATGAATACAATAACATCAAGATGTAGAAAATAAATATATTTTATCTAAATAATTAAAATGCAAATATAAACAGAAAAAAATTGTATATATGTTGAACTCCAACTATGTGAGAAAATTTTGCTAAATTTTTCTATTCTACCGAATGAAATTTAAAGTTATTTTCAAAATGAGATACTTAGTTTTACAAGCACAATTATTCTTTTAAGATCTGAATATATATCTTGAGAAAAATCTTTGATGTTTAAATGAACAATACTCAAACCTATTTCTCACATGTATAATTAACTGGGTAATAATATCTCTAACATGTGCAATTGCTTCATTTTTAAAGATACTTATGATTTTGTTAATTTTTCAGAAATATTCTGAAAGTAACATGATAAAGATGATGGTGGAGCCATGGAACTTCAAATTATCATACGGAGCTTGGGGTATGGCAAAGTGTGCTGTCGATGGATCCTGTGAGCTGTCAATATTGATCAGAGAGACTACTATATAGTAGTCTGATTACAACAATTGCTGTGTTTCAACATGGAAAGCAACACATTCTTGGAGTTCATTGTAGCTGATGATGAAATTTGGTGCATAGCATTGTTACAAACCATGCAATGGCAGCATCTGACCTCTTCACATCCAAAGAAATTCAATAGGATGCTTATAAAGAGATGGTGACAGTTTGACCACCATGATGTTGCAAATGACATGTGTTGGGCACCCACTTCTTGTGCAGAACAGATTACAACCCCTTTTTAAAGGGAGACTGAAGCAAGCGTATAGTCCAGATCTCTCTCCTTGCAATTTTCACTTCTTCAGTTCGTTGAAAAGGACATTGCTTCCAGTTGGATGATGACATGAAGCATGCTGTATTGAAAATGTTGAATACAGCAGATTTTTATTGCCACGGTATCTCCAACCGTACTTGTCAATGAGACAATGATCTTAAAATCTATGGAAATTACTTTTAAATATCTTTAACCTACATAAACTTACAAATTCTAAACAAACTTTTTGATCATTCTTTAAAACTAAAGAATATATGGTTTGCTACTCTTCTTAAAGTATATTTTTGAATAAAAGTTATTTCTCTTTTTCAAACATATTTTAGATGTTTCTCAATTTTAGTATAAGTTTTGTGATATTTTAAAATAAAGTATCTGTTTCAGAGGCTTGCGTGCAGTTTGAAACATTATTATTTTTACCTTAAATCTCTGACATTAATTGCTATAATTTTCATGTATACTACATGTACACATGAGTGAAAAATTAAAGTTATTAATGTCTGAAGAATTACTTTAATAAAAATGTTAATTTTATTTATTCCAAAATACATTATTTGTTTTTGCTGAAGCTATTTCATGATGAGAATAAAATACATAGATTCTTTATTAAATTAAGGCAGTCTTTCAATATATCTATGTCTCATAGACAAACAATGTTCTTTAACTATTGAGTATAATATGTTCTTACAAAATATATCTAAAAAATATGAATCTAACAATTTACGATTCCCAGTATGGTAGCAGTACAGTTAAGTTGTTTGAATAAAAAAAAGTTGGGAATATCTAATGATATTGACTTCTCCAAAAGTTCCATTGAGTTAGCATTCACAAAAAAAAAATGGCATCATTCCAAAATACAATTTATATATGGAAAATAAATCCTCTAATCCAAAATTGAGTTTATGTAATTATCACTTTATGTCATTTTGAATAAAGTTTCCATAAATAAGCATTTTAAGCAGAGAACAAATGTGTATTTTAATTTTTAGAGTAGATTGTTTTTTCTCATTTTATATACGAAGTAAATATACAAGATTATAGACTATATAACAAGAGATTTGATTTTATATTATTCTATTATAAACTGAAAAATTAAGGTAATTTATTTCTGATAAAACTTGTGCTATTTAAAGGGTGTATGTGTGATAAAAGGATTCTTAATTGAGTCTCGTTAGTGGACAAACCAAAATATACTGTATGGTTTAAAATAGACAATTGGCAGTTATCAGAAATTTCAATTACATGTAAATAAAAAATATAAATAAAATTTGTAAAATATTCTTAAAGTTACTACTCTCATTTATTTTTAAAAAGCTTTTATAATGTCTTTATTTGATAATTGCTGAAACTTTTATGAAATACAACTTAAAATTATCTTATTTACAAAGTGAAAATGATACTGATATTTTTTTATTTAGCCTTTTGTTGTTGGGATTATATATTAGGCATTCTATGGCTAAATATAGGTCTAACATTGAAGTAAATTTCAATAGCATTGATAACTAAAACGGCTAACCTCAATCTTTCTAGTTCAGAAGTAGATTTTAAAAATGGAACAAGAGAAAGACGAAAACATTCATATACTGGTGTAGTTTCAGGAGGTCAAGTCTTTACATCGGTGCTTAAGACAGGTATAGAGAGCAAAGGGTGTTGATTATTCAACTTCTAAAGTTTTTCTTATTACTTGAAGTGATTTTAGTTAGGTAAATATAATTTAATAAGATTGAAAGGTCCTATATACTCCTAAAATTTTAAATTTGAAAAAATATATATATATATTGATTTTTCTTTATATGAAAAAGTCAATAGTGTTAACACTAGTATATTAATTCAATTGCATGTGAATAATTTTTAATTTAAAATGTGGAATAATATATATGTTCCTACAAGGTAAGGCTTAAATCACCAGCAAGCAAATCAGAGAAATTGAAAAACAATGTGCAAAATTCAGTAACAAATAGAATATGTAAAGATTTTCCAACAAGAAACAACAAGATAATTTTGTAAATAACGTTTTAAATGTAATTTTTGGTGGAATTTTTTCTTCTAGAATTTGAAATATTATTTAACAGAGCATAAAAGTTGTTCTTCTAAATGGTGTTTCTTGCTTAAAAATATTTGCTTATTCTTTACGTTACTCAGTTTACCATGTTACTCGTACATTAAGAGGATATTTTCCTTCCAACTACTGGTTTCAGTTTTTCCCTGCTAGCATATGGAAAATAGTACTAAATGTCTTCTAGTTTTCAGGATTTTCCCCTATGTTCTTTGCAAAGTATAAATGCTGAAAAAAGAAAATTTGTGCTTTTTTAAAACATCGATAAATAACTAGAGCAGTGTTTCTAAAATTTTTGTAAATTGATGCAGTGCTTAAAAATATTAAAAATGCATCTAGTTACTCTATCGAATTTCTCAACATCTATCCTTGCAAATAACAACGAAAAATCCCCAAAACTGGCATAGCCCGATGTTTAATTCCCTCTCCCCCATATGCTAGCATGGACAAACTGAAACAAAAGACTGGAGGAAATATGTAATTTTAATGTCTTAATTTTGGTTACATATTCGCTTTATTTGCGTTAACTTTCGTTACATTTTCGTTTGTTTGCGTAACCTTTCTCGATACATTTTCGTTTGTTTTGCGTAACCTTTCTCGATACATTTTCGTTTGTTTGCGTAACCTTTCTCGATACATTTTCGTTTGTTTTGCGTAACCTTTCTCGATACATTTTCGTTTGTTTTGCGTAACCTTTCTCGATACATTTTCGTTTGTTTTGCGTAACCTTTCTCGATACATTTTCGTTTGTTTTGCGTAACCTTTCTCGATACATTTTCGTTTGTTTTGCGTAACCTTTCTCGATACATTTTCGTTTGTTTTGCGTAACCTTTCTCGATACATTTTCGTTTGTTTTGCGTCCGTTCCACACTTATGCACGAAAGCGCTATGGCCTGTTTTAAACTTTTGTACGTCTTAAGGAAGTGAAATAAAAACCTTCTGTTATGGATGTGTGTTTAATTTTGCTACCTTTGGTAAGGATATTTTTAGGCATACACAGATTTAGGATTTTTTTGTTCGAGAGTGATAAAATACTTTGGAACACCCGAACAAAATTCTTTGCAATGTATGATATGTCAGTATACAATTGAAAACAATACCACATTTTTGCATTTTATTTACTATGACAATATACAATTGAAAAATCACTCGGGTGTTATTGAAACTTTTTTTTGTGGGGAAGGGTATAATCAAGCCTCTCCTACCTACCTAGCTCTGCGTTATGTTTTAAGAGTAAAAAGAAATTGTATTTTTGCTTCTAATATTACTTGCTGATTATTTTAGTCAACACGTGGAATTGTGTGTATCTACTAAAACTCTTTAAAACTAACAGATGAAGCTGTTTCATTCAGTGGTGGCTTGTGACTTCAGTAATGGCTTAAGCAGATTTCAGCGGCAGGATTCCCCCTCTTCCTCGACAACATACATTATCAAAATACGTCACGCTACTGACACAAATGTTGTAAAATTATCTAAAAATAGCCAAACAAATCTGAAAAAATTGCCAAATAATAATAATAATAACCCATTCAGCCGATACATTGAAGCAATACTTAACCTGTGTCACCTGCTTCACCTCACAAGCCGCCACTAGTTACATTTGCTTTTTATTAGCTGTATTTAAAAAATATATATATATATATATAATCAGATAGTGTTCTGAAAAAAAATTTATTTTAATAAAAGAGTCTCGGATGCAAATTTGAGCAGATATTTTCAAATAATTGACTAAAATAAAATGTATAAACAAATTGGGTTTATGAAATAAAACAAATTAAATTTGTATGAAGTTTTGTCATTGCACATTGAATTTTACAAGAAAGACTTAGCCCTACTTTAAATATTTGAGCTTCTTATGTGTTAAGATAATCACCTGATGAAATGTGTATTCAATTTAATTTAAAATTTTGTGCAATTTATCGTTAAAAATCAAATGCATTAATGCCTAATTGTTAAATTAAATTGCTTTATGAATACCAATAAAAATAAACTTGATAGCTGCAAAGTTAGAAATCAGCAGAAATTTTTATTTTCATTCAAAAGGAAGGATTGAAAATATTTTTAATGAGGAGACAGTATTAAAATCTACTTTAATGTACAATTATTAATTTTTAATAATTTTAATGTAAATGTACTCATTTAATGGAAAATGGATCTAATTAAGTAGATAAATTAAATAAAAATGCCTGCGAAGTGATTCTAAAATAAGTTATTTTAATCATTGAAATTGTAAAACTTCACTTTTATGCATGCTTAAAGCCTAATCTCTGTATTATGGTAATGCAAACACTAGAATTTAAAATACATAAAGCACAGATAAAATCTTTTGATTTTAACTCAACTAAAATATATTTTAATGCTTATTTTAAAACTAAAAACAGGATTACCTCCACTGAGGTGACACTATTTAGAAGTGCATATTTATTATCTCCTAGAAGAGTGATTATTCACTCCTAAATAGAGTCTATTAATCACTCCAAAAACACAAATTCTTCACTCTTTCTAATGGGTGGAAAAACATCTTTTGCCAAGAGTGCACATATTCACTCTTTTCTAATGGGTGGAAAAACCACTTTTATTAAGAGTGCATATTGTCACTCTTTGACACGAATTACTAACTCCAAGGTGGAGTCAATAAATCACTCATTCAGAGTGGGTATTCACTCCAAAGGAGCGACTATTCACTCTTTCCCTTGAGTAGAAAACCCACTCTTTCTTTAGAGTGAAAACTCACTCTTTAGAGGTTGGCTCAATTTCAAGTCTTTCTTAGAGTGACTATTCACTCTTTTTGAGTGAATTCTCACTCTTTCAAATTTAGAGTGCAGGGGAGATCGTGTTAGAAGTACGACGCCTGCAGGGGACAGGTATATTGTCCTATCGGCAAAAAAGGACCGGCGCATCACAGCTCAGTAGGTGGCAAATCAGTTTCTTGCTATCACAGGACAGCAGATCTCCCGAAAAACTGTAGCCAGACGTTTGACAGAAGGAGGACTATACGCCTGTAGATTTGTTGTGTGTGTCCTATTGCCCAGATTGCACCGTACCACCCGTTTGCAATGGTGTTGGGAGCATCACAATTGGACCGAACAGGACTGGGTTTGCGTACTATTCTCAGATGAGAGTAGGCTCAGTCTGCCATCGTATTGTAGATGTCAACTGATATGGCGTATGAATGGTCTAATTATACATATAATTATATAGGTTTTAACTCACATGGGAAAGTAAAAAGGCGTTTATGCTATTTGGGTGCAACTCTGCTGTGTGTACCAATTATATACGTTCAAACTCAAAGATCCCATTACTATGATAGACATCTACTTTATGCAAAGGACTACATGATTTCGTTTGATCATTTTGATTCCATAAAATGAGTTAACAGCAGTCTAAATCAACTTATTGAGAGGAAAAAGAAAACTACTGCAGCACTCCTCCAATCAAAATGTTCCTCATCTTAATCTATGAGCTGGCAAGTGAGGGGCTATATTTTGCTTGTCAAACTTGCAGCTTCCTTTAGTGGAGCCAGTTGCATATATACAGTATAGTTACAAGTGTAACGGTGGAATCGCTACTGCTTACACACACATTCATAAAAATGAAGGAAAGTTAAATGAACAAAATTCTTGTTCATCTTCAATGGCCTGACTTGTGATCGAAATAATTAGTGGCAGTGAACGCCAGATGCGATCCTTTCCCTGATGTGAAGCGAACATACTCCACAATGTCTGGAAACATAAGTATATGGCAAGTGAAACAAAACAGGAAATAATAATTCCATTTTTGAAGTTAAATAAATTCTTTAATTAAATGAATGATATTATCAAGCTCAGTACAACATAAATGAAACTTAAAATTCTATTTTTAATCATGGAACTTCTGCGTTCCTTTCTTTCAATGCTTTCACTATATGATTACACAAATACAGTAATTATATATATATATTCATTTATTTACTTAACCTTCTATGAAATGATCCTTGAATTATATCAATACTATTTGAGTTATTACATTTTTATTTGACTGGCATCTTAGAAATTTTGAATTATTATAACCAGTCAAAAGCTGGAAGTTTTCATAGACCAGCCTTAATTAATTAACTCATTATACTTACAATCCTTTATCTTCATCTAATTTATCCATGCTAGGGCAGTCACTACCAAAAAATGAGATTTGAAACATAGCCATTTTGCAATTTTTACGAGATACTTTTTAATTGACTGCCTCTACCAACTCCAAATCTGACGAACAAAAGCCAAGCGCGTCACTCTACATTTACAGCATCTGACGTCACAAACACATATACATGAGCACTCGCATCAAACGTGCAGAAAACAGTGAGAATAATGAACAACATAAAATTACAGCATTCAACGGTCTCAAAGCGAAAGTGTCAAGGCCACTTGCATGCTTCAGATTCACTTCGCCGCAGATTCTCGGACGAAGAATTTTTACATTTACATGATTTGAAAGAACATGTATAACAGAAATATATACTTTCGCAGATTGCGACACCACAAATATCTCCCCCCCCCGGCAAAAAAAATTTGCAACCGCAGGGCAGGAAAATTTTCTCCAAGAGAATCCTGTAGGAGCATCACCTCCAGCAGGGCGAATCGCTGAAGCAGCAACTGCCGCTGGCAATTTTGAAACAAACATTTTCAGGGTGAGCAATGTACGTCTACATTACCACCACACTCAAGGAGTCCAGAGACTTGATCAGGATCCCCGTCGTCCAAGAGTCAGAACATCAAAACACGGCCAAAAGGGAGGACACAATGCTGTCCAAGAACTGATATAGGATCCTTTCAAAAGAAAACACAAAGTTAAAACATATGCAAATACATTGAAATACATATAATACACTCATATCAAATTTCTAAATTCACTTAAAAATATACTCATAAAATAACAAAAGTTCCTGCTATGTAACTATACAGAAATCATGTTCTTCGAAGGTGTGAAAATCAGCGGGAATCTAGACGGGCTGCCATTCACAAGAAAAAAAAGGAAGTGTAGAAAAATAAAATAAAAATAACCCGCGTGCAGAGCTTCCGGTGCACCTAGACGAAAACAGGACAGCCACGGTTCAAAGCACTTGTCAATTCAGCAAAGGTGAGAAACCCAACTCCGAAGCGATGAGTCCACCATCACGGCATCACTCCTCCAACACACAAGGGTTCCAGACGGTACGCTTCCCGCCTACGCTCTGGAAGACGACGGCGAGATCTGTCCAGCTCGACCTGGGGCAGCAAAAAGCCGGGATTTTAATTTGCTTCATCCACATCCTTCTCGAAGCACAGGGTGTACTTGTTTGTGTAAACACCTGCAATTCACTCAAAAAGAAAGAAACATTTGCAACATTGAACTCAAAGGACAATGGTGACTGACTAAACTACTGCACTCTTTGTACCAGTAGGGAGGTGAACTTGTAATATGTGAAAAATTGAATTGCAGATCAAAATAAAAATATGTGTAAAACAGGAACAGAAAAACACATGAAATAAATTTTCAAAAATTCAAATACTTAAAAATTTGTCAAATCAGGTAAGTTGTCAAAGTGTCATATCAGGCATTTCACAACAGTTTGTCATGACAGGTAGGTTGTCAACATTATTTGAAATCAGGTATTCAAAATTTTTGCACATTTGAAATTAAAAACCTTCATCATCACAGGATATTACATTACCTGAAATTATTGTAAATTATTTAAATTACTGTAGAAGAGGTTCCATCACAACCTCAAGCAGGTGAACTTGATCAAACCACAGTCACATCATCAGTCAGAAAAGTTTTTCGAAGGATTCCAAAACAAATCAACAAAAATTCACAGTTCAGAATTCACGAAAGTTTCTAATTCCAGTTTCAAAAGTTAATTAAAAGTTTTTGTAGAATGAGAGTTTCAGTCGACACACAAAATCACAAGATTAAAATTGTATACAAATTCAAAAGGGTAAAATTAATGAAAAAAAAATTGTATTTTCACAGATGAAGCATGTTTCACAGATGAAATCATCTTCCATTTACAATTGATCAGAAATGTGTGTAAATAAAATAAAAATTAACAATAATAAATTTCAATAATCAGAATCAATAATTTCAGAAAAATTATACTCAACAATCAATTAAGCTTAAATTTCAAGATTTTTAAATTTGACAAACTGCATTAACAATTATTGTATTACTATTCCTTTAAACAAATTTTGTAAACACTGGAATTTTGCATCACAGAAGAAGATTTTGAACATTGTTGTGCACAGATAGAGAACTGAATTAATTAAATTGTCTGAGAGTATATCGACTGTTCACTCTAGGACGCTGCTGGTTTAAAGCTCTATTGTAGACCACTCTGGTATGACGAACAAAAGCAAAGTGCGTCACTCCACATTTACAGCATCTGACGTCACAAACACATATACATGAGCACACGCATCAAACGTGCAGAAAACAGTGAGAATAATGAACAACATAAAATTACAGCACTCAACGGTCTCAAAGCGAAAGTGTCAAGGCCACGTACATGCTTCAGATTCACTTCGCCGCAGATTCTCGGACGAAGAATTTTTACATTTACGTGATTTGAAAGAACATTTAAGTCTGTTTTCGACTATTTTCCACCTATATTAAGGTATAGGACATTCTCTTGAACATAACCACGCAATAATGCGGGCTCAAATCTTTTTGCAGTTTGCAGTGGGTGATAGAATGGAATATGAAGCATCTTTTGGCAGAGGAAAATACGAGGAAGATTAATAAAATAATAAACTATCAATTAAAAACTGAAACAAACTAAGTAATTTGTAGTTTTTCAATTCTTCAATAGATGGCGCATTAGTGCCTTCTCATAGATATCAGGATGCTTTGATAACTGTTTACTGGTTTCCTAATCTAGTTATTTTGAATTTTCCTCTGCCAAAAGATTAAAATACCAAAGTTTTATGATTCACACCAAACTTCTTGACATTTTATACCTTAATTAACTCTCACATACGTTCATCAGATTTCCAATAGCCGGCCATTATTGCAGCCAATGCTTGTCAAAATTGGCTTAAAACCAGTGGAACGGCAACCCTAGCTCAGAAAGTAAACACGAACGTTTTAGTTTGACAAAGCTTTTCTACATAAGGGTAAGTATTATATTTGATACATATTCTAGCACAACTCCATTTCTCAATTTATGTTTTTTAAAGAATGAAAATTGTTAAATCTTACAAATGGTAATTTTCATAGAAATGAAACCTTGTATTATTTTAAATTTATGTTCTGTTACATGAAATTGAAGATCGATGTTAGACAGATATTTCGGAATCAATGAAATGCCATTGTTTGGAATTCTTGTATTTTGAAATATTACCACAAACTTCCAATACTGCAGAAAACACATTTATTTTTACAAATTAATTTAACATACCAACTAGAGCCCAAGGCTCACGTAGTTCTCAGATATACATGGAATACTCAATTAAAAAAATTGGTTTTCTTAAAAAAAAAAAACGAGAGCTTTCTTGTTGCCACAGCGTAAACAGTAATATTTTTCCATCTCGTTCAGTCCACGGTGACAAAATTAAACAATGATAAATAAATTCACGTGAACAAAACAATAAATTCAAATAATCATTTTGCTTTCAACATAATATACTGAAACTCATGAAGTGGATTTCACATCCTCCCACCTTGAGATGTGGAAGTTCCACAACTCAACAACTATATTAGAGATCCAGCCTTTCGGGAATTTTTACAGTCCGCCCTAGCCTTGTCTTGTTTTGAACAACTGCACAGTCGATGGAATTGTCGCCAGAACACTTAGGAATAGCATCCTTCATAGAGGCGATTTTTGCAGCTAATGAATTTTTTTCCAGTGGAAAAGACGAATCGTTAGGAGAAATCTCCAAAGGGAAGACGCGCTGAATCGGACGTAGAACTTCTCCACGAGAAGTTTTAAGTTTGATGAGTCGACACACACCATCTTTCCCTGGCAGAATTTCTGTCACTTTTCCCAGTCGCCAGTCAATTCGGTTAGCGTTGTCACTTTTTATGAGGACAATATCTCTGGGGACCATCTTCGAAGTTCTAATCTTTTCGGACCTCCTTATCAAAGATCCAAGATATTCGGACCTGAACCTTTTCCTAATGTCCTTCTGCAAAGCTATCCTGTATTTGATGCGATGGTTGAGACTTTTATGATCAGCAGCATCACAGTCTGGAACACCAGAGAGCTTGATATCCTGAAGAAACATGGCAGGGGTAAGTGGAACAAATTCTGAGTCACATTCGTCGATGTAAGTCAAAGGCCGTGAGTTAATAACAGATTCACAATCACAAATAACAGTTACCAATTCTTCGAATGTCAAACTTGCTCTTCCAAGTATTCTTCTCAAAAGACTTTTAAGAATACCAATTAGCCTCTCCCACCATCCACCCCACCAGGGTGAAGAAGGGGGATTAAACTTCCACCTAATTGGATGAAGAACATTGTCGTTACAGATGCGGTCCCAGTCTAAACTTCTAAGCAAATTGGAAGCTCCGACGAAATTAGTACCATTATCATAGTACATGGTTTCACATCGGCCTCTCCGAGCTATAAATCGCCGTAGAGCTAGCAAAAAGCTTTCGGTCGTGATGAAACAAGCTCTAGTGATGAAACAAGCTCTAAGTGAACAGCTCTATATACAGCGCAAGTAAAAATGCATACCCACGCTTTCTTTCCATCCTTCAAAAATAAAGGTCCTGCCAAGTCAGTTCCACAGATTTCGAACACGTTTGCCTGTCGTATTCGATCTTCAGGCAAAGGAGTAGATACAGCATCACAACATTTAGAAGAAAATCTTTTGCAAGAGACACACTTTGAGATAACAGAACGTACTGTTTTCCTTCCTCTCAAAATCCAAAAATGTTCTCTCAAAATATTAAGCAAAATTTGAGTTCCAGCATGACTATTTTTGTTGAGAAAATATTAGTCTTTTGACAACTTCATTATTGGACGGGAGAACAGCTGGTTCCCTAAAATCTTCTGTATCCTGACGGAAAACTATTTTCGTTTTGAGCCGTATTATCCCATCGGTATCCTTACGCGCACTCAAAGCTTTTAGTTTTTCATCATGCTCGTTCACAAAAGATTCAGACTGGACCAATTTTATCACTTGTTTCTCTGCTGCCCTGTATTCTTCAGCATCTATATTTTCCGTTTTCCTTAGCTGAACATCGCATCTACAGGTATTTACAAATCTCAAAATCCATCCCACTAACTTCACAATGTTTTCATATTTTGAGAAACGCTGATAAAACCAGCCTGCAGATGAATCTTGATTTACAGATACCAAAACTAATATTGAGCTTTTCGTTTTCTCTTTTAGTATCTCATCTTCATCAAGCTCATATTCATTGCATGGTCCTTCGTCTTCGAAGTAAGCCATTTTGGCCCCTCCCACCATCTGGTTTTTATTAAATACTTGCTTTGCATCCTCGGGAGGGCAAATCTGTTGGATTTTCAAATCCAGAAATATGACGCCAAGAAAAACTTGGCTGATATTCCGTATTTCTTGAACTCTGTTATTCACGAAAATAGACCAATTTTCATCCTTAATGATCCAAGTAAGAACGGTAGTGGAATCACTCCAATAAAAACATCTAATATCCGTCCATCCAAGAGCATCTAACACAGATTTCGTTAATCTTGCTCCCACCAATGCAGCAAGAAGCTCTAATCTTGGAATTGTCGCAACTTTTAGAGGAGATATTCGGAATCTCGAGGCTAAAAAATGCACCCTTCCACATTCTCCTTCTTGTACAAGATACGTAACGGCAGCATATGCATCCCTACTTGCGTCACAAAAAGTATAAATGGAGAAGTTCTTTATATTTTCTGAAGTAACGTTGATCCAGCGAGGAACGGTAACGTTCTCCAATACTTTTAGTTCCCTAAACCATTGCAAAAATTCTTGTCGAAGGGATCCAGTGATTTCTTCGTCCCATCCCAACGATAATTTCCAGGTTTTTTGTAGCATAATCTTGGGACAAAGCATTACAGGTGAGACAAATCCAAATGGATCAAACACTTGTTGAGTAACAGATAGTATTGTACGTTTAGTGATGTGGTCGACATTTACTTCTTTCAACCAGCTGATATTTAGCGAAAAACAGTCTTCAGTTTTATTCCATTGAAGGCCTAGCAGATCAGCTTTATTGGATCCTCCATCTTCTGTTGGGGAAGATTCCCAATCCCGCAGAATGAAACCACCTTTTTTTAATATCTCATTAGAAACACTTATCAATCGCTGCAAATCTAATTCATTGTGGACGCTAGTTACAAGATTGCCTACATAAAAACTCTTCAAAAGACAACCAGTTACAAAAGGATCAACGTCAGCATTTTGTTCAAGATGATACTTCAATACAGCTCCTAATAGAAATGGACTGCTGCGAACGCCAAAAACTACTCTGGTATGACGAAAAAACCTGTAGTCTTTGCAAGCCTTATTTGTCCACCATAGAAATCTCAAAAATTCTCTGTCTTCTCTGCAGAGGCTAATTTACAAAAAGGCTTTCTTTATGTCTGCGATTACACCAATCTTCTTTTCTCGAAACCGCAGCAGAATATCAGGAATGAGCTCAATCAAGTTTGGACCACTATGTAAGGAGTCATTTAGTGACGGATGTCCCTTTAATCGAGCAGATGCATCAAAAACCGGCAGAATTGGAGTTGTCTTACTAACTTTGATAACAGGTCTGTGAGGTAGATAATAAGCAGGTAAATCTTTATCTTCAACTGGTACCTCTTCGATAATCCTTTCACGCAGCCATTCGAAAAATATGTCCTCATAACTATCGTACAAATTTTCCTGAAATAACTTCTTGGTTGTGGTGTCTAACCTTCTTTTAGCTTGTTCAAAATTGTCCGTTAAAGGCACACAGTTATCCAACCAAGGCAATTGAACTTCATAGCGATTATGTTCGTTGTACCTAACAGTTTGAAGAAAATTTTCAGTAGTCAAATCCTCTTGCTCTTTCTTAGAGAGCTGTTCAATAGGATCCTTGATTCCAATAGAATCCAGCTTCCAGAAGTCCGACATGTCAAATTCTTTAACGAAAAGTGAAATCACTAACATGGCATTGCTTGTAGTAACTTCACTATCAGGAACTTTCCTTAGCAAAGTCCACCAAAGCAAAGTTTCAATGGCCACTAATCCGCTTGATAAAACTCTACGCTGACCGGTTAAAATATTTCCAAAATGATCAGCTCCTATAAGTACTTGTACGGGTTGTGGCTTTTCTCCAACATCACTTAATGTTATATCCCTTTCTTGAAGCTCTTTTAACCAAGGCCCTGAATTCACAGGTGATACATCATTACAAATAGCTACCTGATCTAATGCTTCAAAGTTACACGCAAAATTGTTCTTAATATTTTTCAACCTAATTCTGTAGCATGTATGTACAAATTCTTTAGATTTAATCCCGCCAAACTGTGAATGTACCAGAGTTTCTTTCTTTACAGGAGCGTATCCCATTTCTTCAGCAAGACTCTTTACAATATAAGACTTTTGTGAGCCGGTGTCCAAAACAATTCGCACGATATTTTCTTTTTTATCTGATATGAGCTTGCACTTTAGAGTCTGTAAAAACACTTTAGAACCCACACTCAGGTTGGACATGTTGATCTCGTTGACAAATTCAGCTTCTTCTGTCTTTTTGAAATCACTTTTCTTTGACTCGTTTGCTTCGCACATCAAGGGAACATGTTTCTTCCCGCAAATTAAGCATCTTAAAAATAAACGCCATTTTCGGGCGGGGTGACCGGGAACCAAACAACAATTTTTCTCCCTTAAAATCGTTTGTTTTTCAACTAAACTCATTCTTTGTGCAGAAAAACAGTCTGCACTGGGATGAGTTTTCTCGCAAAACACACACGACTTTTTGGTTTCTTGAGTATGTGGATTGGTAAAAAGACCGGAGGCTGTGGGTATTTTATTCTGTTTTACTCTTGGATCAAATTTCTTATTTCTAAATCCAATATTGTCTTTCTTTTTGTTTAAGCCGAAACCTTGCATCGCCAAATAAATCCTTTTCTCGGATTCTACTTCAGATTTTAGGAATTTTAGTAAGCTACTAAGCCTTTCTTGCGGTTCACCACTGTGGTTGAAATCAGGACTTCTTTGTCATTGCCATGCTCTTAGTATATCTTCCGGTAAGCATGACTCAACTAAAGGGTGAAGTAGAGCAGCGCTTTTACCCGTTGTTACACCAAGTGTCTATAATGCCCTGATCTGAGACTCCAAATGGTCATACAGCGCACATAAATTGGCAGTAGAACTTTGCGAAGCGTTTTGCAAAACCAATTTTAAAAGCTCTCGGACATAGAATTCTATAAGTAAATCAGTCCGACCAAAACGCAATTTTAGAGATTCAACAGCTTTGCCGTAGTTGGTGCCGGTTGGCGGAAAACTTTCCACTACCTTCCAAGCCCGTGATTTGCTAACGGTTGCTTGCACTAAATATTGAAATATATTTTCTGGTGCTATATGAACATCATTATGAACATGTTCGAACTGGCTCCAAAATGGCAACCAGTCCTTTAAATCTCCCGAAAAATGACGTAATTCCAACTTAGGTAAGTGAAATTTCTTTTTTATACTACCTGACTCTGGAGATTGATCATCTTGAGTATCTAAAGCTGAGTTTAATCTCGCCAATTCCAATTCATGTTGTGTTTGTCTTTCTCTTTCTTCGTCTTGGCGCTTTCTCTCTTCTTCGAGATTTTTAATTTTAGCCTCCTCTTCTGTTTTCTGCCTTTCAGAAACAGTTATGGCTAATACGGTTGAAACAAAGTCCGGATCTTCTTCATAATCTTTTCTGTTTAAAATTACATCTTTCAGTGTAGATATGGTAACCTTCAACGGTAAGTCCTCGTTAATCTCCTGACACAAATAAATTAAGTCTTCTTTCCTGAAGCCTTTAACATATTTAAACATATTGACGTTTACCGGTCCTGTCACGGACGCCAGATGTTTGGAATTCTTGTATTTTGAAATATTACCACAAACTTCCAATACTGCAGAAAACACATTTATTTTTACAAATTAATTTAACATACCAACTAGAGCCCAAGGCTCACCTAGTTCTCAGATATACATGGAATACTCAATTAAAAAAAATGGTTTTCTTAAAAAAAAAAAAAAAGAGAGCTTTCTTGTTGCCACAACGTAAACAGTAATATTTTTCCATCTCGTTCGGTCCACGGTGACAAAATTAAACAATGATAAATAAATTCACGTGAACAAAACAATAAATTCAAATAATCATTTTGCTTTCAACATGATAAACTGAAACTCATGAAGTAGATTTCACAGCCATAAAACTAATAATCATACGATAACGAGATCTTGTATTAAAATTTATCTGAAACGGTAATTTATATGAACAAGTTCATCGTACTAATAGTTATTTTCACATGATCTCAATCGATGGTCTGCAAACTCTATAAATATGGTAGCTATATATGTTGTGCGCCTCCTACTTAAAACATTTTTATCATTGATTCATATTGATTTACTTTTAGTTTATAAACTGAAAATAAATTATTACAGCATTTTAATTTAAAGTAATAACACAATCTACTTAATAACAATAATACGTAGAGTAATAAATTATTTACAATATACATAATATTCACAATATGCTCACATAATGTTCATAATAAATTTTGTAATTGTAGAAAATTATTCATATTTTAAGTAAATTACAGAAATAAAGTAACTTGTAATAAATTTAGTGAGAAGAATTACATTCCTTTTATTTGGGAAATGTGACAGATCCTATCTTTTTCTGTATATTTTGCAAAATTTAACTAGTTAAATATTTTAATACTAATGTTCCAAACAAAGCATGTTAAGTTAATTTTGTGCAAGTTTTGCTATATCTATCGGTTATCATGGGTATGCAAAATGTAGATAATGTAATACCTGCAGAAATAACATACACTGCTGTCTGGCTTTCTCAACCATTATCTGGCCTTCTCTTTCTTTATGGCTGTATTTGAATGTACAGCTTTGTCAATTATTCTATTATTAATTAGTCTAGGAAAAGAAATTTCAGCTCAAAGTTTACTCGCCAAAAATCTTTACTCTCGCAAGTGCAATATAAATAACAGCATTCCTTAACATATTTGTCATTTTTGTCATAAAAAATTACTTTAAAATTGCACGGGTAAGTGCAACTAGCACTATACCCGTTCTTCATACAGAGTATAGAAAGAAACTTATAATTCATAATCATGTGCAAATCCCTATAGTATACTAAATGACTTTGCTAATCAAAATATTCTATTAAAATATTTAATTTAATGGTCCTAAAAAAGTTTTAAGAATCGCTGTTTTTGCTATACAAAATGTTCTTCACGGCAGATTGGAAGAATAAAACATCCTGACTCCGTTTGTAAACAAATTTACAAACATGAAATTGAATCAATAAGTGCAAAATAAGAGTGCTCAAATGGTATAGGACCCGTACTACTTATACTCGTGAATATTAAAAGATATACCTGTGTATTAGTAGAAGATTACACATACTACAGCATATGAATTTCTAAAATCTTCGTCAAAATAAAACAGTTGACATAATAAATTAAAGATATCCTTAATCTTGCCAAAACTGATAATACTGAACTAAAGGCCATAACTGATTCCAATATATGCCTAAAAAAAAGCACTAAAATTGTATAGGGAGATATTCCGTACTATTTATATTGTCGTATATTAAAAGATGTGCCCGTCTGTTAGTAAAAGATTACCCGTATTGCAATATGAGTTTGAATAATCTTTGTCAAAATTAAACACATGACATAATAAATGGAAAATATCAATAATCTCCGTAATCTTTAAATCAGAAGACCGTAATTGATTATAATATATGTCAAAATATATGCCACTATACCTGTACTACTTATATTTTCATAGATTAGAAGATATATCCATGCATTCATGGAAGAGTTTCCGTACTATTTACTACAAGTTTCAACAATTTTTGCCAAAATGAAACAATGACGTAATAAATTGAAACTATCAACAATCCACAAAAATATCAATAATAATAATGACCTTAATTTATATATAATTCTGTCAAAAATGCAATATCGGTGAAATTTATTTGATACATATACATATCTTTATTATATAAATCGGAAAAGATTTAATAAAAATCTGCTACATAAACACATTGGATTTAAATCCATTGCTAAGTGACATGATATAATTTTCTTCAAATAAATTGGCAGAAGAAATATAGTCTGCATAATTCTATCTCTATGGAAGGTTTAATTGTTCGTTTTTAATTAATATTTTAATATTTAGACAACCCCTGGGCTTTTGAAATATGCACTAAATTTTAAGTACAGGGTTATTCCGTTACCCATGAAATTTCAGTATATTCAGTTCAGCTGTTCTCCCGTGATAATCAGACAGATTTTCAATTTTTTTATATAGATTATGTAATGTTATGTCAAAAATATAAAATAATATAAATATGCACATAACTGTAAAGTCTTGCGTAAATACAACTTTTCGTACATTCTTACATAAGCTGATAATGATATGTAAGAAAATAACAAAAATACACACTCAGAGTGGATAACAATTTCTTCCTAGCTATTGACATATTTACATTTGTCAGCTGAAACATATCATTTATGAATGACTGATTGTGGATTAAAATTATCCAAATGTAGACTTTTAATAGATAACTAAAAGTTTACTTATTTTGCTGATTTTCAATCTATTTCTCTAAATCTATATAAATAAAATTGAAAATCTGTTTGTCTCATCATCACGGGAGAGCAACCGAACCAAATTTAAATGAAATTTTGTGGGTAGCCTTAAAATAGCCTGACTTAAAATGTAGTCCATGTTTTGAGTTTACAAGAGCAGGGGTTGTCCAGATATTAATTAAAAATGAACAATTAAATAATTTATATAGCGTTATGCAGACGATATTTTGCTGCCAATTTATTTGAAGAAAATTTTATCATGTCGTTTAGTAACAAATTTAAATCCAATGTGTTTATACGGCAGCTGATTTTTTATTAAATCCTTTCTGATTTAAATAATAAAGATAGGTATATAAAATAAATATCACTGATATTACATTTTTGACTGTATTATATCAATTATGGTCTTCGGGTTTAAACATTATCATTATTGATATTTTCAGTTTATTATGTCATTGTTTTATTTTTGCAAAAATTGTTGAAACTCATATATTGTACGTAGTACCAAGTAATCTTTAACAAATGCATGGATATATCTTCTACTCTACGAGAATATAAGTAGTACAAGTATATTTGCACATATTTTGGAATATATTGGAATCAATTACGGCCTTTAGGTTTTAAGATTACAGGATTATTGATATTTTCAATTTATTACGTCATCTGTTTTATTTTGACAAATATTTTAGAAACTCATATGTTGTAGTTGTAGTATGGGCCCTATACAGTTTTAGCGCTTTTATTTTGCATATTTATTTAACTGCAATTTATTCAACTTCATATATTTTGTAAATTTGTTTACAAACAAGACCAGGACATTTTATTCTTCAGATCTGCTCGTGAAGATAATTTTGTATAGCAAGAACAGATATTCTTAAACTTCTTTTTAGGAGCATTAAATTAAATATTTTAATAAAATATTTTGATTAACAATGTCATTTAGTATACTATAGGAATTTGCACATGATTGTGAATTTTAAGCTTTATATTATTTACTTCATGCGAAAAATGGGTATACTGCTAGTGTTTTTATACGATTAAAGCATTGAAACCACACTCAAGAAAAACAGTACTTGAGGGAAGAGGTGTAAAACTCCAGAGGTGTGTTTTAAAGGATTCAATACCCACATGGTGTTTGTTACAAAACATGACATCTGATACATAGGCATTGTATATTTATTTTGCTGCATCCAAGCCAGAAAATATTTTCTGTCGCTGTAATTTCAAACAACTTGAATGTTGCAAAGAACAAAGCTTCAATTTGGCTTCTGAATGTCATCGAATAAATATGAATGTCGTCTTCAATTTTTATATGAAATTATAATTTTTCTGTATCAGGTTTTAATTTACCCATCTGCATTTTTCATACAAAGCAAACTTTTATTACTTAATATGGATGGAAACTTTTATCTGCTAATTTCAAATTTTGTTTCATATGTAATTTCAAATTTGACTCATTAAACCCCCAATGACCCGAATTTAATAAACCGAACCCGACACGAATTTAATAAAACGCCCAACCCGACACGAATTTAATAAAACGTGGTCCGAACCTGGCCCATGTTCTAGGTCGGGCCTAAATCTGTAGGCCAGACCCAAGCCCATACAGACCTCTAACTTTGACACCCTTGAGATTGATATTTAAAATTGCCCCCCCCCCCTATCAAATTGAATCTTAAGATATGCCAGTGGCTTTGGAGTCAGTACTTAAAACATTTGACTCTCTTTTTTCTACTGTCTTACTCCTAGTTTTTCAACATCTAACTCCCAAATAAATTGCAATTATTTGTTTATTTTTTATAGCAATAGTCTTTTAATTGGCAATCATTTGATATTTTTTAAATTTATTGTCTTAAAGCTATTTGAAAAACTATTAAAAAGTTAAATATTCCAATATAAAAATATTTTTTAAATACATTTTATTTAGGAATCATTCTGAATAAATCAGCAAAAAAAAATTAATAAACAGCAAATCTTTAAATGTGTCTTCATTTTGATTCTTAACAATGCTTCATTGAAATTTACCCAATATATAGGGAACTTATATTCTGTCCATTTCATTAAATTAATACATTTGCACAGAACTTCAATTTCTGCAATGAAGAAATTTACAATTATTGCCCTACATGGTCATTGTAAACTGTCAAAAATAAGTACAGCAGTTGCTACGTTATTAGAGACTCATTACTATAATCTTTCTTGTAAGTACAGTTTGGCTGAAATAATACATTTTTAAAGCCATGGTATATATAGATGTTTTCAAATATAGGTTCTCTTGCACACGTGCTATGATTGTGATGCCAGTTTATATTAGTAAAAGCCACATAAGTGTGCATTCACAATAAAGTTCAAGATGTAGTAAAACCATTAATGATAAAAAGCCCTGCTCAGCTATAATGCTTATGTTAAATTGAGCAATGAATTGCATCGGAAATTGTATCTAATAGCAAATTTGATCTAGATAAATGATTTTTCTTCATTAAACTTTCAACTTTAGTTGAACTCATTTCAGTAAATATTGTTTCCAAGAAACATAATTTAATATGGAAATAAGGGATTCTAATAAGTTGAAACCATAAAATTTATATACATGCATAAAAAAAAATGAAGTTTTATTGAACTTTTGCACTAAATTAATTCACTAATCGATAGACTAAAGTGAATTTTTTACTATATTTCATGTAGGAATCTATAATATTTTGTCTGAATATCTATACAGTTTTGTTATATATTAATCTATAAAGTTTTGTTAATATTGTTTGAATCCATAAAATTTTCTTCCAAGTTTCGCACCATTTCAATAAATGCAATATCATTAAATTTATGTTGCAGGCAACTTATGTCAGATAATCACAAAAACAAATACACTTATGATTTTCTCAAACAGTGGGCATTATTCATGATTTGCTATTGCATGTAATATTCATAATTTTAATTTCCAAACTTTATATTTTTGAGACAAATAATTAAGGAAAATCAACATCAGTTTATAAATTAAAGCTAATGGAGTTGTGTATTTAAATGTATTAACTATAATATTTACCCTTGTACTTTGTTTTCTTATTTTATTTTTATTTAAAAAACAATGAATTTCTTCAGTTTATTTTTATTTACAGCACAAATTGAAAAAGAATCTGTGAAATACTAATTCTTTGATTTTTTGGGGAGTTATCGAGACTATTTGACCTACCAAAAGGTTTCAGGTAACTGTTTAGATGACCATGACAGTGTCACTCAGTTTAGACCAGAACCCAATGGGGGTAGCAAGCACAAGGATTGCAACATCATTCCCCTAACTCATCACCTTTTAGATGGACATTTGGGTCTACAGACTAACATACTCATACACTATGTAGACACAAAAATAGTTTTGGGCATCATCGACATTGGAACCCGGGCCCTACTGTGTGCAAATCCCCTACCATCACTGAATAGACCATCACTTTAGAGGACCATCACTGAATATAACAATGTCATTTTTTATTTGAATGAATATAACAAGGTGTTCCTAATAAAAGAGATATCTATTTAGCAATACAATAGGAATTGTGAAAAACAACCTTAAGACATGAAAATATAAATATTTATTCGAAATAATACTATACAATATGCCAAATTTAATTATCAGTTTCCACTTTTATGACCATCAATGTTTCTACAGATCTGAAAGCCATAAACTGTTTTGTAGAGCACACATTCAAGCATTTCAGCTATTATTTGAACTAATGAACTGGTTTACAACAAAAAATGCAACTCAAATCAAGATAAATAAGCAAACGTATGTTTTAGAAATTAACTGTCTAAATGTGAACATCCAAATAAGTGCAAGGCTATGTAGGTCAAACTGAAATAGCTAAAGTTTGAGTAAAGAAATTCAATTGATTTCTAAAATGTATGTATTCTTATTTATTTTGATTTGCATTGCATTTTACATTGTAAACCAGTTCATTATTGATTATGTGCAAAGTCATGTGCTGTACTTATGAACTGTTGCAGTAATATGATTTGAATATCATTCCTATTTATAATTCTTTTGTGTTCCACTTGTGACTTAATGGAACCCCCAGGCAGAAAATATGTAAAGGTGCTAAATCAGCTAGGACAAAAATTTAGGTGCCATTTTTACATCTAAATAATGGAATTTTAACTCTTAATTTATTATATTTTCTAGATAACAAAGTGGGGGGGGGGAGACCAAAAATTGTGTTAGACGTCATTTGTATGCTTTTGCAAGTGAACTAACACAAGAAAAATATTTTTAAAACTTAAATAAAAATTAACATATGTTATTCCTTCTCTAATATTTTCTTATAGCATACATGCTTTGATGCTTTGATTATGTGGTATACAATTCATAGTACACTAAAGAATGATAAATTAGATTCACATCTACATAGAGTAGCACCTATAGTTCTCCTAAAAATGTCCCTTTGATATATATCAAATTAGTCTAACTTAGATTTGAAATTTATATTAATTTAAAATGTATAATTAATTAAAAAGAAATTCTGATTTGTAAAAGTAAAAAGAGCCAACTGCAGATTTACTATCTTTGCAGTTTTCACAGTTGAGGGGGGGGGGGGGAGTTGCTATAGCACTAAGATACAGAATTCTCCTAAAACTATTCATTTGATTTATATCAAAATTATCTAAATTGGAATTGACATGTATATTAATTTAAAGTGTGAAAATAGTTCTGAGTTGTAAAGAAAATCATTAATGCTGATTTAGTATCTACAAGATTAAATAGTGATGAATTTAAGGAGTCCATATTATACATTTTACATAGATTAATTGGGGACCTTTTAGCAGTGGTGGAGTGACCATAAGTGACTTCTAATTCATCTCGGTAAATCCACCACTAATATAAGCTAATATCTCCATGTAGAATGACTGTGCATGAAAGATATAATATTGATCGAAACTTCTTACAGAAATATCCACATTGATTGCAAGTAGATTACCTTTTGCCATGCAGGCTGCCCCCTTCCCCCGGAAGGGGAGGGAAGTTACAGCTTGCAAAGAAATTTATCCGTCACTCACTCCAGTTATAAAGGAAGGGAGAGGCTTAACTGCAAAACTCACATCTCCATTTTTGTCATTTTACTCACTTTGCTTAAAATTCATAAAACCTGAAAACCTTTTTCATTTGAATTGTCGCTATACTGTAAGCGGTAATAATTAAAGAGTAATTTAACCACAGGAAAACAAAATTTATCCATGGTAAAAAACAAGATTTAATTGATGAATGTTATGTTTTACATCAAAACTAATCAAAATGTAACATAGAAGAATAAATATAAAAATATCTACTTTGGTTAAAATAAGCTTCAAATACTATATTTTACAAATGATAATGAATCACACTCAACCATGCTATGTAACGAAAAGGTAATAGAAAAGTAAGTAGATGGCTGATCATGTGATCTGATAAAATCTTCTTATTGGCTGAATGGAAAATGTGAGTTTTGCAGAAAAATTCACAGTGGAGAATGTCAGTTTTTCAACTAAATCAGGTTCTGAATACTAAATAAATATCAAAGAATGTGACTTTTTCAGGATACTATTTGATCCACATATCTACGACCATGAACAAGAATATATATAAAAAAAAGCTTTTCGACCGAAAATGGGGAAGAGTTTTAAAACTAGACTCTTCAATACTGACTCAATTGAGCAGATGACCTACCAATAAAATGCACTTACTCTAGATCACTATATAGATTTAAATTGTCCTCTTTTAGATATATGTATATACAATCTGGTCGGTGTCTAACAGCCACTGGCTAATGGAAATGTCTGACTTCACCAGTGGTGAAATCAGACATTTCCATTTAAGTTGGCGTATACCGTTCCAGTTGTAAGAGCTTTTTATTATTCACCTACTCAAACTTTTTAATTCTTTGTTATATTCTAATTGTATGACATAGAAGTATTAAAATATTGTAATATTTGTAATTTCATGATGAAAAATATACATATTTTAAATACATGGCTGTATTTAAATCAGTTTTCATAAGATAAGCAAGAGACCCCCCCCCCACCCTGTCTGTTCTCCTCTCCATGACATATAGTATTAGTATGGCAAAATAGCAACCATAATTATTTTAAATAACACTGAATTTGCACTTTTAATTCAATTTTCGTTTTCATTTGGTTACTGGACTTATTAAAGGTAGTGCAGCAAAAAAAAAGAAACATAAAATATATTAAGAACGGCTAGTCCTAGAGTAATAGGGTTGGTCTTACTCTTTTCATTGTCAAAAATTATATATAAAACAAGCATTTAATTGATACATTTGACCATACGTTGTCTTTTATTTTAAATTTTTGCGGGCCTTATCGTAAAAAAAGGCAAATTTATCTTTTTTGAATGGTACGAAAATCTAATCAGCACCAAAAGATATCCTTCATGTGACTTATCCACCAAATTTTGTGAAATTTGGTCATCTTCAACTAAAGTGGATACAGGCAATGTTTGCGGGTTATTTTGCAAAAAAAGGCCGGTTCGTTTATCCGGAATCGTACCAAAATTTAATCATCACCAGGGTCCCCCAAAAGGGACTTACCTACCAATTTTTTTTTTTTTAAATAAGGTCAATTAGTTTTTGAGTTAAAGTGGATAAATTGCGCAGACGTCACTCTAAAAATAGTTTTTTCGTGTTCTAGAAATCTTAAAACGTGTAGATCCATCGAAAACTTCCGTTACGATTTTCGACACGATTCCAATACTTTCCCTATCCATTATCATGTATTGCAGGGAAAGTAGAAATGCAATTATATATATTTTGGGTTGTAATAACAAATTTGGAGGACATAATTCATATCTATATAATAATCGTCTAACATGCTTTTGTCTTCATAAAACACAAAACCCGCCGCATTCCCCAAAATATAGATACAGGTCCCATTGCAAATATCAGCAATGTACCTGTTTCGCGTTTATTATCGAGGCCAACGTAAACAGTTACGTTGGCCTCGTAACTGTTTAGGTATTGGTTTTATGTTGGCCTCGTTATTATACGCTCGTCAGTATGGAATAGCCGATATCTGTAGTGGCAACATGAAACTTGCTGTAAGCCACAATTTTTGCGAGCTTCTATGAGAACTGACAATTTCAGGCCTTCCATGTGGCCGGCATAAAGAACATTGCCTGTGCAGTTTCGTGTGGCCTGAACTAAATTGTAAATGAATTTTATTTTGTCCACGTGGAAGGATTGAAATTGTCTGAGTGTCTCTATCTTTCCAGATTCCAGAAGGTCCTCGGTGACCTAGAAAACTGAATGTTTGCAAATATACTATCGAACACAGGATAGATCTCAATGAAGTTCGATTTTCGACCCCCCCCCACCTGCACACAATTTCTGAGACAAAGAAAATGGGGGAGGGGGGTCCGAAAAGTATTTTCGGACCTTTCAAAAGCCCTCTCTTGGCCTAGAAAGCTGAATATTGGCACATTTATTTTATCTTTCATGTCACAAACATGACCCCCTCATTCCGTGGGACAGAGAAATGGTTTTCATGCGTCAACTAGCCTCTATCAAGGAAGTATAAAGAATTTGTTGTCAAAAATTGCATTTTGAACAACACAAAATTTAATACTTAAATAAGTGAGGGAAATGTTATGCAAGATTTGGTATTTTTCAAAGATTTAGACATCAAAATTTCTGTGTTTTGCATCTGTGCTTTCAAATAATCTATATTATTTGAAAGCCTCTTACTACCTACTCAGGGGTCCAGTAATTTTCCTATCGTTTCAAAAGATGGAGTGATGGGAACGTTAATCGTTTTTACGAATTGGTGTATGGAACCCCATAGCTTTCTAAAGGGCCGGGCAGTTCTCATAAAATGTCTTATGTATAAACAGTACCGCTGACAGAATTTGCGGGACCTTATGCAGTAAATACATGGGTCCCCTTACTACCCAATTGTTGACCTTTTATCATCTTTATGCTGCTCAGGTCTCCGGGGTCTCTATACAATGTATAGTTCAAACACGACCTCCTTTACCCGGTAGATCGCAGTGTGAACAGGACATGGCTAAAAATAGGTCAACCCATTAAGGGTGGTTCTTTTTTTTTTCTTTAATCATTCCAAAATCGATTCAGCACCAGGGTAACCCACAAGTGACTTACCCTTCAAATTTTGTGAAATTTCGTCGAATAATTTTTGAGCTAGAGTGGATACATACATTGCACAGACAAACACGCACCCTCACACAAAGCCGTCACGCTAAAAATAGTTTTCTCTTGGTTCTAAAGTGCTCGAAACGCGTAGATCCGTCGGAAATTCGAGTTGAGATTTTCGATACGATTCCAATACTCTTCCTTCCCTATACATTTCGATATATTGTGTTAATTATATAAGAATTAGTAATTGTATAAGTAGTAATTATATTGTGGGGAGTAGATAAAATAGGGGCGTTCACCTGCGATGGCGGAATAATGCGGAATGCGGAATCCAAAATGGCGGCCATTCCGCATTCTGTAATCCTGGACGGTGGTGTAAAAGGGGGGAAAATGAGAAAAGGTGGGGGTAAAAAATTTTGGAGAAACTTTTTGTCGGGTGGCAACGATTTTGTAGTCTTGTACGAGGGGTTTAGGGAGAAATAAATTTTTTTGAAATGAGTTTTTTCTAAGTAGGGAAGAAACTTTTTTCGGGGTGGCAACATCGGCAGTGGCGGTATGGAACTATCAGCGCCCTCTAGCAGGATTAAGCGGAACTATCGGGGATGGAACTTAGAAATATTTTTTGTTTGGGTTGCCATAGCAACACCTGTATGGGAGAACCTTTTTTGGGGGGTGGCAACACCTACTTACCTGTGAGGGAGGCTGTGCAGTGCCAGCAGCGCCCCCTATCGGCAGAAAGGAGAATTAAAATTGGGATTTTTCTACCCTAATGGGATTTTTCTATCCTAATGGGATTTTTTTTTTCTTTTTTTTAAAATGAGGTTGATTAAATAAAGTAATTAAGTATATTAAGGTCATTGTTATTACATGTCGAGGACATACCAACGGTATGCCAAGGGTGTGCTAAGATCATGTCAATACCCCTCCCCTATATGGTGGTTACGAAGTGAACTGTAAGAATTCTGCATTTTACTAACAAAATTTCGTAAATGCAAGTTTTTTTCTTCTATTTCTTCGCAAATGTAAGTTTTTTTACTTTTCAAAAACCGCATTTGTGCTGTTTTCTCTATGGAAATTAACATAGGTTTTCACACTTGTGCTATTTTTTAACGTTTTTTCACAAAAACATACTTTTTACTAACAAAATTTCGTAAATGCAAGTTTTTTTTCTTATATTTTTTCGCAAATGTAAGTTTTCTACTTTTCAAAAACCGCACCTGTGCTGTTTTCTCTATGGAAATTAACATAGGTTTTCACACTTGTGCTATTTTTTAACGTTTTTTCACAAAAACGCGATTTTTACTTGTAAAAAACTAACAAAAACATGTTTTTAAAGTAGTAGAATTTCGGGAATCTCGGGAATCTCGAGAATCTCGGGAATTGGGTGTATAGGTGGGGGTGTGTTTCCCCAACCAGTCTTGGATTTAAAAAAATTTTAATATTTGCAAAAATAAATATTTTTAAATAATCTTGAAAGTGTGCTTTTGTCCAAAATACTTGAGTGTTATGAATCTCACAAGTTAATTAAAGGATGATAATTAAATAAAGTCTTGGAGTTTAAATAATAGCAGATACCAATGTCTGTATGCATATGTTTTTACACGAGGGTTTCTTTAAACCAACATGTTTTAATATGTGTGTTATTTTGTGCATGTGTTATTTCTTTAAACCAACATGGTTTAATACGTGTGCTATTTCACAAGTGTACTACTTCCATACGGGTATCTTTCAATCTTAACATGTTTTAAAAATAAATATTTAAAATCCCCCACATACTAATTTCTTTATAGGAGTGTGCTATTTTATACGTGTGTGAGAGTATCTTTAAATCCCATCATGTTTTAAAAAGAGTGTGCGCTGTTTTAAAAACCGCACGGCAGACCCGAAGGCTTAGTATAGATAAGCGTGTGGTTGGTTAGTGTAATGTGTGTAAGTGAATTATTTTAATTTTTTAATTGTGGACCCACCACCACCCGCCAATTTAAACTGGATAAAAAAAAAAACAAGTGTTTAATATCCAATGTAAGTCGACGCCACAATTTAACTGTGATTCTCAAATGAATGAGAATCTTTTTGCAACTTCTCATCTTCAGAGCATCTTCTATTTAAATAGCATAGTTTTCTTCTATTTTCTTTAAAGTATCCAATATTTCTTGAAAGTGTAGGCCCACCACCAATCCCGATGTATATAAAATACATCCCTACACTTTACCTCATTGATCTTCTATTTAAAAGTTATTAATCTTCAATTCTGGGAATATTAAAATGTCCATATGCTAAGCTACTGAGACCATCTTCTAAAGTGTAGCGTTTATCGTCGAAGGGTGATAGGGCTATTTTGTTGATTTCTATGGTATATAATTTGTGATGGTCATGATTAATTCTTGTTTGTTTTTCCCGGGTTGTTTTAAGGTTGAAAAGGCAGTCTCGATAATCTTCGTGTCTTATTTTCTTTTGAACAACGCTTTCAGAAACACCTTTGGCCGTTTTCTTTTCCATACAAGAAGTCTTCAGACTATACATCTTCGCCCGAAGTCCAACGAATTCCATGGCAGGGATACTATTCAATTCGTCCTTCATCTTCCCGATAACTTTCTTGTTCGTTGTAGAATGGAGGGGGTGTGCCGGAGGATAATCGGAAAAATCATACAGTTGTTTGTGCTGGTGCATGTCTTCGTAAATATCAGGGGTCTGGATCTCGAAACAAAGGTTCTCATTTCGTAACTTGACTTAGGGGTACCGAAAATGCGAAAAATCGTTCGTTCTCATTTGGTAACTTGACTTAGGGGTACCGAAAATGCGAAAAATCTAAAATATCTCGAGAACGTCTAGTCTTAGTACAATGAAGTTGATCTTATTCTTTTCATCGCTAAATATTACGTATAAAACAAGCATTTAATTGTTATATTTAAGAACGAGCCCGTGAAAGATGTTGAATGACGGGACAGAGTCCGTGTGAAGTTAAGGCAAAATGAGGAGTTTATCAAAATATAATAATAATAATAATAATTTCCAATTATTTACAGAATATAGGATGTAAATTTGCAAATTCTCGCCTTAAAAAAAGAAATATCATATTATAATACTGCAGAAAAACAGAACAAAACATTAAATATTTAGGTAGGTAGATAGTAGTTTTAAATTTCATGGAACCGAGGAAACTTGTATATATTCCAAAAAGGGCATACGACATTGCCCGGGATTTAAAGCAAGAAATAATTGCATTCATTCATTCATCCAATTTTTACAAAAGCGTAGTCGATCGCTGAGCTAGGGCCGATAAAAGATAAGTCTGTATTACGTGTTTTTTCTCAGGAGCCGAGATACCTTTGTATCTAATTTCATGGCTGTACTGCGATTAGATTTTTCCGCTATAGACGGCACAAACAGACACCTTTTTTATTATATGGACAGGGTAAATAATATGGAATATTAGTACATATATATATATATAAAGTCGAGTGGAGACTCATACTCCAGATATTTAAAGGAGAGACCTCTTATATGATTCAGAAAAGCTTTATTACAGTGAATTAAAAAATATATATCTAGAGTAAGTCTTCACTGGACATACATAGTGTTTAGGTCTACTTCTATATAATTATCACAAAATATACATTTCTCACAAAACTATTTGTTAACCAATTGTTTTAATTATGTCACAAAAGTTAAAGGAGCATTCCAATTTACAAAGTATTTTGTTTTCTTACCAAATAGTTCATGTGTTTCATTAAGAAAATAAATTTTTATGTTTTCTCTGCACCTAATCTATTTCATAATTTTCTGTTAATTACACCAAATGTTAAAAGAAATTATCTCTATGTAGACAGTCGGTAGTACAGCTGTGGCTAAAGTATTCATGAATTGAATGTCACAATCATTTTATTTGCTTTAAATGTATTTCCAACATTTGTCATGCACCTTTAACATTGGATTGTTAATAAAAACATCCAAACATATTTTTAAAATCGAAATATGTAAATGACAGGGTTGTTAATTAAAAAAAAAAAATAAGTAGTTACGTATTTTTTTTTTAATTAAAAAAAAATCTGTATTTTTCTATCTTACAAAGACTTTGAGTATGAAATGTCTAATTTGCTTATATCCTTTTCATCACATGAATCAACCATAAAAAGTGGAAAATAACTAATTATATCAATTAATTTAAATAATTTTTACATTCTATTAACAGGCCTTACATAGGGGGATGGGGCAGATACCACTCGAGTGGAGGTCTCAATATTTTTTTAGTCTGGAGAAAATATGAAAAATTTACAAAGAGGAGAAAATCAAACATAGTTGAGGTGGGGACATGGTAAATGTTTGTAGTGGGCTCATTTTCTATGACCAGACTTGCTATAAATGCTTTTAAAAAAAATTAGCAACACATAAAAAATTGTAAAAAGGTATCAACCGGTTTCAAAAGCAATAAAGAACATTTTTCGTCATGATAAATGAGATAGAACATTAGTACCCTACCAACAAAATCAATGATGTGCTCTAATGAAGTTGAAGTTTTTAGATTCTTTTTGACAGCAATGAATTTTTTTTTTTTTTATATATTTTTACAATATTGTTTAAGTTAAAGAAAAGATTATATTTTCCATTAACATTTCAAGTTTTGATATCTTAAAACTGATTTAAATCAGTACTTACTCCAATTCAGGTTAAAAATAAGATTCCATTCACCAAAGGTAAATGTCTAGCATTACAGATATTTAACAGAATATGAATGTCAATAAGTGAAGAATGTATTCTTTTATCAACTTGTAATGGTACTATAAACAAATGAAAATGAATATACTTTTTCATATTCAGATTAGATACTCACTTTTTCATATTCAGATTAGGTACTCACTTTCTCATTTAAAGATTTAATACACACTCAATTTGTAGTGTGAGGTTCAAAATGTATATGTAGTCAAAGCTTTATATTACATTTTTAAACCCATTACAATCCTTTTCATTACATATTTATAGCAATAAACTTTTCCCCGAGCATTCTATTATTTATATCTGATTTTGCTCTTTTTGAATCAAAAAATAACTCATCACATATCCTCCCCGAACATATTCTTTACCTAGTTACAAAAGCATCTATTAAAACTACACCTGTAAATTTTTAATTTCATCAAAATACTTTACGTTTATATAAACCTTGCATTGAATGGAAACAAAGATATGAAAGTGGAATATATGTAATATTATTAATTACAATAATTTTATTTTAAAATAAATTTATACTCTTTAGATATAATTATATATATTTCTTTGTAAAAAGATACTACATTATACATAAATAAAATATAATGTAACACACCTTGTAATTTGTGCCTACCCCAGAAATAAGTAAGGCATAAGCAAAGCTAGAAGGAAGCTTAGGGGACTATGCAATGGCCAAAGTTACATTATTATGCTCCCCAGTGATTTTTCACATGTACATGGTATTCTACACTGCATCTGAAATTATGGGTGCTATAGGGAGTATAGGGTATATTCTACATTGCAGCCCACCAAAGGAATATTCATAGCTCCACTTAAATAGTGGGGTTCTTATCTCATGTGCAAAACTACAGAAAGATGATAATGCTTCAAAACTATTTTGATATGTAAAAACAAATATGCATTGAAAATTGAAGTATATACAACTAAACTTATTTAAAGTAGATACCGAACATGACTGGGCACATGCCACATAATTATTTCATTGCTTCCTTTCCAATAATGAATTTCCTTTGATTCTTAAACTAAATATATGTTCACAGCAAGAAGCTCCTCTTTCTTATTCTACAGCCTGGAGCGATCGCTCCATCTCACTCCACTTATAGGAACTCAAGGATTTTGTTGAACTGGATGGGGTTATGACTTCTGTCCTGCACTACACTTGTTATGGTGTAATGGGTTGAACCCAGGCCTTCGAATAAGATTTAATTTCTTACTAATGCTTACTTACAGAAACTGAATAATTAAATTATTTTAAGAATATTAAGAATGTATGTACATTAAACTGTATAACACAACAATTATTTATATTAAGAATGTAGTATACCACAAATTATATAATACTATACTACAAATATATATATATATATATATATATATATATATATATATATATATATATATATATATATATATATATATATATATATATATATTAAGAATATATGCAAATTATTAATGCATACAAAATTTTAACTTGAAAATTCTATTATTCAATCTGTATTTAATATGTATATATATCTATATTGAACAATAAAATATATGTAGTTTTATAAAAAAAAATAGAATATGAATCTAAATGAGTAAATTATGCAAACATGTCAGCAACAAATGCATAAGCTTATCATTTATGCATCACATTTTGTAATAGTTCAGAATTATATTTTAAAAAATAACATAACACATTCTAGTGGTGAAGAGTGATAAAATAATTTGAAGAGACATAAAAATTGGAGACCAAAATTTACAAATAACGTTTTATGCTATATTTTTTAGCAAGGTTACAAATAAAATAAAATATGCAGTAAACTTCAGATAATCCTGCATATTTCAGAGGTGCCGGATTACCAAATTTACAGAATTATCGGATGTTGAACTAAAATGCTATAAAAATTGAAAAAAATTAATGTAAAAGAAAATAATGGAAAATAAATGTGATTTTTTTTTATTAAAGAGTTACACATACTAAATTATACTGTACAATATGCGAAAAAGCATTTACATAAATTAAGTTAAACTGTTATTTTATAAGTTAAACTTCAATTAACATAAATCTGGATATAAAAGCATTCAGTTTATTACAGTAAATATAACTCAATAAAGCCGAATGGATCTAAAGAGTGCACCGGCAGAATTTTTGGGCTCCTATACAAGAAATACATACCCCATACTACTCCTATTTTACAAGTTATTGGTCTTTTCTTTGCAAACTGTTTATATGACATAGGGCCTCTAATCAAAGCATCATTTTGGTTCTAAACCCGAATATAATTTAAAAGCTAAGCTGGACTATCACACATTCTGAATATTAGATGTCGAATAAACCAGAATTTATTTAATAACTCAATTACACTGAAAATAAATGATGACATTTTGCAATTTTACAGTGGAACACCGGTTTTACATTTCACTTTGGAGCCGATTAAAAAATGCTATAAGTGGGGAAAACACAATACATAGGAAACTCCATTATATTTAGAATATAAAATTCAAGGAAACATGTAAGAAAATAAACAGCCACTTACCAATTTCAAAACGTACAGAATTTATCTCCAATTTTGCATAACTGATCATAATACACATTATATTTATTTTATTTCAGAGACAATTATTACATATTTTAGAGTGGCCTACTCTGAACAGGTTAGTTGTGGCGTAAGGTCCATTCAGATAAAAGGCATCAAACAATAGTTTCAATAGTATTCGATGCAGCAAGCAGTGCACACATGCAGTGGTTAGTTGTGGTGGTTAGGTTGGCAAATATCTAATTTAACCTCACATATAAACGAATAAAAAAATCAAAACAAATAAAAGAGAAAAGTAAAGAAATAAAATAATATATACTAAATGAGTGGAAAAAACAGTGTGTACTTCTAAGCAGACAAGAATAGGAAGGGCTTATTCTTTCAAAGGGAAGAGGGTATGCATGTGAAACTTTATCTCAAAATTAAAATGCAAATTTACAAAATCATCCTAGATTAGGCCTAAAAATAGGAATTCGCCACTCACCATAGGTCAATTTCACAATGCAATGTAGTGATTAAATAAAACAACTTCGGACCACTACATCCCTCTTCCATTCTGTTTTAATCAGAAAACTGTCCCAAAAGTTTACTAAATGTTTATTATTTCCCCAATTCTTATTCCTTATATCTATATATATAATAATATATTAAGTATATGTAACCATACTTATTGATTTTACAAAAAAATTGTGATACAGTGACCACTAATCTAAAACTGGCTACTAGCAACTTGCTACTAAGTGAAAATTCGAATTTTCAAGTTTAAGGGAGATTATCCTTAAAAATTATTGTTGAAGTGAAGAGTATTCCATGGTTTTTCAATGGAAAATAGCATAATCCCTCCATCCCAGACCTTCATTACAACCAAGACATGTTAATCTGTTTTAGCAAATTTGTTGAGATATCAAAGATATAGGGCTTTCATTTAAATTTTGAAGTACAAAAAATTAGGGCTATGCATACTAAGTATGGAACATAGGTTCCTAATATACAGTGTCTGTCGATTATTACATTTTATATAAAAAATTACTCCAAAACTGCAATAAAAAACAAAATAAAAACTTCATAATACAGCATACATTAAATTTTTGCCCGTTGACTGCTAAAATGTAATGTATGCTGTATTTTGTTCTTATTTTATTAGTATATTCTTATTACATTTGCTATTAACACTCTGCTATTTTATTGAATAAAAAATATATAACCAAATAAGCAGCTGAATTTAAATCAGTAAAAACTCATGATATTCATTGAGCTAATTTATGGGAAATAACCCTTTGAGTTAAGAAAAGTAGAGGCTATGCCTTCATAGAATGATAGTGGTCAAAGATTTCATTTTATAGAATTTCCTTTTGTTCACTTATATTATCAATAGACAAAATATAATATACAAAAGCTAACTATAGGAAGTAGCTTGAAAAATGTAGACATACAAGCAAACATATTTCAAATGCTGAATAAATTCAAACAACAAAAAATATTTGTCATTTTTGTATAAGCCTATTCACTTTTGTTGTCTGAAACAGTTTAGAATTCAGCATAAAAAATAAACAAAATATTAATGTATGCAAAATACCAGTTAAGTCAAATACTATAATTTATCTACCTCATGAGCATTAGTGAGTAAGAGCTAACAAAATATACAAATAACTTAACAAACAATGCTTAAAAACATAAATTATAAGTGCAAAGTTAATATATTTAAAGTGTTGAAATTTTAAATACACTTCAATAAAATCAACTTGTCAGTTTTGCATTAAATCTCAGACTAATATTTAATACTATTATAAGAACATGTAAAATGTTGTTATACCAGAGGCGGTTATTCAGGGGGTCCGCGGGGCCGCTCGGACCCCCTTGAATAAGCACTTCAAATTATTTTAGTTATATAGGTTAATTACAATTTTAAAGGAAATTATCTGAATTTTATTCCAATTAAAATTCGAATTAATGGAAATAAGTGATGAAACTGTCACTAGATGGCAGCACTAAAGCTTTGAAAGAGTCTCTTGTGCTCTTTTCATACCATATTAAATCGATAGGGGAAAATACTGCATTACAGGGAAAGACGAGGGATTCTTAATGAGGCCGCGTCCCTACATTGCCTCTGGGCTGATAGAACGAATGGTATGTTAATATAATGGCAATAGAAATTAGAGTTAAAAAAAACAGACATTGCAATATTCCAATTCGATGTGAGCCACGGCAGTTTCCGCGGCTCACATCAGAGAAATGCCACGAAGAAACCGCCAAGAAGAAACAAATACTGTGAACGACTGACTCGAATTGGCTAAGTTTCGCTAATTTGGCCTCGAGTTTTCCTTGATAAATGTGTGTTTTCACTGTCGCTTCTTTTTAAAATAATAAATTTGGATGTTTGAATACATATTTGAAAATAAATTACTGTATTTATGTAATTCTGATTTATTTTATTGATTCTACTGACCTAGTCCTTTCAGTTTTGGTTCAGGACGAAATAGTTTAGTATTAGATACAGAAAATAGAAATTCAAAAATGTTGCGATACATATTTCGTGCTTTTTACTTAATTGAATAAATGGTGGTTATTTATGGTATATTGGGGGTTTCTGTTCTTCGCCTTCAGTAGAAAAATGCATTGTTTGGGGCACTCAGTTTAGTTTTGACCCACCCATCCGTATTACTGAAAATGTTTCACTCCCTAAGTGCCCCGGGCGCGGTAGCACATTGGTTAGCGCGCTGGAGTTGCACTCGGTAGGCACGGGTTCGATTCCAGCCACTGCCAAAACTGCCGCCGTGTTCATGCGGAGTACGATCACGTTAAACATGTGGGTCCGAAAGTCCTTCCGAGAGGTTGGTGGTAGGGGAAGGGGGGTACGGTCCCTGTGGATGCCTCCCCCACTGGGTTCCGGTCTAAATTGGGTGGCACTTCCCGGCTGTCCAAACAGTTACCTTACACCTTTCTGGTAGGTCGGACAGTCTGGGTCTCAACACTATTCTTGGAACTCCTGCAAGAGCGGAGGGAAAAACCAAGGTAAATGGAAGTAAGAGTTCCTTTCAGTAGACCTTGGGGAAAGATGAATTGTTTTTAATCCGCAATATTGTTCATGAAGACCGATTAGATACATTTGTATCCGATTATTTAAATCATTTATTATGTAAGTTCTGGTTTTAAAGTAATACTATGAAAATACGTGTATGAAAATACAGGTGTGTTTGCAAAATCACTTTCATGTGCAAAAAGATAAATTGCACATGAATGTGAAATATTTTTAATTTGCATATCTTATAATTAGTTAAAATTGGTCAATGGTAAAGAGAAGGGGCTGGGGATAGAGACGTGTACTTGAGATAAGAAGACAGCAAATTATGATTAATGTAAGAGATAACATGCATCCGGTAATTTTCTGAAGGGAATCCAATTTTCTCTAGATTTTGGTATTAGTGTTTCTGGTATATTAAATTAGTCTATGATTCTATTTATATTTGATAACTAGTACCTTCTATTCATGGTTGAAATGACATTACCACATTAGTATGATTTCATACTTAAGATTTTAGTATGATTTATAATTCAAATAACATTGGAATAGAACATTGTATAGTAATTGCAACTTATTTTTCAGATAAACATTTAGATCTATTTCACCTTAATATTACAAAAATCAACACAGGCACTTTGGTTAAAGAAAATATGAAAATGCTAAAATAATTTTCGATTTTAGTAAAATTGTTAACGATTTTAATATGCCCGTTTAAACCCTGTGTGCACATATATGGGTTATTATGTATAGCGAGCAGGGAACATAGATCCCTAATACAGTAACTGTCGATCATTATATTTACTGCTATGACTCCCCTACTATATTGAATATAAAATATATACAGTTGAATTTCCAATCACACAGAAAAAATTTCAATGTTCGCTAACACTGGATTCATAGGAAATAAGAAAAGGGATGAAATTGTCAATATCATTTTAAGTCAATATAAACCTTCATTCAATTCTTTTTCCATTTAAGTCTGTGTTTTAATGGCACTGATACAGGGTCACAACAAGGAAGTGGTTTCGACTATTCATCTTTTGGTTCAAGATGAGTAAAGTGACTTCATTATAAAATGTTGGTGAAGTATTCATTTCTTAGAATTTTGTTTGTTGTTATCAAGAGGATAAAAACAATACACAAAGTAGCTCTACAAATGGTTAAGAACATACATCATAGGTAGAATAGGCAAAATATGTAAATTACTGAAAATTCAAATACACTCCAACAATATATAGGAATTTCTCAGTTTTACCAGAAACCAATTTGTTCTTGATTTCTGAAATAGTTTAGAATTAAACATAAAAGAATAAGCACATCATTATGAACGCATATAAAACATTACCAATGTAGGTACATTGAATTTTGCCATGAGCAATTGAAATAGAGCTATTAAAATATGAAATGCTTAAGAGTGTATGTAGGTGATGGGCACGTCAAGTAAATCCATTTAAAGTGTTAAAGTTTCAAGTATACTTCAACAGCAATGAATGAATTAACTCGTCAGTTTCCCATCAACACTCATATAACAAATATTTATTACATTACGAATAGGCATGCTACAAATTCAATTAAAATTATGAATACGCGTAAAAGATTTAAAATATATACTTACTGATCCGTATGAACATGCAATATAAATATGAAATTTTATTATCAATATGAAGGAAGTTTCTACATACTTTTATTCATAATCCACGTTTTGAATTATCAGCCGATAAAACCAAGTTATAATTTGAATGCATTCATAACATCCGGTTTCAGGATTCATCCGGAAGTGAGTCTATGGCTACCGCAAATTGAGCATAATCGCTGTTTGGCGCAAGGTCGGATCTCGCCAAACCTGCGATATTCAGAGCCATCTATCGGAAAAAGGTAACTTTTCGGATCGGTTTAATTCCGCCTTAAAACAGAAATATATACTTTCGCAGATTGCGACACCACACAAGTCATCTTGTGGCTACAGAAAGTATAGTTTTAGCACATTAGCATATAAACTTTTAAGCATGCTTTCACTAATCAACAAGTGGCGGCTCGTGAGCGACATGTAGAGGGGGGCGCTCATCTATGTATTTATGCCTATATATATGTTAGTAATATATATATATATATATATATATATGTTACTGTGAAAGCCGGTGAATGTCAACACATACCAAATACGTCGGTGAAAGACCGAATATTTGATTATATTCTTGTGCATTCGGACAATCACCGGTGTATGTCGACAAGCACAGACATGCTCTGGTGGAGGTCGAAAAGAGAAGCCGAGGTCAACAGAGAGGCAAATCCTTTGTTCTGCTGCGGTTAAAGTTATGTGGCATGTATTTGTTATACTCTGGAACATTACTGTTTGTCAGTCTTATGCAAGGTTTGATGGTGCGCGCAACGTTTTCGGAAAATTTTATTTTTTTATCCGATAACCTAATTTATATTGAATGGATACTGCAGTGAATCGTGATCTTTTTTTTTAAAGTTAAATGCATTAATTGCGAATAAACGAGAAGACAATTGTTTTTATTTTTCTCAAGAAAAGTACTCTAAAATACTGTCTGAAGTGATTTCTGCTAAAACTAAGTGCAGCACACCTTTGGATTATAGACGATTAAGACGTTTTAAAAATTAATGATGAAGAGAAGTTAATTGTACCATTAAAACCAGGAGAAACGAATATACAGTATTATGTTACCAATGATGAATTGTTCAGTATACTATTTGAAACTCACACCAGAATAGGCCACGGAGGAAGAACACGTATGCTTAAAGATTTGCAAGTTAAATACAAAAATATTACATATGAAGTTGTAATGTTGTATTTAAATTTATGTACACAATGTCAAATGAAACATAGTGCACCTAAGAAAGGTATTGTTGTGAAACCAATGGTCAGTTCTGAGTTAAACTCTAGATGTCAAGTTGATCTGATAGACCTGCAGTCACACAAGGATGGTGAATATAAGTTCATAATGGTGTATCAAGATCATTTAACTAAGTTTGTCCAGCTACGACCATTGAAAACTAAGATAGCTGAAGAAGTAGCGTATCACCTTCTTCAAATATACTTAACATTTGGTGCTCCAGCTATATTGCATTCAGATAATGGTAGGGAATTCAGTAATCAAATCATATCCGAACTATGCGCTATGTGGAAAGATGTTAAGATAGTTCATGGAAAGCCTCGTCATAGTCAAACACAAGGCTCAGTTGAAAGGGCTAATCAGGATATACAAAATATGTTAACTGCATGGATGAACGATAACGATACAAATAAATGGTCAGATGGTTTGCCCTTTGTTCAGTTTGCTAAGAACACTACATACCACGAAGGAATACGCCAAAGTCCTTATGAAGCCATGTTTGGCATTAAACCAAACAGAGGCAAAGCATCGTCCTTTTTGCCTGGTGAACAAATTGCAAATATTAAAACCGAAGAACAACTCGAAGAAATTGCTAATACTTTTGAAACCGAAGAACAGCTTGAAGAAACTGTTAATACTTTTGAAGAAAATTTGAGCAATGGCCATACCGAAAACCATATTCCAAAGAGAAATATTGAAGAGGACCTGCAACTTACCACGTCTTCATATCAAGCCCTGACTGAACAACACGAATTTATTTTAATAAAAAGATCGGGCGCGAAAGAGAATCTCCTACTTCAAGCAACGAAAATGTTACGAACCTCAAAAAAAAAATTTCCTCCTGCTCAAATTGGTGATACCGTACGAATACAAGTCCCTGATGTCGACCGTGGTCGTACAGATGGCCGAAATGTGTTGGCAGTTGTTGTTGGAATAGAAGACTCTGACTTTTATAAACTAGCAAATAAAAATGGTACCATCAAGCAGCTTTATACCCGTAATCAGTTCGTAATTTGTAAAGAAAAGTTACTTTCCATAGATGAAATTTCTTCTCAAGAAGTGTCGCTGAGAGAAGTAGTTGCAGCTAATTCTAGAAGTGGAGGGCAAGGCTATACACGCTGTCATTGCAAAAGGAAATGTTCCACAACTAAATGCAGTTGTAAAAGCAAGGGACTTTTGAGCAATTCAAAGTGTCATAAAAGTTTAAGTTGTTGCAATAAATAAGATTTCAGTCACATAATTAAGTAAGTTTTTTATTGGTATTATTTTCTTTTCTCATTTAGAAAATCACTGTTTGTTTTAAGTTCAACAGATTATTTACATGTGCTGTTACTTAAGCTTTCTCGTATTTTGACATATACGGTATAAATACAAAGTTCTTTATTTACTAAACTTAAAACTAAAATCTTAATGCTTAACATTTATCCAAGTACAACTGCTATCATTATTTAGAAGGCAAGTAATATCGAGCATCTCTTCTTCTTCTCTGGCTAGAATCTAAAGCTACATGTCCAAAAAAACAAATCCCGGGCTACCCTTTAAATCTACCACGGCATTTAAATTCTCCGGGGTTAGTCCCGCAATTAAAACTCCTTTACAGAGTGACGAATCCTCTCCTCACCGTGATTGGCCACTCCTCTCAGCAAGCGAGGCGAAAAAGTTACGTCACCCTTGTGACGTTTTTTCGCTCCTGAAACACGGAGAAGAGAATGCAAACCTCCGACATATTCAACATTCACCATTAGTGCATGGTGAATGTCGACATTTGCCGGTGTAAGTGAGAAATAAGGATATTTGGCAAATATTTTGGACATACACCAAGCGACTATGTGTATGTTGACATTCACCGGTGAAAGTCGACATTCTCTAAATTTCGGTCTTTCACGGCAACATATATATTATATATATATGTATATATAAAGCATATGTATATACATATACGTATTTTGGGCATAGCAACGGGAGTATTAAAAATATAAACGACGGATGTATTAAGTAAAATAACGTACCTCCCACCTGCTCGCTCGTTCATAAAAAGCCTGGACACATGGAACGTATCTTTCCTAGTGAAAAACATTACATAGTCCTAATTTAAGTAAAATTGTAGGGGCTAGTTAAACTAAAAGTTATGCCCAGGGAGGTGACTAAAAATATGCATATTCTGGCGATACGTACTGATGGTTCAGGCACTATAGCCACCCGTAAAATCAAAATCGGTTGATTAGGAGGCGAGATAGAAAATTGGGGGGGGGGGGGGGTAACCAAAGTAAGAGTTACGCTCGGAGATTTGCCATATTAAAGTTGCATATCCAGGTGACATGTACAAATGGTAGAGAAACTCACTACAGCTATAAGCCGAACCAAAATCGCTTAATTAGAACCAGATATGTAAAATTCTGGGGACTAGTTAAACTAAAAGTTATACCCAGGGGTTGACACAAAAATATGTGTATCCAATTGAAATGTAAAAATGTTGCTCAGACTATATAGCCACCAGCAGAATCAAAATCGCTCAATTAGGAATTGAAATGTAAAATTCTGGGGACTAGTTAAACTAAAAGTTAAGCCCAGGGGTTGACGCAAAAAACGTATGTATATTATATCCATCAAATATGTATATCAAGTTAATATGTACATGTGGGTCAGAGACTATAGCCACCATCTGAATCAAAATCGCTTTATTAGGAGTCGAGATGGATAAGTGTGTGTGTATGTGTGTGTGGGGGGGGGGGGTGCTATTTGAAGTAAAAGTTACGCTCAAAGATTTATCACTATAAAGATGCAGATCCAGGTGACATGTGCTAATGGTGCAGAGACTATAGCCATCAGTAAAATCAAAATCGCTCAATTAAGAGGTGAGATGGGAAATTGGAGGGGGGGGGGGGGCGTAACTGAAGTAAAAGTTAATCTCAGGGATTTCTCACAAAGATGCATATCCAGGTGACATGTACAAATGGTGCAGAGGCTATAGCCACTAGCAGAACCAAAATCTCTCAGTTAGGAAACGAGATGTAAAATTGGGGGAGCTAAGCTAAAAGTTACGTCCAGGGGCTTGGCACAAAATATATATTCAGGTGACACGTACAGATGGTGCAGAGACTATAACCATGATTAGAATCAAACTCGCTGAATTAGAAGGCGAGATAAGAAATTTGGGGGCTACTTCAATTTAAATATAAGCCTAGGGCCAATATTATAAGTCTAGAGCCAATTTGGGGGCTACCAATATAGTCGCCAGCGGTCGGGCCAAAATTTCCCGAAAAACGACGTCAGATAAAAGGATCATGTTGAAAATTTAATTTTTAAGTTTTTTAACAAATACTTGGAATTTCTTTAATTTTTAGGCATTTTTTAATGTTAAATAGCTGAAAAAGTAAGACAGCTGGGTAAGTCAACTCAAACTAAATGTCCGAAACAACACATTTATGAAAGTGTCACTAAAAATAGCCTATGTGTGCCAAAAATTGGAAACTCGTGACGTTAGATGTTTGACTTCAAGAATTATTTTGAAGTCAAACATATTGAAATTCGTCACCAGCAGATCAACCAGAGCATAGAAATAAATCCCTTCCGGAAGAACAGAACAACAGACAAACTACATCAGAAATGACGAAATGCGAAACAACTATAATAATTAAGACAACTGGGTGGGACAAACGATCCCTCAAACTGAGTGTCCTAAACAAGACACTTTATTCACGATGGCCAGAAACCCCTAAAATATCATACCCCCCCCCCCTTCCCATCACCACACACGTACACTTAATTCTCTCATTTATTCAAATGTTTATTTAAACTTCCAAATTTATAACAAAGACGAGAATGAGAACAAACACATTCTTAAATGCAGAAAATTGAAGCCAAATTAGCGAACCTGAGCCAATTTGAAAAGTCCCTCTGCATGTTTTTCTACTCTTCTGTTTCTTTTTGGCTGGGGCGCGCTCAGTCCCGCAACACAATCTACTAGTAAATCTGCAATGTCTGGGTTTTTTTCACGCCAAATTTCTAATATTGCTCCTATAGGAGCAATATTAGAAATGGTATATATACCATTCTTTCACTCAGGAGATGCCGTAGGGGAAGGAGGGTACGGTCCCTGTGGATGCCTCCCCCACAGGGTTCCGGTCTAAATTGGGTAGCACTTCCCGACCGTCCAAACAGTTACCTTACACCTTTCTGGTAGGTCGGACGGTCTGGGTTTCAACAACAACTCAGGAGATGCCGATGGTAGGGACGCGGCTTTAAAAATATCCCTGTATTTTCCCCTATGTGTTGAAAATTCTGTGCAATATGGCTTTCGTGAGTCGACTTTCTCCGAAGAAAGGTGTAATGCTGCCACCTAGTGGCATTTTCATAACTTATTTTTAATAATTCTCGATTTAATTGAACCAAAAATTCAGATTTTTTCAATAGAAATTGTAATAAATCTGTATAACTAAAAAAATGATTTGGGGTGTTTACTCAATAGTGTCGCGCGTACTCCCCCCCCCCCAATGGCCGCCACTGCTAATCAACAAATTGAAATACCAATTGTCCAGGGCTAGTGTTTGCCATTCTGTTCAGCTATCCAAGTGCTCCTCTAGAACATCTTAAATTGCAATTTTCTACGTTATAAAAATTCTAATATATGATTTCTGTTGTTAAAATGCATCAGCACTACTCATTTGCATGCTTTTACCCAATTCTTGTTAAGTAATTTTTACACAACATTCAGATTTAAAGAGATCTTTGTTGAGTATGATTAAATAGATTATATGTTTGTCAAAACAGGAACAATAACCAATATATGTATAATTTATTTACGGTTCAAAAGTGCAAATTAATATGGTATAATACCAAATGTTCATCAAACTATGACAAAAATAAGTCAATGACAATAAAGTAATTACTAGGATTAGGCCACTATCTCTGCATGATGTAGACAGATTATGTTTCTAGTAGGTGCAAGTCCTTTTTGACTATTAAACGCTGCATAGGTAAGGCTACTAGAAAGACGTTTAGATTTTATTTTCCAATGTCTACAAATGCACCTTGCCTATCACTTGCTGGAATCGAGGATTTACCATTATTTTTTCTTTACCTGAATATTAAACTTTGCACTCTAACATATTGAACAAAAGAAAAACAAAACAATGTAATTTGTTTTGCATTTTACATTGGACACAAATTGAAATACTTTCAAATGAATAAGATTTCTTTCTTACCAAACGAAGTCATAAAAGTAATAATGTTTAAGTTATAATAATGAAATTTTGATATATTTGTGTTAAAAATACCATACATGGCACCATGGTAAGAATTTTAAGCAGCAGGTATTCATTTAATTATTTATACGTAGTGTACGGACAACGTCGAGTAAATGATAATATTTATAATTTTTCCAACTATCGAATTTATTTGTTTACAAACTGCAAATTACATGATAAATCACAAAAGGAAACAAAATAAAATGGCTTTATTTAAAATCACAAAATGGGGAACTATACAAAATAATCAGCAACTCTCAATCTCAGATATTTTAATACTTCTGAATTTATGGACGAATTTATTGAACGTACTTTTAACATCATTCACCAGGTGGCATTTTATTTGTAGAGTATCCAATGTTTTATTATAGCCTTCAAAACAGAGGTGATGAAGAAAATCTGATAATGATGATCCGTTCAACTCTTTATTTACAATCGAGAGATTTGAAAGGACTGTTACTGGCGGCAAAATTCCCATAATGTCTTCTGTGTTCTGAAATTTAATTGGATTTGCTATCAATTTTCAAGACATTCATATTATATGCTATAATAATTTTCTGGGATTACACAAAAAAATTCATAACATACAGCATAAACTGTTAACTATCTTACAATATATAAACTGTTAACAATCTTACAATAGTAGAAACATTATCTCTTACTTTTATACTATATTATTTGATTACATATGCCACGGAGGAGTAAATCCGAAAAAATAATTGAAATGATGTGGTATGATCTAAAACTTGGTATGAACTAAAAATTTACAGATTAAATACGGCGAGAGAAGGATCTTTTCTAAAATATTTTTGTTGTGTGCAGTAAGTCAAAATTTCTTAAAGTTTAAAATGACCATTCTTTTTTTCCCACAGCAATAGTTATAGTGCCAAGTAGGATTTACGTTTGCGTAAGACTCTAGAGAAAAATGTGCCGTACATGTGTATCATGCCAATAGTCTCTTGGCTTAAAATAGAATAACCTCCCAGCTACTTCACTCCGTATATATTAGTGGTCACTACCGTAAATACTAGGCCTGCCCTTGAAAACACATGTATTAATTTTTATCCATATACTAGAAAATGTACCCGTCGTTGGAGATTGAAAGCAGGGTTGAATTGAATTCATTCATTCAACATTCCAAAGGACGTAATCGCTTGCTGCGTGGACACATATCCGGCTACGACTCACCCAATTAGCGGACGTAGTACAATCTGAAAATGAAATAAATTTTAAAGGCCTTAGACCAATGTGCATGTTCACATGGGGCTATGCTTTATACAATATTCTTTAATGCTCCCTAAATAAGCTTGTTTGATAAGCTCAAAATAATCACGTTGGACGATAGCAAATGAGGGATGCTAAGCATGAATAAAATCAAGATTACTTTCTCATTCTTGCAATCCTAAAAATATTAAATATACCTTTGGCCATAGATGTCAAATTAAATATTAAAATCTATATTTTTTTACAGCGTAAAGAAATCTCAAACATTAGTCCAAAAATCTAAGATGCACAGCGAACGTCCAAATACATATACGATACCATTTTAAAATGCATGAATAGATTAATTATTTCTTTATTAGAATGAGAAAATATCATTCCATCTGCATGCCCAAAATTGGAATTGTGCGAATCTCCAATTATCTGTTGCGAGAAAATTAAAATTCATACAATACGCATATTTCGAGGATTATATGTTTTTACTTTCTTGGACTAGAAAATGCAGTATAGAGGAAATAGTGTTTTCGCAAAAATTTTCGATTTTTTTAATATAAAAATATACGCGAATAGATTCGGTAAAAAGCTAGTTGAAAAGATTTTCCTTTGAACATTACGATTATGTCACATTAAATTCTTTAATACTATTTTCGATTGCTAAAGAAGCGATTTGCTTGAAAATCGCTTAAAATTGGATTTCAATATAAAATAGCTAAAAGACTAATTCTAATGTAAAAAAAAAATCATGTATTTTGGACCCGACATTAAATATCACTGCACTAAATTTCTTAGCCGTGTATCGCTAGGATTTTCAGCTGCAAGAAAATTATTTTCTTTTAACATTACAGATTTTAATCTCATTTATATTTGATTTTGCATAATTAAATTTTATGGATTCTCATTTAATCTCAGGTCAGAATTTTCAGATTTAAAAAAAATTGCGATAAAAATTAACGTTGGATAGCACGGTATACATACAGTGAAAGAGTAATGAATTGAAAGTGAACATACAAGGTGTTAGAAAAAAATATGTTAGTTTAGTTATTAAAAGAATTTATAGTAATGTTCAAAATTAACAAAAGAATTATAAATGAAGAGGAAACAACAAATTTGTGAGTTAAACAGCAAACTAATGCAAATTAAGAAGAAAATAATTCAGGGGTAAAACATGAATAAAGAGATAAAAGTGCAAAAAGCAGATGAAGGACAAAAATAAAATAAGGAATCCGTTCGAAAAAGGGAAAGGTAAATTTTAAAATTAAAAAGAAACAGAGTTAAGAATGATAGTGTAAAGATCAAAGAATTTAACTAAAGATAAATATAACAGTAAAATAATTGTATTCACCTTACATACTGCACAAATGGCAATTGACGCTTTTATATTTGGACAAAACACTTCTATAGTTCTCCAATATTCAACAGATGAAGTTGTTGCTTTGAATTCCGCGTCGATAAAACATCTTATTTTAAAAGTTTTTAATTTCATTTCTTCCTTTTGCATTATAGCATTTACCGTATCATTTTGTCGTTCCAAACAATCGGCAAATGTTTTTATTAAAAACTCACATGTCTCTCCACTGTCGACAATTTCAACTTCTTCAATGTACAATAACGATATTGAAAGTGACGAAAAGTTCTGAAAATAAATTGGATTAGTGTAAGATTGCTTTGAATGTGATTAATGAAATAATAAATTATCAAAATGTATTTTAAGAAATTACTGGCGATTGAACAGACTCAGCTGAAGCCGAGAAATCAGAACCAGATCCGATGTTTTTTTTTTGTTTTTTTTTTGTACAATTGAAACTGCGCCCAGATCTCAAATTATTTTTTTACTCATTATAAAAATAGTTTGAAAAATGGGATGGTTCACTACAAGTGTTGTGCTTAAGACATTTATCTAAATATAAAAATTAACAAAAAGTACAAAAAGAAAAATCCATGCCGAATTTGAAGGGAGAAAAAAAAATTCGAGATATCGAAAATTTGAAAAAATTTAAAAAATTCATAAAAGATACTAGCCCTATACTTTACATACTTGTCCTGTATTTTACACATTTTTAAAAAAATCACTTGCGGATAGAGAATTGAGTATTACCCAAGAAAATGCTGACAACAAATAAAGCGAAGCTTGAAATGATTGGATACACATTTAATGTAATACTATGTACGTGCATACATTATTAAAATTTAATCTTGCATTTCTTTACTTTGCAAAATAGTCATCAATGACAGTTTGGTTACAGTTATTGTATACAGTATTACTTCAATACCTATCACATTTTCCAAATGAGCTAGGCGGATCCAAATGAGCTTCATTTTGTGGCGATACTTTACTTCAAAACTCTGAATAATACCTTGGTCCAAAGGCTGTAATTAGAAGTTGTGTTTGGTGGCATAAAATGAACTTTCACGGATTTTAATTTCGGCACACTATTATGCGTTGTACAGTTGTCCAAGAAGAGAACAATATCGCGATTTTCACGGGACATTTTTCTGTCTAGTTTCTTCAACCAATTAGTGAACATTTCGGCAGTCATCCAAGCCTTTTTGTTCGCAAAATAAGTCATTGGAAAAGATTTCATTCCTGAAAAACATCGGGGTTTAGCAGATGTAACTATCATAAGAGGTTTGAGCCTTTCTGAACCATCCATATCAGTGCAAAACAGCACAGTTAATCTTCCTTTGCTCCTTTTCCCGCCGTGACATACTTCACCTTTAATGGCCATAGTTTTATCAGGCATACACTTAAAAATAGTCCTGTTTCATCTGCATTATACACATTTTTTGGATCGTATTTTTCCAAATGAAAAGTTGAAAAGGGTAAAATGATCCAAATTGTAAGATGAAATAATTCGAGATATCCAGAGTTTGATTAGAAAAATTTCGAATTTCGAAAATTTCGAAATTTCGTATTTTTCCAAATGAAAAGTTGAAAAGGGTAAAATGATCCAAATTGTAAGATGAAATAATTCGAGATATCCAGAGTTTGATCCATATCAGTGCAAAACAGCACAGTTAATCTTCCTTTGCTCCTTTTCCCGCCGTGACATACTTCACCTTTAATGGCCAGTTTTATCAGGCATATACTTAAAAATAGTCCTGTTTCATCTGCATTATACACATTTTTTGGATCGTATTTTTCCAAATGAAAAGTTGAAAAGGGTAAAATGATCCAAATTGTAAGATGAAATAATTCGAGATATCCAGAGTTTGATTAGAAAAATTTCGAATTTCGAAAATTTCGAAATTTCGTATTTTTCCAAATGAAAAGTTGAAAAGGGTAAAATGATCCAAATTGTAAGATGAAATAATTCGAGATATCCAGAGTTTGATTAGAAAAATTTCGAATTAAAGAGATTGTTTTACATTAGTTTTATACAAAGATTTCATTCCTGAAAAACATCGGGGTTTAGCAGATGTAACTATCATAAGAGGTTTGAGCCTTTCTGAACCATCCATATTAGTGCAAAACAGCACAGTTTCCTTTGCTCCATTTCCCGCCGTGACATACTTCACCTTTAATGGCCATAGTTTTATCAGGCATACACTTAAAAATAGTCCTGTTTCATCTGCATTATACACATTTTTTGGATCGTATTTTTCCAAATGAAAAGTTGAAAAGGGTAAAATGATCCAAATTGTAAAATGAAATAATTCGAGATATCCAGAGTTTGATTAGAAAAATTTCGAATTTCGAAAATTTCGAAATTTCGTATTTTTCCAAATGAAAAGTTGAAAAGGGTAAAATGATCCAAATTGTAAGATGAAATAATTCAAGATATCCAGAGTTTGATTAGAAAAATTTCGAATTAAAGAGATTGTTTTACATTAGTTTTATACCGTGCGTGAAGGGAGATGAAAATATTTCGAGATACCGAGGTTCGACACACATATCGAGGTGTCGGACGGTCTGGGTTTCAACATCAACACATATCGAGGTGGGGCGCGGTAGCCCATTGGTTAGCGCGCTGGAGTTGCACTCGGTAGGCCCGGGTTCGATTCCAGCCACTGCCAAAACTGCCGCCGTGTTCATGCGGAGTACGATCACGTTAAACATGCGGGTCCGAAAATCCTTCCGAGAGGTAGGTGGTAGGGGGAAGGAGGATACGGTCCCTGTGGATGCCTCCGCCACTGGGTTCCGGTCTAAATTGGGTGGCTCTTCCCGACCGTCCAAACAGTTACCTTACACCTTTCTGGTAGGTCGGACGGTCTGGGTTTCAACAACAACACATATCGAGGTTTACCTGTACATCTAAATATTTTACATGAAATTATCAAAAAGATATTTCAACCTCGAGCGGATTCAAGTTTGAATTACACTAGAAACTGCACCTGGCATTACCCGGAATTTAAAAAAGTGTTTATCTGAATCAATTCAATATGTTTCTCGAAAGGCTTAATCGTCCATTCCGCGATCGCAGACTTAAATCACAAAACACACGCGGCCTCTTAAGTAAACATCTAAGACAGATGTACAGGTACGTAAGATGCTTTGGTCCATACGTTGACCGTATCGAATGCTACGCCTTTACACGAATGTGTATTAAACTCAAAACACACATTTTGCCCTATGAGTATAGGCTGTTTTGATACGCCCCAAATAAGCTATTTTCATATTTTCGCTACAAATGACAGACAGACATAAATACAGCAGACATATTTCTTTATTATTGTAAAAGCCTAGAATCATTAACCCGACGTTGTCCGTCCGCAACGTATAAATAATTAAAAGAATACGCACAGCTTGTATAACACATTTGAACACAATTCAAAATGGTTCCGATACAAAGCTGTACAAATCAAATCGCATATACTCTAAAAAAAAAAAAAACTGATGTTGGCAGCACATGACTTTCCTTATATAATGCAATGAATTTACTACTTTTACAAAAAAATATAGCTTATTCTTATAGCAAATATTTATATATTCTTTTCAAGATATTGAATTTTCGTCAATTAGTCGTCACTTTCATTAATTTAGCGTCACTTTTAACCATTTGGCGAGATTTTCGTTAATTTGGCGACATTTTAAAAAGTCGTCATGTTGGCGACATTCCACCAAATTCGTCGCCAAAACACGCCAAGTGTTATGGAAGGAGAAATAAGTTATTTTTATAGCAGATACATGACTATTGGCGTTAAATTACAGAAGTATTACTCAAAGTATCTTATTTCATGAATGGAACAAGCTAGATCCACGAAAATGATGTCCCCAAATTTATCGCATGATATTACATATGAAAAGTGAACATGTTTCTTAACAGTTAATATTTTTACTTTCCTTATATACATAATGTAAAAGGAAAGTATTGTGACGGGGTCGAAAATTCGAATTCGAGTATTCGACGGGAGAGCACGTTTCAAGCATCGCTGATCACGAATCAAACATTTTTGAGGTGATGTCTGTGTGTGTGTGTGTGTGTGTAAAAGTATGTGTGTGTGTGAGTGTGTGTGTGTGTGTGTGTGTGAAAGTATGTGTCTGTGTGTCAGTGATTTTGTGGATATCATAACTGACGAACGAATGGACCGATTCGAAAGAAATTTGGTACAAAAATCACAATCCGTAAACACTGGAAGCCTATTGTTTTTATACGCAATCGAATGCTCAGAAACCCCCTAAATTTTCGAGTGAAATTTTGAAAAAATCATATAATCAAAACCGCTAACAAAGTTACGCAAATAGACATTTCTTATGTAATTTTTTATTAGAAAACGATTGACTTAAATTTTGGAACGCTAACATGAACCGTTCTCGAGATATTGCACATTTTTCAAAAGATTTATCAAAAAGTCATATAAAATAAAAAAAAAATATTTCCTATTGAGAAACATGTTCACTTTCCATATGTAATACCATGCGATAAATTTCGTGACATCATTCTCGTGGATCTAGCTCGTTCCATTCATGAAAAAAGATACTTTGAGTAATACTTTTGTATTTGAACGCCAATAGTCATTTATCTGCTGTAAGAATAACTTATTTCTCCATCCATAACGCTTGGCGAGATTTTGGTGACAAAGTTGGTGTAATATCGCCAACTTGGCGACTTGTTTAAATTTTGCTAAATTTACAAAAAACTCGCCAAATGGATAAAAAGGACTCTAAAGCAATGACGACTCATTGATCATGACGACATAAAAAATGACGACTCATTGACGAAAATTCAATATCTTGGAAAAAATATAGATAACGACTATAAAAATAATCTATTTTTTGTTTACTGTAAAAGTAGTAAAGTCATTGCATTATATAAGGAAAGTGATGTGCTGCCACATCAGATTTTTTTTTTAATTTATGGGATTCTTTGATACATATATATGAAAAATGTGCAATATCTTGAGAACGGTTTATGCTAGCGATCTAAAGTTTATGTCAATCGTTTTATAAGGAAAAATTACATAAGAAATGTCTATTTGCTTAACTTAATTAGAGGTTCTAATTTTTTGATGATTTTTTCAAAATTTCACTCGAATATTTAGGAGAGTTCTGAACATTCGATTCCGTTTAAAAAACAATAGTCTTCCAGTATTTACGGATTGTGATTTTTGTACCAAATTTCATTCAAATCGCTCCATTCATTCGTGAGATATCGTCTCCACAGACTCATTGACTAGCACACGCACGCACACAAACACACGCACGCACACACACACACACACACACACAGACATCACCTCAAAAATTTATTTATTTATTTATTTATTACAAAATGATTTATTACAATGTTTGATTCATGATGAGGGATGCTTGAAACGTGCTCTCCCGTCGAAAACTCGAATTAGAATTTTCGACCCCGTCACAATACTTTCCTTATACATTATGTATATAAGGAAAGTAATTATAAAATCTTTATAAGCAAAGGTAAACAGCAGAAGCAAGAGCAAACATTCAGCACTGTGGGAATAGATCTGCTGCTGTTCATTTGGCCAAAAGTACTTTACATGTTCCAGGACCATATATGAAAGTTGTTTCTTTATTTCTGCCATTAACCAGAAACGTTATCTACACAGAAGACATTGTAAAAAAATCTGCTGTGGGCAGCACATGACTTTCCTTATATAATGCAATGAATTTATTACATTTACAGTTAAAAAAAAGATTATTTTTATGGTAGTTATTTATATTCTTTTCAAGATATTGAATTTTCGTCAATGAGTCGTCATTTTCCATGTCGTCATCATCAATGAGTCGTCATGGATTTAGCGTCCTTTTTATCAATTTGGTGACTTTTTCGTTAATTTAGCAACATTTAAAAAGTCGCCCAGTTGGCTACATTCCACCAAATTCGTCGGCAAAATCTCGCCAAGCGGTATGGACGAAGAAATAAGTTATTCTTACTGCAGATAAATGACTATTGGCGTTCAAATACAAAAGTATTACTCAAAGTACCTTTTTTCATGAATGGAACAAGCTAGATCCACGAGAATGATGTCACCCAATTTATCGCATATGTAAAGTGAACATGTTTCTCAATAGGAAATATTTTTTTTTTTATTTTATATGACTTTTTGATAATTTTTTTTAACTGTGCAATATCTCGAAAACGGTTCATGTTAGCGTTCTAAAATTTATGGTTATCGTTTTCTAATGAAAAGTTACGTAAGAAATATCTATTTGCGTAACTTTATTAGAGGTTTTGATTTTTTGACGATTTTTTCAAAATTTTACTCGAAAATTTAGGGGGTTCTGAACATTCGATTGCGTATAAAAACAATAAGCTTCCAGTGCTTACGGATTGTGGTTTTTATACCAAATTTCGTTCAAATTTGTCCATTCCTTCGTCAATTATCTCCACACGCACACACCTCCATACCTCCACACACATACACACACACACACACACACATACACACACACACACACACACACACACACACACACACACACACACACACACACACACACACACACACACACACACACACACACACACACACACACACACACAAATAGTCATCACTTCAAAAATGTTTGATTCGTGATCAGGGATGCTTGAAACGTGTTCTCCCGTCGATAACTCGAATTCGAATTTTCGACCCCGTCACAATACTTTCCTTATACATTATTGTATATAAGGAAAGTAATTATTTATATATAAAGAACAGTAACTGAGCTGGGTGTTGGACTCACTTTTAACTTATTTACAACAATAGCTTTTAGTTGCATATGGCATTAGATATTAACAAGAAAGATGAATCATGCTTAAAGCATTGATTATGAAACACTTTCCAACTCCAATACAATTTATTTAAACATCTCTAAAATGCAATACATTCCTAAGTAATATTTTAAAACTTATCACAATACTACATTAATTTATTATATTTGAAAACTTAAACCTTCATCGGAAAAAATGAACTTCATTCAAATGACGGCATCAAAGAAATTGCCTGGTTTAAACATCTCTAAAATGCAATGCATTCCTCGGTAATATTTTTGAAACTATCATAATACTACGATAATTTATTATATTTGAAAACTTCATCGAAAACGACAGAAATTCATTCAAATGACGTCATAGAAAAAATAACACGCCTGGATCTCTCTATAAGAACAGCATTTCATTCATAACATTTTCCCATTTATTTCATTCATCACAATACTATAATAATTTATTTTATTTAAAAATTGACCATGGAACTACAAGTAATTGAACCCTATGCTTAAAGCTTCTTCGAAAAAAATCGTCCTTCTTTGTATAAAATCAATGAATATTTCATTCATATCAGCTATGCAGACTCCATGATCTAAATACTTTTGCGTTAAAAAAATACAGCAATTCTAATACAACTCATCCTACATATTTTGCTGTTTACATTTCACATAAGTGAAAAATAGGCTTCGTTATAGAAATAATCAAAGTTGGATGCTCATTTAAACTCAAATATATTGTCATTGCGTTGTTTCAGTATGTAGATGCACAGAATTTAAGCGAAAATAAAAAGGTTTTACGACGAATACAATACTCAATATGAATTAAAAAAAACTTTAAAAATGACGATTTTGAGACAAGATGGATGCCGTATTATATTTTGAAGTTGGTCACGTGATCGCTTCATATAAGAGGTGTAATTATTATTTTAATTTTTATTTAAAAAACTACTGAATATATTTTGCTGAATTTTTTTTTATATATTTCATGGAATAATTTGAATATTACCTAAAATTTTCGAAGCAATTTGTGAATTTTAAATCCGCGTAAAAAATGTTTGAAAAATTAGGTCCCATAGGGTGCAATGTATTTCATTTTTTCAACCCGGGATCAATCCAAAACTAATTGGGTGATATTATTTATTTATATTCCCATAGGTCCTACAGACCGTCTGAACAACATACTAAAATTTCATTTTGCTTAAGTCATTTTTGCGGCAGTTATCGTGCTAACGGACAGACAGACAGACAGACAGACAGAATGAACAAAGTCATAAACACTTTTCAACTTTGTTGTAAAGTGTTAAAAACGATGATGGATATCGACTTCATTATTTATTTATTTATTTATAGTAATGAATATTATAATATCAGCTTTTGTGATGTGGCTACGCAGACAGTGATTGAGTGTTGTCTTTTATTATAGTAAGGTATCCCATCAATAAAGTGGTTTTTAACACTTTACAACAAAGTTGAAAAGTGTTTATGACTTTGTTCATTCTGTCTGTCTGTCTGTCTGTCTGTCTGTCTGTCTGTCTGTCTGTCTGTCTGTCTGTCTGTCTGTCCGTTAGCACGATAACTGCCGTAAAAATGACTTAATCAAAATGAAATTTTAGTATGTTGTTCAGACGGTCTATAGGACCTATGGGAATATAAATGAATAATATCACCCAATTAGTTTTGGATTGAACCCGGGTTGAAAAAATGGAATACATTGAGCCCTATGGGACCTAATTTTTCAAGTATTTTTTAAGCGGATTTAAAATTTACAAATTGCTTCGAAAATGTTAGGCAAAATTCAAATGGTTCCGTAAAATATATAAAAAAAAATTCAGCGAAATATATTCAGTAGTTTTTTAAATAAAAATTAAAATAATAATAACACCTCTTATATGAAGCGATCACGTGTCCATGATATGAAACGATCACATGATCCACTTCAAAATGATATATGGCATCCATCTTGTGTCAAAATCGTGATTTTTAAAGTTCTTTTTAATTCATATTGAGTGTTGTATCCGTCCTAAAACTACTTTATTTTTGCCTAAATTCTGTGCATCTACATACGGAAACAACGCAATGACAATATATTCCAGTTTAAATGCTCATCTAAATTTGATTATTTCTACTATTAAGCCTATTTTTCACCTATGTAAAATGTAAACAACAAAATATGTAGAATGAGTTGTATTAGAATAGCTGTAATTCCTTAACACAAATTCAAATAGTCCATGGAGTCTGCTTAGCTGATATGAATGAAATATTCATTGATTTTAGAAAGAGAAGGACGATATTTTTCGATGAAGTTTAACGAATAGAGCTTACTTCCATGTAGCTCAATGGTCTTAATTTTTAAATAAAATAAATTATTATAGTATTGTGATGAAAGACATGAATGGGGGAATTATTTATGAATGAAATGTTGCTTTTATAGAGAGAGCCAGGCGTGTTATATTTTTATGACGTCATTTGAATGAATTTTAGTTGTTTTCGATGAAGTATTCAAATATAATAAATTATCGAAGTATTATGATAATTCTAAAATTATTACCAAGGAATGTATTACATTTTAGAGATGTTTAAACCAGGCAATTTATACTTTAATGCCGTCATTTGAATGAAGTTAATTTTTTTCGATGAAGGTTTAAGGTTTCAAATATAATAAATCAACGTAGTATTGTGATAAGATTTAAAATATTACTGAGGAATATATTGCATTTTCGACTTTTTTAAATAAAATTGCATTGAAGTTGGAAAGTGTTTCATAATCAATGCTTTAAGCATTATTAATCTTTCTTGTTTAAATTATTTATGGGAACAATGCCTACGGTCCTCATTACTCTCTATATATAAATCAAATTTTCAGTTGTATTTCTGTATGTCTGTTTACGATCTTGTCACACTGTGAAACATTCTGCAACCTTTGCTTATTTTTAACACTTTACAACAAAGTTGAAAAGTATTTATGACTTTATTCATTCTGTCTGTCTGTCTGTCTGTCCGTTAGCATGATAACTGACGTAAAAATGACTTAATCAAAATGAAATTTTAGTATGTTGTTCAGACGGTCTGTAGGACCTATGGGAATATAAATAAATAATATCACCTAATTAGTTTTGGATTGAACCCGGGTTGAAAAAATGAAATACTTTGATTCCTATGGGATCTAATTTTTCAAGCATTTTTAAGCGGATTTAAAATTCACAAATTGCTTCGAAAATTTTAGGTAATATTCAAAGTGTTCCATAAAATATATAAAAAAGATTCAGCGAAATATATTCAATAGTTTTTTAAATAAAAATTAAAATAATAATTACACCTCTTATATGAAACGATCAGGTGACCATGATATGAAACGATCACATGACCCACTTCAAAATGATATATGGCATCCATCTTGTTTCAAAATCGTGATTTTTTAAGTTCTTTTTAATTCATATTGCCTGTTGTATCTGTCCAAAAACTACTTTATTTTTGCTTAAATTCTGTGCATCTACATACTGAAACAACGCAAATACAATAAATTTGAGTTTAAATGCTAATCCAAATCTGATTATTTCTACAACGAAGCCTATTTTTCACCTATGTAAAATGTAAACAGCAAAACATGTAGAATGAGTTGTATTAGAATTACTGTATTTCTTTAACACAAAATAATTTAGCCCATGGATTCTGCATGGCTGATATGAATGAAATATTCATTGATTTTACAAAGAGAAGGACGATTTTTTTCGATGAAGTTTTAAGCATAGAGTTTAATTACTTGTAGCTCCATGGTCTTAATTTTTAAATAAAATAAATTATTATAGAGTATTGTGATGAATGAAAGGAATGGGAGAAAGTTATGAATGAAATGCTGTTTTTATAGAGAGATCCAGGCATGTTATTTTTTCTATGACGTCATTTGAATGAATTTCAGTTGTTTTGATGAAGTTTTCAAATATAATAAATTATCGTAGTATTATGATAGTTTTAAAAATATTACCGTGGAATATATCGCATTTTAGAGATATTTAAACCAAGCAATTTATATTTCAACGCCGTCATTTGAATGAAGTGCATTTTTTTCAATGAAGGTTTAAGTTTTCAAATATAATAAATTAATGTAGTATTGTGATAAGTTTTAAAATATTAACGAGGGATGTATTGCATTTTAGACTTTTTAAAATAAAATTGCATTGAAGTTGGAATGTGTTTCATAATCAATGCTTTAAGCATGATTGATCTTTCTTGTTTTTCAGCTACTTTGTTGATAATTTCCGCAAATTGATAAGAAATTCCACAATGGACAATTCCCACCTCTTTTTTTATTTTTTTATTCGATTCGAAATGTTTCAAAACGGGCACAACGGTATAAAAAATTTTATTCTCCGAGCTGTATTTCATGTTTTATTAGCAGTCAAAGTTCGCCTTTCTGACTCTGGCGGGAAAACGGTCCATTTTGGCGCGGACGGAATACAACGTCACAATGTTCATCCGCGGCTTCCGTCATTGGAGAATTGATGCATAAGTTTGATTATATTCGGAAAGTTCCGATGATTATAATTGTTTCTTCAGTCCCAAATTTCCGAATAGTTATAAGAATTGTATCGCTCCAATGTGCCCGACTGCTAGATTTACATCCGCGGGTAAAATATTTATATCTGTGCCAAAAAATGTTTTTCATAAAAAATTATGTGAAGCGCAGGAAACCAGATTGTAAACAAAATTCACCACTGTCATTAAAGAGTTTTCGTTACGTATGCTATTAAGTTTGCATTGTTTTAGTAAAATAAATTTTTAGTTAATACTATGAATGCAGAACATAAGAAAGGAGAGAGTAAATAACAATAAAATAACTCACTGACTTTGGTTTAAATAGTCATAACTATTAAACAACTAATTCTTATGCTTCAGTTAATTTTTAACAAAGTCTGAGTAATAATACGAATTTTGCTATCTATCAGAATCAAAACAATTGTTATTTGAAGATACAAAGTATATTAATTACTATATAATATAAATATTAAAGAAAAGTATAGCTCATATTAAATTATAACTTTAATTATGAAAAGAATTACACATAAAATAATTAAATTTCATCAAATTCAATTCAATTTCCTACATCAAAGCACATATTTTGTTTTTACACCATTGCATAGCAATAAACAAGTTTTGAAACACTATCTATTCCTAACCTGTTTCGAATCTTTGAATGCACAAATGAAAAATTAGAGAATATTCTCTCTATTGCACTGCTTGAAGGGCATGTTTAGAGATGTGCAAGTAACTTACAAAAGTCTTTAGAGATATCACATGCTCTTGCTATACTTCTCCACCATTTATTAGCATCAACAGTCTTAATCACTTTATCTGGTCCGTTTTTTTTTTTATACAAAAAAAAAAGGAATGTAGGAATTTTAAAAGTTTACTTCTATAAATTATTCATAAAAGTTATACCTAGAGGTTCAAATAAGGATAAAATGAAGATTGATTTCACAACTTCTTATTAATCAATTAATGTTTCATTATGTTTTATCATTTAAATTAAACAAATTAATATTAATGAAATAACTAATTAATATTCTGATTTAAGTCTCAATTATATTGTGTACAAAATTATATTGTTTTCTGTACATTTTTTTAAATCCAGCCATTTTCTCTAGTTTTTGCCGGTTTTTACCAGGTTTCTGTCACTGTCCTGGCAAAAATACCATTTTGCTGGCAAAATGATCAACCCTAGGAGTAAGTAAGGACACTAAGCTGAAGCAATTGTGATATTTTAAATATTGCAACTTTCCCACCTATTGGAAAATCCAGGTTAAAAACTAAGTTATCGAAATTAGAGTCACTCGATCCAAAACCCAATTATATTCACTTGCAAGACTTTAGAACAGCTACAAATTCTTGCTCATTGTTCATAGCTAGCACTCTTAGTTTTTGAGATATAAGCATTACAAACTTGTTACATGAAAAATTTTCAATCTTCTTCAACATGTCAAGACGATTACTCGAAAACAAAGTCAGTAAGGATCAATATATTAGCTTTTTTTTTCTCAAAAAGTAGATTCAGAAACTAAATTTAATAATATATATTTTTATCGCTTACTATTTATATCTATTTTTTGAAGTTTGGGTGAAAGTAGGAAAAATTAAAAAATCACTTGCTTGGATAGACGCTTTAAGTGTTTTCTAAAAAAAGTTTCAAAGTATTAAAATTATTTCATATATTCATAATCTGGACTAACGAAACAAGAAAAAAATATGTACATTTTTATCTATCAAGTTCGGAGAAATTGGCGTCCAAAGTGTTTGCATTTTTCGTAATGCTCCGATTTCCACCACAGATACCTTAAACATAAATGTAATCCACATAATAATTTTTATTATCCTTATTATTATAAGCATTCAAGAAACGGGTATCATGTTTACATCTCGAGTTTCAGCTGTCACAAAATATTTATTATTTATGAAAGAGAGCGCCATCACAGTAAAATCGATCTTAGGCAAATTGTCTGATTGCCCTTTAACAAAACCAGAATACATGTTTACAATAAAATAAAATAAGGAACAAATAATTTAAACTCAAGCAGACCAAAAACAAATGGGTAAAATAATTATAAACAAATTGCAAACAAAATTCAACGCCAACTACTTGCAAACATCTCGGTAGAAACAGCACAGAATGTTGCATCACAGGTTGAACAGACATTGTGATATCACAGCCAGTCAGAAGCACATGATTTCCGATAAGCTGGAACATTCGATGGCCTTCTAGAACTGGCTAGAATTTGAATAGTTTTATTTTCGAACATAATTCATATCTACTTCTCTGATGTGTTTTATTTACATATATTCTCAATCGTTGGGTCGCCATTGCAATTTTAACTAATTATGTGTATTATTTAATGCAGTTAATTAAATATTAGTATATATGTAACAGTTCGAAATAAGATGTATTTTCTAGTGGAAACTTTCTTTTCAGATTGTGAGTAGCTTGTCGCACCATTTTTGAAAATGCCTAAGTACAATGTAGTAATACATTAATTTTTAGATACACAACACTCAGAATGGTCGAATCCTGTTCACAAAACATAATTTGTGTGTTCATTGAACACAATTTTAGCTATGTATTACATTCATGTTTTTAAAGTTTGTGTATACATTTGTTTTTAGATACACAACACTCAGAATGGTCGAATCCTATTCGCTGAATACAAGTTTCGTGTCCACTGAACACAATTTTAGCTAATTATTACATTCGTGTTTTTAAAGTTTGTGTATACATTTGTTTTTAGATACACAACACTCAGAATGGTCGAATCCTATTCACAAAACATAATTTCAACTATGTATTACATTCATGTTTTTAAAGTTTGTGTATACATTTGTTTTTAGATACACAACACTTAAAATGGTCGAATTGTATTCATGTAACACCATTTTTGTGTCCACGGAACACCATTTTTGTGTTCATTGGAAATCCGTAATCAATTTGTTTTTAAACATTCGAAATTATTTCGTTATTATTATAAAAATCGTATTGATTTATTTAAAAAAAAAAAAAAAAAAATCCACTGAATACAATTTTAGCTAATTATTACATTCGTGTTTTTAAAGTTTGTGTATACATTTGTTTTTAGATACACAACACTTAAAATGGTCGAATCGTATTCATGTAACACCATTTTTGTGTCCACGGAACACAATTTGTGTGTTCATTGAAAATCCGTAATCAATTTGTTTTTAAACATTCGAAATCATTTCGTTATTATTATTATAAAAATCGTATTGATTTATTTAAAAAAAAAAAAAAAAAAATCCACTGAATACAATTTTAACTAATTATTACATTCGTGTTTTTAAAGTTTGTGTATACATTTGTTTTTAGATACACAACACTCAGAATGGTCGAATCCTATTCACTGAATACAAGTTTCATGTCCACTGAACACAATTTTAGCTAATTATTACATTCGTGTTTTTAAAGTTTGTGTATACATTTGTTTTAAAAAAAAAATCATAATGTTATAATACACAGATTTATATTCACTCCGTAGCATTCTGTTTTAAAACGCACCCTTTATAAAGTGCATCGCTATTCACCGAGCGATTCGAATGAACTTTGAAAAATAATCATAATGTTATAATACACAGATTTATATTCACTCCGTAGCATTCTGTTTTAAAACGCACCCTTGCATCGCTATTCACCGAGCGATTCGAATGAACTTTGAAAAATAATCTAACTTCCACTGATAAGGTACACTTCGAAGTTAACTGCCTATAAAGCACGGGTGCTCTGGCACGATGGTAAGACGCGCGGCTTCTAATCAGTTGGGCCCAAGATCGAATCCAGCTCCTGACAAGTGAAACATTAAATTCTTTTGGAAAAAAAGTGCCGATAGATGGCAGCACTTCATCAAAATTCGCCAGAGGGCGCTTTAACTACGTCACGCTGATAAGATCTTTCACTCTGTCGCTGACCAGCAGAGAGGGAGGACGTGTGCTAAGGAGCTCCAAGGCGCGACACGTCATTTCCAGATTGTTCGATTGCGACATCCCTTGAAACTTCTTCCTCAGGTCAAGGGTCGGTCATCGATTGCGAAATTCCTTGAAACCACTTCCTCAGGTCAAGGGTCAGTCAGCGATTGTGACATTCCCTCTCAAGACTCCGAGTGAAACTCACTCCGTATGAGTCATCATGCCTCTGTGAAAGACTTCGCAATTGCCCTCTTGGCCTCTTTCGCAATACTAGGAAAGAGACCTCTTCCGAAAGAGGCATCACCAAAAGAGGGGAGGGGGCAGTGAGAGGCATCCTCCCAAAGAGGATCCTCCCTCCTGGGGGTCTCAAGACCCTCTGAGAGGAGCTTCCTCTCAAAAGAGGGAAGACACTCCAAAGAGGCATCCTCCCTCCTGGGGGTCTCAAGACCCTCCAAGGAGGGTCCACTCCAAAGAGGGAAGACACTCCAAAGAGGGGAGGTGGCTCCAAAGAGGGCCTCTCCTCCTGAGCCACCTCCCCGATCCGCCGCAGAACCCCCAATTTATAACTACTAACGATGTATATGTTAAAAAAATCCTTCCAAAACTTCCTTGATTAAAGCAGGCATATGTCAGTAAGGTGATAAGAATTTTTTCGAGGACGTTCTATTAAGCCACCTTCCTCAGGTCAAATTAAGAGGTAGAAAGGTATACGACATTATCCACTGCCAAGAACAAAGAATCTACTACAATTTATAAATCCTCGAGATTGGTTTTCTTACATTATAAAAAAAACAATTTACAACTTTTCTTACATTATGCGAAAACATTACACAGCTTTATCAAGAATAGTCTATTTAATTCGCGCATTAGCCGGGTAAAGCCCGAAATGAATACGATTTCAATTTCATTATGGGCTTTACGCAGAATGGCTGGGTAAAGCTAGGCTTATCCTTATTTTGCGCTTTATCCGTACCATATACACTGTCGAGTTATGCCAACAATAATGATCAAGCCGTTTTTACTTACCAGGTTATTTGTGGGAATTGGCAAAAGTTTTTCATTCCATTTCTTAATACTAATCCTCTTTAAAGCATTTCTTGGACTTCTCCAAAATTTAGAGAGAACATCAATATATGTCCAAATATTACGTCCTCTTATTTCAACATGTGCAAGTTGTTTCTGCATGTGCAAGATGGGCAGAAGGAAGTATACAGTTGTAAAATTCAGCCGATCAAGACTAATAGAATTTAGTTTCGCTTTGGAGAAAAGCAATTCTAAATTGCAAATTTGAGCTTCGATATCTGAAACAAGAAGGAAAAGTTAAAAAGTGCACGAAAATAGCTTAAGTATTCTTAGTATTATTCATGTACGCGTAGTTTGTAGAGCTCAAATCTACATTTTATGAGAGTTTTATTTCGCCAGCGGGATCTACAGGTTGTTTCTAAAGTCGCGCAACCCACATTTCGTTTGATATTTCCCAATACAAAAAAGGCGAAAATATGAAATATTCACAGTAAATAGTTTAATATCTGTATAAGATCGTACGTTACAACAAATGATTTGACCAACCTGTTTGCTGACATGACCAACCTGCTTCGTGACATAACCAGGATTTTTGTTGGACATGACGAACCTACTTGATGACATAGCAAGCTTACTTGGTGACATTACCAACCTGAATTAATCACACATTTGATGACATGATGGTATGCTGATAACTAGTGGCCACTGGTAGTAACATTATCTAACTGCTTTGGTGAAATGGTGGGTAATGCAATTAGAAGCATTGGTTAATATGTTAACTTATTTAGGAACTACTGATGGCCATTTACCAATCTGTTTTGGGAGCATACGTTGCTGATGATGTTGACATATCATGAGTAAATGTGGTATAGTTTGCAGATGATCTGTTAGACGCGCTAAGATGCACTATATAAATTAAATAGTTTGTACGATTATAAAGTAGATGATTTTATGTAATCACTATTATATTTTAAATTCGATTTTAAAAATTATCTTGATGTTGCTTAAAAATTATTACATTAATATTATTATGTATATAAATTTTTAAATTTTATAGGTTAAGATTTCCTTTAAAGTATGAGCCTATATTTTTATTTAAATATGTTTTATTAAAATGTATATTTCATATTTGGTAAACCATAAATAAATCTCAGTTTTTTTATTTGGTTAAATACATTGCTATTTTTTATTCGGTATCAGAACAGGAAGAAAATAATCCGATGTTTAGTAGGATATCGAACTGTAATTTAACAAACAAACTTTAGTTAGTTCTCTATTATTACATTGGTTAAGCGATTTTGTTTATAAGACATTTTAAAGGTTAGAAAATTGTATAATTAAAATTTTCAATTGATTCAAATACATTATTTAAATTCTAAATTAGAATTTTATAGTTAAATTCATATATTCGATTTACATTACGCTAAATTAGATTTTCACATTATGGGAATATTACTGCGGCGGTTCTAACTATTATTACCGTAGGCAGAGCATAAGATTTCACTTTAGAGGAGTCCTAGAGTAAATTGCTTTAACCTCAGACATGTGCTAATATTTGTATATTTCACATTATTTGAGTAGAACTGGTTGGAAATTAAAATTAAGTAATGATTTTATTTTGCCCTGTGAAAAATGGTATGATAATTGCAAGAGATTTTAAAATTAAGTACCTCGAAGAGTTTTCGAGGTAAGAGTTAAAATTTTTAAGAAAAATGCAGTTGCTACTCTGAGAATACAGTTCTGTAGTACGGAGGAGACACGTGTCACCGTCATCGTCACTAACCGCACTCAGAGCCGGCAGATGTAACCCTCCAAAACACTAACCGTGCTCAGAGCTTCTTTGGTTTTGAGCTAAAGGAAGAACCGATAATAAATTGAAATGACCGAGTAGTGGTTTTGGCGGTTTTACAAAATAAATATTTTCTATTTTATATAATTGATATAGGTAATAATAAAATAACATAACTAAATTGTAACACTACTCTTAACGTGACTAGTTGCTAAAAAAGCTGCGTTCCTGCGTTTAAATGACATCACGTATGTTGTATGAATGTTACAGTGGCTGACAAAAGTTTGTCTTCATAAGTTTTCAACACGGTCTGTTTACATGATTATAAAAGTTTTTTTTAAACTATGAATATTGAAATCTAAAAAAGTCAGAGTTAATAAGGATTTCTTATAATTGACAAATAATTTGGGGCTACAAAAATGCAGTTAAGCCTTGGTCATACATCACTTGCCTGGTGTTTGTTTATATAAATATAACCCTTAAAGTTGTTACATAAAGCGGAAATCATGAAAATTTTTAATATTTCTATGCTTATAAACTTTTATTTACTGTTGCCTTTTCATACACCTTTGGTATTGGAAACTTAATTTTAGATAGATTTTTTCATATGGAATTTATATTGTAGATTTTAATAATTAATGTAGTATCGTGTTAACTTCAATATTTAAGCATAAATAAGACACAAATCATAAATAAAAAGGTAATTTAATCAAATTAAATCATCCCATATGACATAAAAATATTAAAAGACCAGAACGCTTTCGGGCATCAGCATACCCTTTAGTAGGGCTATATAAAAATTCACCATGGAAACAAGCCTATATATAGACAAAATCAGCAGACCAAATTTGCATAAATCAGCTATGGAATAATGACAATTAAATTGTATTATAAAACAAGCTATTGAGAATTAAACAATTACAAATTTAAATAAAAAGTATTATAAACGGGAGATTTAAAATGTAAACGTGAATTAAATACAAACACAAAAGAAAAGACAACGAAACATGCCCAAATTTTAGCCAAGCAATAATTACATTAAAAAGAAAAGTCACAGATAACTGTGCAGAAGTTTGATAGGCATGGAGTCGAGAACGAGTCGCCAAGTGTAACATATACATTTTCACAAGATCAAAATTACAAATGAAATCACGGTACATATAAATAAACATGGATTCCTAAAGAAGAATATTACGAGGGTTATTGCAACGAATTAAAAGGAAAGCTTTTTCAAAAAAGGGTTGAAAATTAGCATTAACAACATATTGGGCAAGAGCCGTAGAAAGTTTACTATTTTTGACGTCACGAGCATGTTCAGCTAATTGAATACTAACGGTACTTTTAGTACTACCAATATAAAACTTGTAGTCATTATCAGGAGTTAAAATAGCTACAACGTACACCCCAGCATGGCTTTTAAATTTATCTCAATCCCTAAACTTATCCGTACGAATGCGATTGAATAAGGTAGTAATATACGAGTGAGCAGGTTTAAATTTGAGTTCATGGTAAAATTGAATGAGGTTACAGAAAATCTTCGGATGATACGGAAGACTAGATTTATACGGCATAAGATCGACAACAGCAACAAGTTTAGTACTAGGTTGAATAATTTTACGGCGAAGATGCGCTAAAATTTCATAAATAAACTCAAAGGAATAAGCGGCTTCGTTTCCAAAATTAAAGCCAAAATTAATTTCGTTAGTTAAATCCGGAATAGAAGAGCAAACGTTAAAAGCACGATTAAAATAAGCGTTAAAGGAAACTTTTCTAGACGATATAGGATGAGATGAATTAGCAGGGATACAAGAATTAATAAAAGTGGGTTTATGCAAAATAGAGGTATGAAAATCAGTTGAGCTACAGGAAACAAGAACATCCAAAAACGGTAAAGAAAAGCTAGACTCATCCTCGTAAAATATCTAAATCCAAACCTTCACACAATACTAATTATACTCCCAATCAAGTTACTTCTGCAGTTAATGATGTTCCGCCACCTTCTCAGCACTATGTTTTAAAATATTCTCATCTTGACCTACTTGCTCTTAAACCTAACCCTTTTTCCCAGCTTAAAATGCCTATTTCTTTTCCGTTTGTGAATTGTACTTCTCAGGCTATTTCCTCCATTCAGCGTATTGCCCTTGAGAGAGGCCCAAAATTTTCTTATCCCCTTGTTAACTCTAGTTCTGTCAATTTAATTTCCCCTATGGAGGATGCTCTGCTTCATGTGGCTCAAGGCCATTAGAATTGAAGCCGTTTTATTATGTACTAGCCGCCTTTGGCGACCAGCCTGTTCGCTACCCTTGAAATTCTGACCGTGGCAAACTCGTTGGCGCGACCTACCAGAAAGGTGTAAGGTAACTGCTTGGAAGGCCAGGAAGTGCCACACAATTTAGACCGGAACCCAATGGGGGAGGCATCCAAAGAGACCGTACCCTCCTTCCCCTACCCCAAACCTCTCGGAAGGACTTGCAGTCCCACACGTTTAACGTGATCGTACTCCGCGTGAACACGGCTGCAGTTTTGGCAATGGCGGGAATCGAACCCGGGCCTACCGAGTGAAATTCCCGCGCGCTAACCACTGGGCTACCGTGCCATCCGCGACAATCTCCATAACTTTATTTTTATTCGGCAATTTTGGGAATCGAACCCGGGCCTACCAAGTGCAAATCCCGCGCACTAACCACTGGGGTACTTCACCCTCCGCGATATTCTTCATAACTTTCTTTTTATTCACCCAATTTAGACCGGAACCAAGTGGGAGAAGCATCCACAGGGACCGTACCCTTCTTCCCCTACCACCAACCTCTCGGAAGGACTTACAGACCCACATGTTTAACGTGATCGTACTCCGCGTAAACACGGCGGCAATTTTGGGAATCGAACCCGGGCCTACCGAGTGCAATTTCCGCGCGCTAACCATTGGTCTACTTTGCCCTACGCGACAATCTCCATAACTTTCTTTTTATTCATCCAATTTAGACCGTACCCTCCTTCCCCTACCACCAACTTCTCGGAAGGACTCACGGACCCACATGTTTAACGTGCTCGTACTCCGCGTAAACACGGCGGCAATTTTGGGAATCGAACCCGGGCCTGGTAACTGGTTGGACGGCCAGGATGTGCCACCCAATTTAGACCGGAACCCAGTGGGGCAGGCATCCACAGGGAACGTACCCTCCTTCCCCTACCACCAACCTCTCGGAAAAACATACGGACCCATATGTTTAACGTGATCGTACTCCATGTCAGTGGCGGAAATCGAACCCGGGCCTACCGCGTGCAATTCCCGCGCGCTAACCACTGGGCTACTTCGCCCTCCGCGACAATCTCCATAACTTTCTTTTTATTCACCCAATTTAGACCGTACCTTCCTTCCCCTACCACCAACCTCTCGGAAGGACTCACGAACCCACATGTTTAACGTGATCGTACTCTGCGTGAACGTGGCGTAAGTTTTGGCAGTGGCGGGAATCGAACCCGGGCCTACTGAGTGCAATTCCCGCGCGCTAACCACTGGGCTGCCGCGCCCTCCGCGACAATCTCCATAACTTTCTACATATTCACCCAATTTAGACGGGAACCCAGTGGGGGAGGCATCCACAGGGGCCGTATCCTCCTTCCCCTACCACCAACCTCTCGGAAGGACTTACGGACCCACATATTTAACGTGATCGTATTCCACGTAAACACGGCGGCAGTTTTGGCAGTGGCGGGAATCGAACCCGGGCCTACCGCTAACTTCCCGCGCGCTAATTTGCAATTTAAAATGACCATATGCTTAATTCCATCATCCTCATTCCATTGTTTCATTGTTCCATCATTTAAAATATCCATAAAATTAAAATATCCAAAAGTTAAAATATACATTTAAAAAATCCAGATCGTCCCATCATTTAAAATATAAATATAATAATTTATATAGAGCAAAGGCGCTCTATTCAGAACCGTGACGTCACCTCCACCTTGACGTCCCCACCCACCACCTTCCCTGCTTCAGCGGGGGAGAAACGAAGCGGTACGCCGAGAAATATAAAATCATGACGTCTTTAAAATTGCGATCCTGAAGGCAATTTTCATTATTTCTGGACCAGATTAGACTTGTAAGAATGCCAGATATTTCAGCTTTCTAAAAATGTAAATTATTAGTCGAAATTATGAGTACTTTTTACTATGCGAGAATTTAAAAACCAAAAATCGTTTTTTTTGAGTCAAAAGTGACTTTTGCTTTAAAATCATAAAAAAATATTAGAATTTATCTCTGAGATTTGAAATTGATATATTTTTACTCGAAATTCTCTGCTCTTTCCGATGGTGTGATTTGTTTTTTTCTACGATGTCTGGATCGAGGAGAAAAAAGGGCAAAAAGATCAAAAAAAGGTCGAAATCGCATAAAACATTAAATAAATAAAAAAATAATTAGAATTTTGAAAATCGGTTTTGACGTGTCCCCTTCCCACCCCCCAGGGTCTCCGATTGCCAAATTTCGTAACTCTCCGACGCGCGGTCGCGAAACGTATAGTGTATAAGACACACAGACACACACACACACACACACAGACATTGCCTTTTATTATTTACTAGCCGCCTTTGGCGACCAGCCTGTTCGCTACCCTTGAAAATTCTGACCGTGGCAAATTCTAACCGTGGCACACTCGCTGGCGCGACCTACCAGAAGGAACGACCTACCAGGAAGTGCCACCCAATTTAGACAGGAACTCAGTGGGGGAGGCATCCACAGGGACCGTACCCTCCTTCCCCTACCACCAACCTCTCGGAAGGACTTACGGTCCCGCATGTTTAACGTGATCGTACTCCGCCTGAACACGGCGGCAGTTTTGGCAGTGGCGGGAATCGAACCCGGACCTACCTAGTGCAAATCCCGCGCGCTAACCACTGGGCTACCGCGCCCTCCGCGACAATCTCCATAACCTTCTTTTTATTCACCCAATTTAGACCGGAACCCAGTAGGGGAGGCATCCACAGGGTCCGTACCCTCCTTCCTCTACTAACAACCTCTCGGAAGGACTTACGGATCCACATGTTTAACGTGATCGTACTCCGCGTGAAAATGGCAGCAGTTTTGGCAGTGGCGGCAATCGAACCCTAGCCTACCGAGTGCAATTCCCGCGCGCCAACCACTGGGCTACCGCGCCCTCCGCGACAATCTCCATAACCTTCTTTTTATTCACCCAATTTAGACCGGAACCCACTGGGAAAGTCATCCACAGGGTGCGTACCCTCCTTCCTCTACCACCAACCTCTCGGAAGGACTTACGGACCCACCAAAAATTTTTCAAAAATTTTTGGACAAATTAAACTACATAAAATTAATCATTCAATGCGTCGTATTGTTTCTAAATGTAACGGCCCAACGTATTTTTTAGAGAAAACGCTAGATTATTTTCTTTAACCGTTTTTTAATAATCATAGTTATTCTATTAGTTCTACTGCAAAATTTCCTTAATTTTTTTTTAATACTAAAGTTGTTCCAAATAGTAGTTTCCATAGTTTTGACGTTGTTTCTTTATTTCCTAGTATTACTGTTAATAAAGCTACTGATATTATAGCCAAAAAATTTCAAAATCAAAATTATAGAATTTCCTCTATCGATGCAATAACTTCCGCATTGAACATTGTTGCGGAGACTAATTATTTTGGTTTCCGCGACACCATTTACTTGCAAACTTCTAGCGCCCTTATGGGTAGCCCTTTATCTGGCATTTTTGCTGAAACTGTTTTGCAGGAGTTCGAGAACGATATTTTGCCTTTTTTAACGCTTAAACCTAATCTTTGGTGTCGCTATGTTGACGATGTATTTATTTTTTAGAATCATGATTTAAACGATGTCCTTAATCTTTTGGATAAAGTTAATGATTTCTATCCCTCTATTAATTTTACCGTTTAGAATGAGTCCAACTTCTCTTTGCGTTTATGGATGTTTTTGTTTCACATAACTCACTTGGTTTTCATACTTCTATTTTTCGTAAACCCACTTTTACTAATTCTTGTATCCTACTAATTCATCTTATCCTATACCCTCTAAAAGAGCTTCCTTTAACTCTTAATTTAATCGTGTTTTTAACGTGTGTTCTTCTATTCCGGCTTTAACTAATGAAATTAATTTTATCTTTAATCATGGCCATGAAGCCCCTTATTCCTTTGAGTTTATTTATAAAATGTTCGCTCATATTCGCCGTAAATTTATTCAACCTAGTACTAAATTTGTTGCTGATCCTATGCCGTATAAATATAGTCTTCTATATAATCCGAAGATTTTCCGTCTTCTCATTCATTTTTGCCATGAATTTAAATTTAAACCTGTCCATTCGCAAAGTATTAATACCTTATTCAATCGCATGCGTACAGATAAATTTAGGGATAGGGATAACTTTAAAAACCATGCTGGGGTATACGCTGTACTCCTTTTAACTCCTGATAATGACTATAAGTTTCATATTGGTAGTACTAAACGTTCAGTTGGTATCCGTTTAGCTGAACATGTTCGAGACATCAAGAATGGTAAACTTTCTTTGCTCTTGCGCAATGTGTTATTACTGATAACTTTCAACCCTTTTTTGAAAAAAACCTTTCCTTTTAATTCGTTGCGATAACCCTCGTAATATTCTTCTTTATGAATCCATGTTTATTTATATGTACCGTGATTACATTTGCAATTCTGATCCTGTGCAAATTTCAGACTTTTTTTGGCGACTCGTTCTCGACTCTATGCCTATCAAACCTCTACACAGTTATCCGTGACGTTTCTTTTTAATGTAATTTATGCTTGGCTGAAATTTGGGCATGCTTCTTTGTCTCTTATTTTTTTTCTTATAATTTCTGAAATTATATAATGTTCTTACTTTTCCGGGAATGGAAATTTTTAATGCGAAGGTTCTTGATCATATGTCCAAAAGTGAGAATCAAGTATTCCTCACTTAAAAGCGGCTCCACATTGTCAGCCTTGTCATCCTGGAACAGAGGGAATGTGGCATTTCTCCACAATTCTGGTTCCTGAAATTCTTTTTCCCAGGTTCTGCATGCCACAGACATGGCACATTGATCTTGTCTATTTAAATAAGAATATATTTGTAGAACAATATGAGGTGGAATTATGTCCCAATATGAGCGTTCCTCCGGATTCTAAAAGACATAATTCTATTTTAGATATTTTGGGAAATAAAGAAATTTAAAAGATTGAATATTTGAAAACAGAATGGTAAAGAAAAAACATTTGATACGTTCAACACACTCTTTTCAAATGAACACGTTTTGGTATTATGAAAACAAGAAAATATTCTTCGGATTCGATCTTTTTTTAAAGTAAAATGGTTATCTTTGTTATCGATTAAATTAATTATTCTAAATCCCGATAAAATCGCTTGATTTTTCGAGAGATCATATTCTATGTTGGCGCGGGAACACTACTGTGCCAGATTCTCTACTACTTCCAATTTTATTCATTAAGTTCATTGCTTTTATCATAACCTGTTTATGCAGTTCAGTAGCCTAAGTCTCCAGTGCTCTTAAAAAATGCATACATTTGTCAGTGCCTGCCAATGACTCTGGCGCTAACAGTTCAGATATATCTGGAGAAAATGATGTAGATGTTATACCACATCTGGCATCTGATGAATGACACAATTTATCAGAACCAAATTTTCAGATGAAAACCTCTAAATCAAATCGCATAACAAGGAATCAAATGATGGTAATTCATACTTTAATCATAAATACGCAATAATACTCGGGAATTCTTTACCAAATTCAAGCATACAGAAAGAAAGAAAATAAAAGAAATCCCAGTTGTACTAAAATTCTGAATATATTATTATCATAATAATTTTTAAATTATAATATCTCATCCATGCAAAATGGTAATAAAATGCTTTTATCGGAAAATAAAAAGTCAGAAATTGTTTTAAAATCAGTAAGAACAGTGCTGATATCGCCGATAACCTTCTGTAACAGATAGCTGTAAAGGAGGGAAAATAAGATGGCATGCTTATATTCTTTTTGAATATTATTAAACTAGTTCGCATAAATAAGTGTGTCTTGTTACTTTCCTTATATGCATAATATAATGCATAAGGGAAGTATTGTGAAGGGGTCAAAAATACGAATTCGAAATTTTGACTTGGGAGCACGTTTCAAGCATCCCTGAATACGAATCAAACATTCTTGAGGCCTGAAGGTATGTGTGTGTGTGTGTGTGTGTGTGTGTGTGTGTGTGTGTGTGTGTGTGTGCGTATCAGTGAGACTGTGGAGACGATATCTCACGAACGGCTAGAGCGATTCGAACGAAATTTGGTTCAGAAATTACAGTCCATGAAAACTAGAAGCCTATTAATTTTAAACGCTATCAAATGTTCAGATCCGCCTAAATTTCCGAGTGAAATTTTGAAAAAGTAATCAAAAAATCAAATTTCTTAATCAAGTTATTCAAATACTCATTTCTTATGTAATTTCTACTTAAAACGAGATTGACAGAATTCAGAATGCTAGCATTAACCGTTCTTAAGATATTGCACACTTTTCATATAAATGTAACAAAAAATAAAATAGAATAGAAAGAAATACAGTTGACTCTCGATTAACCTGGATCGGATTATCGGACTCTAATGGTCCGAAATCCTTGTCCATGCCATCATAAATGCAAACGCGGTAATGACGATTTTAGCGCTCAAAACGGCAAACTCCTAATTCAAATATTAGATTTTCAAGGTCGGTGTTTTTATTTTGCTTTTATGCGCAATTTTAGAGGTCTGCACGGGTTGCATTTTCAAAGACTATTTCAAGCTGTGGGACGGACTTGAGCTTAGGTTTTAAACACAGGGTTATGTTTTAGGCTGAAAATATTTAATTTTTAAAGTTTTATATGAATTTTAATAGCGTATAAAAAATTAGTGTGTTGATTTATTTTCAAACATTAACTTAGCTGAAATCAACTTTAATCTTAATCCTCTGTATAAAAAATTTGCACATTCAGGGTTTTAATACATTTGAATACAAAACCATTTCGACCAGACCGGGTAAGGCTCCGGTTTTATACCTGTAAACTTTTTTGAGCTCGGACCTCGCTAAAGCACTGGTTTTTTTCAGGTCGGACTGGGTGAAAGTCTAACCTTTGGCCCGTGCACATCTCTAACTTATTTTTCATTCAATTTTGGCAGCAAGAAACAGCAATAAAATTGCTGTACATAATCGTTAACGCGATCAGTTTTGATTTAGGACGTCAAAATTTTGTTATCATATAGTGGCACGTATAAGCTCAACTGAAAAAGCTTTGAATCTTTTTGCACCTTTGCGTAAAGTGCACAAATACTTTTTGTATCCAAATTTTGATCACATATTTTGAGTAAATAGAAATGACAACTAAAATGTTATGAAAATGTCGATAATGGGCTATACAAAAAGCAAATGGACATCAAAGGAGCATTGCATATTCTGAATGAGAGATGGGCCTCATCACTCTGACCTGTGCTTTACTTACATCTTTTTTCCACTTTAACGTAAGCCTCACGACATCCGCTGACAGTGCCCTTTGTATCCTTATTATTTTCCCATATATACATAGTACAATGTATAAGTATTGTGACGGGGTCGAAAATTCGAAATCCAGTTATCAACGGAAGAGATCGTTTCAAGCATACCTGAATTCGAATCGACCGTTCTTGAGGTGTATGTGTGTGTACCGCCTGTATGTGTGTGTATCCGTGACACTGTGGCAACGATATCTCACGAACGAATGGAATGTTTCGAACGAAATTTGGTACAAAACTTACATTGAGTAAATACTGGAAACCTATTGATATCAGGCGCAATCAAATGTTCGGTAGATCTCCAAATTTTAAAATGAGATTTTGAAAAAAATCATCAAAAAGTCAGAATCATATATAAGATATGCAGTTTGTTTGTAACAATTGGCGATCCATTTGGTGAAATTGGCGACTAATTTAGCGATATATTGTCTTGATGAATATCTTTAAAATTGCAAAAATGACGCTAAGTTAGCGAAAATGATGCCAAATTGATGAATTAATTAGACCTGTTTTTTTTTCAAACTTTTTTGGTCGCAGAACACTTTTTTTTTTTTTTTTAATTTGACAGCGTAACTCCAAAAATGAGAAAAAGCCCATTGTGACCCAAATTATGCATTTAAATATTACGCATTCATTCAAATATTTTTTGAAGAAAATGTACATGAAACAATCACGTCAAGGAACCCCTGGAATACTTTCACGGAACACATTTTGAAAAACCCTGATCTAGACGATTTGTGTCAAACTGTTACTATACAATTTAAAAAAAGAAAGACCAAAGGGATCAAAAATATGTAGACAGTCGGCTGTGGACATTTCAATTGTTATTTCAGTGGAGCTGCTCCAAGAACTCCTTATTACTGCTCTTACTGTCGTCGGATTTATATCTTGGCAGTCAACTTGGCAATTATCTTATGAGTCGAGGCCCCCTTACAGGATCCGACTTAGCCTCACAGGGACCGGAGTCCCCCTTTCCCCATATCGACATATAAATGAATCAATATATTGCTTTCAAAAACATAATTGTATACTACAAAAAAGTACACAAAATGAAATTTTTGCATATTTTAATGGTATTTAAATTATTGCCAACTTTCACATCATAGCCAAGAAGTAAGCCAACATTGCAAATTATTGCGATAATAAAATAAATCTTTTTCTATGGCATATTTTTTACTTCAGGAAGCTGTCGATAATTTTTCGATGTTGTAATTGTTTAATTTGAAGCTTCTCTGACACGGGAGCTCGGGGCAGCAGCCCCGCATGCCCCTGCTCCCTTCCCTTGGTGCAGGATCGTACTAATGATGTGGGCTCATTTCCCCCGTGTTCAATGTACATTTTTTTTACTATAAAACGTTTATGGGATGAGGGGGTGGCCTTAAAGTTCCTAAAATTTACTTTTGCGTAGGCGCCCCGGGCAAGGGTTAAAGTAGCCCAGCCTCGGTGTCATTTTATGACTCGACCAGCATGAAAGAACCTTCACTGTAGAATAGAATGCATCATATACGGAACTAAATGACGTAAGGTACGTGTACGGAAAAGTGAAGCAACGCGAATCTCTTTATCTAATTGCTCGTCCCGTGTTTAAAATTCTTTGCATTAGTCGCATCGACCGAAGTTGCTCGCATTGTGCTATAAATCCAGAGCGTGATGCGTCTATCAATGAGATGATGGGGGGGAGGGGGCGGCCAAAGTATCATAGTTTTTATAAAATTAAAAACAAATCCCTCTGATACTTGTTTCACTAGAGCAAGTCGATTTTTAAAGCCAGATTTGACCGGTTTGACCAACTACTACCGTTGGAGAATATGACATCCTCTGTAACCAACCAGGGAGAGGAAATTATTGGAACATCCCTCTGTCATATTGAGGACATGGTGAATAATGAAGGCATGACTATTTAGTGGCTGAATGAGATATGTCGGTTTTCGAAATACAGAAATGAAAGCGCAGGATATGAACAGATTTGAAATGCATAAAGTCCGCGGACCAGCTAATGAACTCCACCACCACAAACATGAAGTCCGGATGAAACTCTATTTCTCGTTCAGGTCCATATTCCGATTTCCCCCTTTGGAATGTGTAGGATGAATCAAACATAACTAAATTGAGTCTTTCTATATGCGTAGTGGACTGTATGTCAATAAAAGAGTATTGCAATACTTATCCATACCTTTATATTACAAAACTATCTAAATGAAATAATGAGAACAACGAGACATTATCTCAAGGTTACTATATCCTAAAATTATAGCATTTTCTCGTGTCTCCTAACGCTACAAGTTTTTATTCCATCTCTATAAAATTCGTTTTAAAAACCGGCAACTCGCTGCTTGGTGCTCGCCAAACAAGAACACTGGGCGTCTTTCAAATACATACTTCACGGGCTCCAACAGAATGAGGGCTAGTGCCCCAGGGATCCTTGCATTAATACGGCTTTGTATTCTTCTGGTCAAACTATTAAAAGTATTTTTTATGAATGACAAACTTTTAGCTCAAAATGTTTAAAAACGTTGTAGTGATCGGAGATAAAATATTGTTTTACACAGGGCGTCATTTATATATATATGCCTTCATTTGATACGACTTCTGATGTTCGTAACTTTTATTATGTGTATATGTGTTAACAGGGGGCGTGTCCAAAGGGTAGGATTTGGGGATCAGGTCCCCAAATCCTATCCCTTTTTTGTCATGGTCCCCCTCAAAAATCCTAAAATGAAAAGTGTATTTTGTATATATAGAAATTTTTGTATACAGAAAAAGAGGGGTTTGAACCCCCCATCCCCCGAAAAAAATTCTAGATACGCCATTAGTTATCACATTGAGTCACTAGTCATTTCACTCACTTGAAGCGTGAATGAAAATGGATGGATTTATTATATATCCAAACTTTTCACTACGCGCCATTAATAAGATGGATTGTCAGCTGAAAGACAGCGTTACTAACCTCAATATGGATTCGTCTGAGAAATGCGACGTTAATAATAATAAAAAAAAAGTCTTAAATAGCTTATCTACACTAGTGGGCCCGTGGGCATTCTGACCATGAGTAATTAAAAAAAAACGGTTTGTTCCTGGGATATATTTTACTATAATAAAAAACAAAACTCAATCACTGTCTGCATAGCCACAACACAAAAGAGGTATTATAATATACATTGTTGTAAATAAATTAAAAAAGGGTTCAATATCCAGCTTCGTTTACAGTATCTGCATACTACACAACGTAAAGCTCCAGAATTCTTCATTGTTGTAAATGAATTAAAAATGAGTGCAATATTCTGCTTCATTTTCAGTATCTGATGTCATACGTAACCTAGAACTCCAGAAAACTACTCTTTACAGGTAATTTCCTAATGTCAGTTTTGTCTTTTCAGAGCCTTCAAAAGTCGCCCTTCCCTCGATCACCTACAAAACTCAATCTTTGCACACTCACGGTATAGCCCATTTCTAAAATCCCTTTTTTTAAAAACCCTTGTGATTTCTCCTCCGGGACAGACAAAATAGGAAGGAATGAAAGGTCATTCCATCCACCCCGCTCCCCAGAAGTCCCTGCTGACGTAGAAAGCAGAAACTTTGCACACTTATAAAATCAACTAAGAAACATTATCTAACTGAGCTAATTTTTGATTAAGGCGACTATTTGCAGCGCTAAGCGCCATACATTGTAAAGCAAAATAAAACGTATTGAAGTAAATTGCTATCTAATTTTTACGAGAAACCACAAAAAAATTTCTAGTAAGTGCTCGTATTTCTGAGAATATTCAATATTTCGGGAAAGTTCTAGTATACACGAAAACTCGCCAAAATTGCAAAGTTAACGATGAATAGCCAAATATGGCAATGTTCCGAAAAGTACGGCAACCTTTCACGTAATAGGAACGGCTGCCTATAAAAGTTGTTTTTCCTTAGAGATAGGTAATATGCAACGAAAGCGTTTTATGTATTCACCCCAATATACACTGCCCGACATAAAAAATGCATCCCCATGAAGTTTTGGCCGTATAATTATGCAAATTGCGAGACAAACGCAGCTGGCAACGCAGCAAAAAATCAAATCTTTTAATCAAGTTACGTAAATACTCATTTCTTATGTAATTTTTGCTTAAAAAAAGATTGATAAACTTTAGAATGCTAGCATTAACCGTTCTTGAGATATTGAACATTTTCCAAATAAATCACATAAAATAAATCACAACAAAAATCACATAAAAGAGAAAAAAATACAGTTGACTCTCGATTAACCGGGATCGAATTATCCGGGTTGCGGATTATCCGGGATGCCCCCCTCCCCCCAAAAAAAGGAGTTGCAAAAAAGCGAAATATTTCGCCCCCGCCCCCTACACAGAAATTGGAATACCCTTGCAGATTTGGAGAGAAGACCGCATTCTAGTCAACCCTTCATATTGGACTCGAAAATTTAACCGATTTTTCTCTCATTCTGGAATGTTGTCACGCATTGGGAGACATTCAACTGTCGTAGTATCGCGTACTAATTTACGTACTTTAATTAACATGTCGAAACGCAAAAGAGTTATTCTTAGTATGAATCAAAAGCTGGAAATAATTAATAAATCGGAGAATGGACACACAGAAAAGCCATTAATAATGGAATATGAGATCGGTGATCAAACTGTGCGCGATATTATAAAAAAAAAAAAAAAATTACTTGAATTTGTTGGAACTGCAGATAGTATAAGAGGAATGTCTAACAAAAAAGTAAAAAAATCCTTAACGTATGAAGGTTTAGAAAAAATCATGGTTTTGTGGTTTAACCAACAGAGAGGTGCCGGAATTCCTGTATCAGGTGCTGTTTTGCGGCGAAAGCCAAACATTTTCTCTAAGAACTTAAAATATCACGGGATTTCAATGCTTCAAGCATGTAGTTAACGCGATTCAAGCAAAGATATGGTATACGCCAAATAACTACCCAAGGCGGAGAACTCAGTAGTAACAAATCAACAGTTGTTAATTTTGTTTTAGAATTTCGAAATTTCGAACGTGAAGAAAATTTAAGTGACGAACAAATATGCAATGCGGAAGAAACGGGTTTATATTGGAAGTCTTTACCACAAAAGACATTAGCATATGAAACAGAAAGAAATGCATCGGGACATAAAAAGCAGAAACAACTCTTAGCATTTTTGTGTTGTGCTAATGCTTCCGGGTCAGTCATATTTTTTAAATCTCAGCGTTATTGGAACTGCAAGAAAGTCGAGAGCGTTTTCAAAAATTAGGAATTGATTCCAGTTTGCCTGTAAGTTATTACAGCAAGAAATCGACTTGGATGAATACAGAAATCTTTTCTGATCTGTTTAAAACGAAGTTCATTCTAGCGGGACGAAAACATTTGGAACATGTCGGTCTTCCTAAAAAAAATTGTTCTGCTGGACAATATACCTAGCCACCCAAGCGAAGAAATTTTAAAATCGGAAGATAGGATTATTTTTGTGAGATATCTGCCCCCAAATGTGACAGCTGAGATCCAACCTATGGATCATTGTGTTATCCAAAACCTAAGACAATTTACCGTAGAAATTTGCTCCTTCAGTTGGTAGAGGAAGGATACGATAATTTGCCATTTTTTGGAAAATATCGCAGTTTTGGATGCAATTTATTACGTTGATGCTGCATGGAAATTAGTAAAAAGCACCACGGTTAAGAAATCATGAAGATGAAATTTGCATAAATTCGATTATCCGGGATTTTCTGGTATCCGGGAATAGGCATTTCCCGATCATCCCGGTTAATCGAGTGTCTACTGTATTAACTTATAAATTAAAAAAAATATTAACTTTTGAGAAACATGTTCATTTATAATACGTAATATCATACCATAAATATGGTAAGATCATTCTCATGGATCTAGCTCATTCCATTCAAAAGAAAAGATACTTTTAGTAATACTATATTTGAAAGCGATTAGCTCTTTATCTACTATAAGAATAAATTATTTCTCCGTCCGTAACTCTTAACGAGGTTTTGGCGAAGAATTTTGCGAAAAGTCGCCAACTTGACGACTTTTTAAGATATTTTCATATTAATGGTAATGTCGTTAAATTGATGGATATAACGTTAAATCAATGAAAATGATAACTAAGTGACGAAAATTCAATATCTTGGAAGAGTATAATTATCTACTAAAATAAAAATAACCTATTTTTCCTTCCGTAACATTTGTCAAAATTTTGGCGACGAATTTGTCGGAATCCAACTTGCTGACTTTTTAAATGTTGTAAAATTGACGAAAATGTCACTCAATTGATAAAATTTCGCGAAATGAATGAAACCGAAGCAAAATCATTGAAATGACGACCCAGTGGGTTCGATATCTTTTAAGGAACATAAAAGTCAATTATAAGAATAACCCATTTCTCCATCCGTAACCCATAGTGAGAAATTTAGCTGGACTAATGTGACTACTTGTGAGAAATGTAGCTAACTTGGCGACTATTTAAATGTTGCCAAGTGATAAAAATTAGCCAAATTGATAAAAATGATGGAAAATGTGAAGTAATGTTTCGCGAATTCTGATTTCCGTCATATAACGTGAATACCTTCTAGTATATAAGAATCTTTTCTCTGAAATGAATGCTTTTGTCTGTAACACTTGTTGATACAGTTGGTGAAGGTAACAAATAATCTAGCAAAGTATCGCCAATCTGACAACCTCAGATTGACTTAATTGATGAATTAATTATTACAGTATTGTAATATATGAACTATGTTACTTATTGAGGATGCTATCAATACTGATAATTGTTTATTTAGAGTTGCTCAAAATATAAGTTGATTGGATTCTTTGAACTGAAATAGTTTTTCATGTCATCAGCCGGAAAATCGCCACATGTACAATTCAACGTTAACACACAGTAACATAGATCTAATACATTATGGTTTGACTATAGAAGGAGTAAATTCTTTGCATTATATAAAAAAGTCATGTACTGCCCACATCAGATGTTTTATGCATGTGAATCCAATGTTCAAAATTAAAAACTTTCAAGGTACTCTTGAAATATCGTCGATTACTAAAGAAATTCTAAAAAAATTCTACCCGAATACCAGTTGAACATCAATGGTACCACATTCTATGGTATGCAACCCCCCGAATAACGTACATTTTTGAATAAGTCACGTTTCATATTTATTCCGAAAATCGAAAATTTTTTGCTTGCCGAACTCCCTAAAGAATAAAATATTGGAAAACTTAAATTGCTCACTTTCTTCCTTTCAAACTATCTAATCGTACACCAAATTTGAAGTCTCTGTCTCATACTGAAGAATGCAATGTTATCATTTAACCTTTCGGACGTTTTCATGTGGAGCACAGTCTTAAATGAACATATATGAAAATCTCTATTAGTCTTGGATTTTTTATCAATTGATTAGCCCATATACCAATTTCAATCCTATATCAAATTAAAAGTAGGCGTTCTTCATTAATTAGGCAAGTTGGACATTTTGGTGTGTGACACCCCCTAAAGTAGAAAATATTGGAAATCTGATATTGCACACATTTTTCTTTCCGAACGATGTACCCATACACCAAATCTGACGTCTATTTCATCGTAAAACACGTATTTCTATCATTTCACTTTTCTACAGCCTTAGAGTAAGGAACCTCCTAAAATTACAAATATTCGAATTTTTCTATTGCACACTTTCTTTCTTTTGAACTATCCACCCGTACACTAAATTTACCTTTTTTATTCCATCGCGACAGGGGTGTAGTCGAGGGGGGGACGCGGGGGGACGCAGACCCCCCACCTTTTCTCCTGATCTCAAGCGTACCCCCACTTTATATTTTGTAAGGGGACTCTCTTTTTTTTTTTAAATTTATATATACAGATATAATCCCTCTGCAGTTTGGCATAGATGGAATGCTTGGCCGATGGCCTCAGACTATTATTCTTTGGTCACTCTTCCTCTGAAAAAACATATGGATAGGGATGGCGGTTATTACAAAAATAACCGGTTTTCGGGGTTTTTTTAGGAAAAAAAAAACGTCTGTAGACAAAAAAAATTTATTTACATTTTATTTACATTCGGATTTTAGAAACTTTCCAAAGCTAAAAAGCTTTAAAAAAATCATTAGTGTCATCAATTAAAATCGATGACAAGTAGTTCCTTTTATTTCTTTATTGCAACCGATATGATGCTCAGAGTTTTATTTTTCCTAACGAGTAGAAGTCGAGTACTTCATCACAAAAAGGAACAAAAGAGAAGCGCCTTTTCCAAGAAAAAAGTCATACAACATGGCACCCTGGCAGGTTGGGTTGGGACGCATTACAAACACGAATCATTTCTCGTCATTCGAAGTCATGTGCGAGTGTAGAAATATCTGCTTCTGTCTCTTCGATATAAAACTAAATTACACGCAAAAAAATGAAGAGGCATACACAATCAAATCTAAAAAGTTTTTTTATTCCCAACAAACGGAGTTGTACGGATTTTCTGCATGTGATATTGATACAAGAGATCGACCGTCTCCACCAGAAGAGCTGTAAGTTCTATTTTGTATTATATATTAATCTTCCAATTTATTTAAATTTTACATTTATGTGATGAATCATCACTTCCATGTAATAAAAAATTAAATTGCGAAGACGTTATAATATAAAGTACGTTAATGAATTATTCTAAAAGAAACGGGGTTTTTCTAACCCCAGTCGGGCCCACCCCTGCCTACGGTCTTGGTTTGATCCCCCAAAAAACTATTAGTATTCAAAGTCGTCGTAATCAAAATATAAAACTAATGTTTTCAAGTGTTCGTTATTAGTCTAGATTCTAAATTTTGATATTCTTAAACAAAAAAAATAAATGTTTATCAGAGATCAAAGTCTTATTATTTCTCATTAAAACCCCTACAGGAATACCACTGTAGCTGTTTCTGATGAGAGTGATATCTCTGATTCAGAATCCTGCACTTTGGATGGCGACAACGACGGAAATGGCATAACAGTTTCCGGATCTACTTGTGATGAGATAGGAAAGTGACCCAAATATTGGAATGAAAAGCAAATAGAGACATTTAGAATTAAGTACAATTGGCTAGATGCTAAAGAAGGAAGACTTGGTTGTATTGAATGCAAGTACGGATTGTCACGGGGACTCTGCGTAATGCGAGATCAAGGGATTGCAGTATCAAATGAGTGGGCAAAATATTTGTGAAATAAAGTGAAATCGATTGTCCAGACCGAAGCAAGCGTTTGGCATCACCAAGAAAAAAATCTCCAAACATTTGAACTCAGAAGCTCATACAAAAATTCTTAAATTAAACGATACATCGAAATTGAATATTATCCTCAAGCTGTTGAAAAACAAGTTGCTACAGGGGATTTGGAAACCGAACGGACTTTTAGAACAGCCTATTACATCGCTAAGATGAATCGGTCATTTAGTGATATAAGTTCTCTTGTAGAATTGCAGAAATCTAATGGATTGGATATGGGTACAATTTTGCACTCTCGATACTCTGCAAACCAAATAATTTCCACTACTGCTAATGAAATGAGAAGAAGAATCGTAAAATGCCTAGTGGAAAATAATTCAAAGCTCTCTGTTCTTATTGATGAATCCTCCACAGTTAGCAACAAAACAGTACTTGTTATAAACCTGAGAGCATCAGTCGAAAGAAGATCTGATCCAATTTTTATATTTCTTAATTGAATTAGAAAACCGGACAGCAGAAACAATAACCAATGCTCTCCTTAAATGTTTGAAGTCTGTTGGTTTTACCGAAGAGTATCTAGAAAAAAATTGGATCTCTTTAGTTTCTGATGGAACAAGCGTGGTGTTGGGGAAAAAATCTGGAGTTGCTTCAAGGTTGCGGAAACTGTAACCTTCAATACTTTCTTGGCACTGCATGAATCATCGATTGGAACTTGCAGTTGGCGATGCTGTCAATAGTGTTACAGCTCTAAATCATTTTAAAGCCTTTATGGAAGAAATTCATAACATGTACTGTCAATCTGCAAAAAACCAACACCAGTTATCCAGTATTTCAAAAGAGTTGGGCCTTCAAATGTTAAAAATAGGTCGCATTTTGAGCACAAGATGGGTAGCGAGCAGTTTTAAAACTGTGCGGGCTGTCTGGGATTCATATAGTTCATTATATGCCCATTTTGTTCAAGCTTGATTGGATATCAATCAAAATTCCGTTAAGCGGGCAAAATTTAAAGTGCTTGCCCGACACCTTGGCAGCTCGGAATTTTTAAGAAATTTAAGCCTTATGCATGATACTCTAAGTGAATTATTGAGTTTGTCTCTACAATTACAAGCACGAAACATAACCCTTTTGAAGGCAAACACTTTAATAAAATGAACAATTCTGGTTTTAGTATCTTTCAAAACTTCAGTAGGGGATAAATATGAAATAGTCTTAAAAGCTGAAAAAGAAGGAGTTTTTGAAAACATTGAATTGACAATCTACCCAAAACTTGCAATTATCAACCCTGGCCAGTTCCTACAAAGCCTCGTAGACAATTTGAGCGAACGACTGTTAAATAAACCAACCGAAGTGACCTTATTATCCGATTTAACAATCCTCGATACCAGCACATGGCCAACAAATCCGGACATTCGTCATGGGGAGAAAGAAATAAAACGTGTATGCTCCCGTTTAAATCTTGACCATCGTACAATTATCAATGCGATGAGAGGATATATTGATAATAGCGAGATGTTACCTCTTGATATCTTGCCCTTAAAAGTGTGCATCGACACTATTCCACTTGGGACAGCTGAGTGTGAACGCTCATTTAGCCAGATGAATATCATCGCTTCGGATGAACGTTCAAGCCTCTTAATTAGTTCTATTTCAAATCTACTAATGATCCACATAAACGGCCCGCCAATTACTAGATGGCAACCTCAACTGTATATAAAAGTTTGGAATTCTCAGAATCACAGAATAGCAACGGACACACAATCAAGAAGAGTTGAAAAGGATAAAGGCATTTGTGAAAAAGTATCTCTTTGGAAAGTTCTTTGAGGTAATTTCATTTAAAAATGCAAGAATCTTAATAGATTTTTCTTTCTTGAGCTGAGAATCATATGCTTTGGAACACAATTTTTGGATTTTAATAAATAACTAAATAAAATTAGAATAATTATTATTCTTTTTATTTTATCAACATGTTAAGAGTTCGAGTTGGAAAGTAAAAAAAGAAGAAGAAAAAAAAACTGGATACAATTGAAAAAGTATCTCAATACGAAATCCACGATACATTTAGAGACTGGGGTCGTTACTGAAGACATTTTATATGGGTGATACTTGTATCGCGATACTTCCCAGCCCTGTGTCAGCCACAGAAATTATACAGTATTGGCTAAAATTCTTCAAAAAAAGAGCGTCCCCCCACCTTTTTTTTTTACGACTACACCACTGCATCGCGAAGCATATTTTTTCTATCATTTTACTTTTCGAACCTTTTCGTGTGGAGTAGCTACCCCCTTAAAGCGATTGTTTTGAAAAGCTTTATTATTGTGTCTTATCAGATGATTGTCCCATATGCTAAATATCAAGCCTTAATTACATTTTTAAAGTAGGCGTTTCTCATTTATTCGGAAAATCTAACATTTTGATTTGCCGCACTCTCTAAAGTAGAAAATATAGAAAAACCGAAATTTTACGTGGTCTTCTTTTCCAATTATCTACCCGTACACCAAATTTGAAGTCTATCGCATCCCAAAAATCCATTTTCGTTATTTCACCTTCTGAAATTTTTTTCTCTGGAGCATCCCTTTAAACGAACATTTTTTTAAAAACTCCTTTATCTTAGATGTTTTCATCAAATCATTATCCCATATACCAAATTTCAAGCCACTATCAAATTTTAAAACAGGCGTTTCTCATCTGTTGTGTTTCTCATTATATATTTATATATTGCATTACATTTATATATATTATATATTTACATTACTAATATTTATAAAATGTGACTTTAATTTAATAATATGGAAAATAACACCATGGGTTATTTTTGACCCGAACACCTTAGGTGTATACTAAGTATGAATGTTAAATGAACGAACTTAATTATTTAAAGAATGCAATGAGCCTTTAACAATGGCATTTTAAAATTTAATTTTTCACATGAAGTATGATATCTGAAAATAATCGAGTAACGTGCAAGCAAAATGATATATTTATTTGAATCAATAACAAGAATAAGTTTATGGATTTTTGTCAATATCTATTAATAAAAACGCTCATATAGCTGCTCTCTTTGCCCCGCAAAATCGAAATGTATTAATCTGTAGCGAAAACCACGAGTTGAGCACGTTAGATTGACATAAAATAAAATGAATTAATACACAATAACTTACATTTTTACTATTCTCCAGTGTTTGACTAATTAGGGCTTGATGTGAAGAAGCCATTATGTTAGAATCAAGTGCGCGTAAATAATAAGAAAAACTAATAAACGCAACTAACACACTTAAAGGTGCCTTCCCACTCACCGCAACGTAACGGTAGACGGTTCACGGCAACGCTCGAGGTACGCGCAAGTCTTTACGGCGAAGTAAACCCCTTCACACTGTCGGTCGACGGCGAAGAAATGTAGCCAATCAGATGCAAGCGCAAAAATTTCTCCTAGTTCAGCGGCCATGTTTACAAACCATCTCTTCCAAAGCGATTTTACATACATGAAATATTATATAATAAAAATTAAGATATTATTACTAATATAATCTCTTTGGTCTCTTCTGAATCAAATTTATATTTACCAGTGGCGTGCTAGTTTACAGTATTGACGCGTTTCAGAAAACCGCCTGTCTATGAATTTAAACAAGAGCGTACGCGAGTTTGCTTTGGCGATATATGCATATTTCATCAGTTTTCTAAAATAAGCTAACTAAAGTGATTCCATCACAAAACACAAAGGATCCTAATTTAAATTGTTTTAGAATATTTACTACACTATGGCAATTTCCTCGTTTTAACGAATGCAATTATGTTCTCTTTCTCGAATCGTTAAAAAAACATCCGATAGAATTCAGAAAATAAATTTTGATGTATGTTCTCCATAGACTTTTTTTTAATCCCTCTACTGCAATCCTAAAACAACTTGAAAACATATTCTGTTTACTCTTTAAAATAATATTCTAAAATAGCAGTAAATGCTTTGCGTGATATAATTTGTTAGTACATTTCAGGTGTGAAGTTTTGGCTTAGGTGGTAGAGAATCAGCTCCGCAAACTAGTACAAGCGTCTAGCCGGTAAAGGACAAATTTTTAACACCGCCCAACGCGCATATTCTTGTGCGAATACGTGAACGTCACACTTTGCTCTGACCAATCGCACAGAAGCGCAGATTTTGACGAAGAACTGCAGAATCATTGTCAGTCACGTTGTTTTTGATTAGGTGCTTAATCTAGTTTATACTAACTTAAATATGTCTGATAAAATTGAAAGTAGAGTGTCGTACAGGACAGAGCACCAGGAGTGAAGCGCCTTTAATATCCAGTTTCAATATGTGGTTCTTATCGTTAAACCGTGACATTAATTCTGTGAACCTAATTGGAGGTTCCAGGTTTTTATTTACTAATTTTTATTATTTGTCCTAGCTCCTAGTGGGGCAGTTTGTTGCACATTTAGAGTTTAAGCAGTTTGGAGGGTTGATGCAGATCTAAGGGTTATTTAGCATTTTGGCAGCTTAGAGTTTTGAACATTAGTCGCGAGTTTTATTTAATATCAGATGTTTGAGGTGGGATTTTTAATTCCGATTATCGATGTTTAGAACAGCGCGGGATCTCTTACGAGATTTGGCCTTGCGATGATTATAGTCATGCATATTGAATAACAGTTCATTTGGAACGGGTGGCAAATTTTTGTAAAATTTAAGCGTTAGCTTTTTAATTTGGGCTCTAACAGTTTTTATTTTGAAGTCATTCCTAATTACCGAGTTTCTTAAGTACCTGGGAGCTTTCCTGATAATCCGTAGGATTTTGTTTTGTCTCTAGGAGGTCTATTGTAGTTTTACAGGCATATCCCCATACGGGTGATGCATACAGCACTCCCGGGCGGATGACCGATTTATAAATTAGCAGTTTGGTTTGATAACTGAGATTTCCGTTTCCTATCATTGGGTATAAGGCTCCTGTAGTTATATACGCTTTTTTGATTAAGTTCGTTACGTGCTGCTTCCAGGTTAGGTGGGAATCTATCGCTACACCTTGGTATTTAGTAGATTTTCCGCGCGTAGAGCATGGTTGTTTATGTACAGTGGCGGCGGAGATTTATGTTTCCTCGAGAAATAAATCCAATGACATTTATTGGGGTTTAATTTTATTCGCCATTTTTCCGGCCAAGTTTGGAGTATGTCTAAGTGTTGTTGCAGCTGTCTGTGCATTGCTGAGACATAGGGGTGTTTTGCAAGTATCGCACTGTCGTCTGCATAGAGTGCCAGCTCTGTGTTTGGAGTCCTGGGGATGTCGTTCAGGTATATATTAAAGAGTGTCGGGCCCAGGATAGAACCTTGCGGTACACTACTTTTAATGAGGTTGGATGTAGATAAGTTACCTCCTACTCTAACTTGAAAGTGTCTGCTATTTAAGTATGAGATTAAAGGTTTGACAAGAGCGTCAGGGACTTTTAAAATGATCAATTTGTATGCTAATCCACAGTTCCACACTTTATCAAAGGCTTTTTGTATGTCCAGAAAAATCGCGCTCTGTGCGTGTCTTCTTATTGAGATTAAAAGATATGTACTCTACCACTCTCAGCAATTGATGAGTGGTGGAGTGCTTTGGCCGAAATCCAAACTGCTCCGGAATGATAATGTCATTCTCACTAAGGTGCGTGTTCAGTCTCTTAAGAATTATTTTCTCAGTAATTTTACTAAGTGTCGGTAGCAAGCGAATTGGTCTGAAGTTGGCTGGAATTGTGGCATCCTCACCTGGCTTAGGAATTGTTATGATTATCTCTTCCTTCCATTCTTTGGGAAAATATTTTAGATTTAATATTTTATTTATTAAGATAGTCAAGTAACATATTACATTTAGGGGTAAGTTTTTAACCGCAATATTTCTGATTTTGTCGTGCTCTGGGCTTATACGGTTTTTGATAATATCTACTATCTCCTGCGGGGTGGCTGGGTTAATCTCAGCCGTTACCGGGGAATTCCTAAAGTTATTTAAAGTTTGTCTAACAATTCTTAGGGTGTCCTGACATATTAGATAGTGGTTTGGTTGGAATTGTTTTTCATGATGGCTTGCGAGCGCCTCGGCTTTTTCCTCGTCTGATTACGCGATTTTAGCGCCATCTATTAGAGGCGGGAGCTTAATTTGAGTTTTCCTGAGTCTTTTTGCGAATTGCCAGAGCGATACGTCTTCTGGGCTAAGGGATTCGATTAGTTCTTTATACTGTTGCTGCATTTCTGCAACAATTTTTTCCCTGACTTTTCACTTGAGTCTGTTAAGCTCCCTTTCAAGGGCGGGGTCTCTGTTAGCCTATATGTCTTACGTATTCTATGTATTCTATTTCTTTGCCTAACTAATTATTCGACATGGTGGAAAAGTGTGGGCATTTTTGGAGACTCACGATGTGTTGTGGCGGAGGCAATTGCTCTCTTGATTTCTGTTGTGAGTGTGTGCGTGGCAGAGTCAATATCCGCCGTGCTCATTATGTTAGGTACTGCTAAGTGCGGCTCGAAGAGTCCTCTTTGGAATACTTCCCAGTTGACCCTCTCTTGTCCCAAAGAGGCTGTAAGAGGTGTGTTCAGGTCGAATGTCACCAGTACCGGTAGATGATCCGAGTCGAATTCATCCAGGGTACTAATAGTGTGAGCATAATCTATGTTTCGCGTTAGGACAAAGTCTATGAATGAGCCGTTGGCGCCTGTGAAGCAGGTTGGTGTCGACGGTGCAATAATGTTAGTGTTTGTGGTGTTCAGCAGTCTGTGTATCTGTGTACCGCGTGAATTGGCACTCCTACAGCCCCACGCTCGGTGGTGTGCGTTGAAGTCGCCTGAGAGTATCGTGTTTGGATATCGCGAGAAAAGCAGTTCCAGTTGCGCAGCTACATCTACTCTACTCATATTTTGACATATGTTGAGGTTAGGATAAACGGGCTAGTATTATTAATTTTAAATTTTATACTAGTAATTTCTATACCTTGAAGATTTATGCTGTTTAGTTCCTCGTGGGAAATATTTCTTTTAATGTATATGCTGTTCCTCCATGGGGCGTTCTAGCATTAGTATTTGAGCTAAGATTATGATAGCCAGAGTAGTTGGCTGTGTTTAGTTTTTTACTTTCTCTAACTCCAGTTTCCTGAATTAATAAGGCGTTTACGTCATTTTCGTTTACATAGTTCCTAAGTTCATTTATTCTTGGAGATATGCCGTTCGCATTCCAAAATATTATTTTAAAGGATTCTTTATGGGACCTAGACATGACGGGCTTGATTCTCACTGTTACTTTTAAAATTCGCGATTATTTTAAGGGCCACAAAGACCATTACCATAGGATCGCTCTTTTTTTGTACTAACTCTGCGAACTGCATCAACAGATGTTTTATGTCGTCTAAATTGAACATGCTGATAAATCCTCTGATGAGCTTGAGGATATCCTCCATCTTTTCAGCATCAGATGTATCAGTCGGTTCAGTCTCAGCTTCCATTTCCTCAGCCTAAACCGCGGGTTGCACTTTTTTGTGAGTGTCTTTTTGGAACTCGATAGTCTTTTGCTTTTTTTCACCCGTTGTAACTAACAGCTGGGTTTTCTTGAACTCTTCTTCCCTGACTCGTTTAGTTTGTTTCCAATCCTCCACCTTCCTGTCAAGTCTATCCTTTGCTTCCTTTGCCTGTCTGGCTTTATATACTTCCGATCTCCTTTTAATGGCAGCTGTAGCTGCTCTTACTCTTCCTCCAGGGTCAATTCTCTGGAGGTCGATGGTTTGGGGGCCTGCTCTTGCACCGATCTAGTAGGTGCTGAAGGTTGGTGCCTGTTTACCTGTGGCACTATGTGCGAGGAGCCCTGAGGGGGTGCCTGGGGGGGGTTAGTCCGAGGGCCTTTTGCCTCCAAGGGGGTATCTGATTTTTTGGGGGAGGGGGCATACCCCGGTGCCTTTCCTCTGTTCCAGGGGTTCTTCGGGCATTGCCTGAAGTTCGCTGGATGGTCACCATTACAGTTAACACACGTTGCCTTCTCCGACCTAGGTCTCTGGCAGTCCCGTGTGAAGTGACTTAAGGCACTTAGGTGGCATGCTGCAATTCTCTGAAGAGTGATTGAACTGCTGGCACCAGTAGCAAATTTTAAAGCCCCGAGCTCTGAAGGCCTCTACCTTCACAGCCAAGTACCCTAATTTTATTAGTCTGTAAATCCTCTGCCAGTCTTCCGTAGGCCTAAGGCTGATTAAAAAGATCGGCAGGGGTAATCCTGTTTTTGTGTTTCTCAGTTGAGAAACCCGGACTACATCTAATCCAATGGATGTTAGCGTCATTTTTATTTCCTCAATGTGATAGTTAGGTGGTAGCCCCTTCAATACTACCTTTTTTGGCCTTTCCGTTTCTAGGTTTAAGCTATGGGAAGGGACTTTCTCGCTAGTCAAATGGCGCTGAACACCCTATGGGAGTCAGCGTCATTGGGTATGAGTTTAAGCATATCTCCTGAGAGTTTGCCAGATACTTTTTTGCCTGTGATTTCATTTAACTTTTTAAGGAGAGACTGGTTATTGTCTCTAAACTTGATGAAGAAACATTCTGCTTTTGGTTCTTTTATTTCTACCCACATAATTTTTTTCTCTACCTCTATTTTCAACCGCTTTAGGTTTAGGTGCACTTTTAAGTTGAACAGGTTGAGCGGCGATTTCAGCGTAAATCTTAGTTTTAACATTTTCATTTACAGTTACAAAAAAACATTATCACTAACCTTTTCATTTACAGTTACAACACTATCGCTAGCAGCACAACAGTCCATGTTATCATGGTCACTAAATTTTAAGTTTAAATTTCCATCCTGGATTTTAGTAGGAGTTCCCTTAGTGGGAAACTCCTCTGTCTTATCCCTTTTACATGAATTTTCAACCGTTTCAGTTTTGCCACCAAGTTTAATTTCATTAATTAGTCCTATTTCTAGCAGTTTAGCTTTAATTTCAACATTATTAAAACTTAAATAACTATCCTCAAGTGATTTAAAGATTACATACATATCACTACTCTTAAATTTAGTCATGTCACGATAAGACAGAAAAGAATACACGAAATTGAACGAACCTATAATCCGGGAGACTTGGTCCTTTTCCTGTTCGATGAGTCCATTCTTGAGCATATCCCTGATATGCAGCGTCAGCGTATAGATCACCAGTCCTAGGAAATTAACGGCTTGCATCACTTCAAGTGGCCACGTGAAACAAGATCCATCCTGCGGCAGGGAGTCACTATATAAGGTCATGGCATCGTTGAGAGGCCGAGAACAATCTCCATCATGTTCACTAACAGTAATCCTCGTGAGCTCCAGATGATCTTTGTCCAAATCCATATCTTCAATCGAAAAGCAATCCAAAAAGGCACCACCACGTGGAAGGCACACGTGGTAAATCCAAAGTTGAAATAGCACGAAAAGCACAAAATGGCGGGAAACCGCACACAGCAAAGTTGTAGATTACTTAGCCCGACATGCTCTATCGTAACTAGATATAACACGCCCAAGCGTAAGCAAGAAAAGTCACCACAAGATAAAAGCAGCAGCTTCGCAAAATCGCAACCTCACAATTCGAAGTCTGAGCTACGAATGTCTGATAAAATTCAGGGCCAAATTTATTTTAATAGTGTTTTTCAGCAATATGTTGCATCTAGTTCTGCTATTACTCCAGAGAATTATATGAAATTCAAAAAACTGGTATTGATTGTATCTGCCCACTAGTGTGTTCAGATTGTAAAGTATGTATACATAAATACACATATACATTTATAGATTTTTTCATTAAATGGAACAAGGGTGTAGGCAGAGGAGGGATCTTAGGGTCATTCCCCTTCGAAATCAATCCCAAACAATTTTCCCCAATTAAGCTACAACAAGTAATAATTATTTATATATGTTTTTCAGCTACTCGGCAGCAAAAATGCATATAATTAATTTTCACTGCTGTAAATTTTAATCTTCAGGCAACCAAAAAAATGCCCCCCCCCCCTGAAATTAAATCCTGGCTACGCCCGTGAGTGTAAACATATTTTCCATCTTTACCAAACATTAAAATCATCAAATGTTCATAGAAATTAACACATGAAGCAGATGATTATCCCTTACATATTTACACAATAAATGAGTCAGAAGTTATAATTAAAGAACTTTAAAAAGCCACAAGTCACAATCTGTAACACTTGACGACAGAAAGAATGCCCAAAAATAAAATATTCAAATGTAATCATGTCATTCACTAATCCTGAATGTGTTGACTTTATGAAAAAAGGATATACATCTTTTGTACCTTCCATCACTGCCATTAATGCAGTTAGCAAAACCTGCATTCCTCCCACAACTAAATAACTCGCCAGTAAATAAAAACATAATTCCACAACAAACATTTCATGCAACAAGAAAAAAAGGAAGAAAGCTTTTAAGAAATTCAAAATCTGAAATATCTCCAACAAACCCCAATACAGCATTATCACTTGTATTACACCATAAATCCAAATCGACCAGCAATTCAACAGAAAACAAAGAATAAATTTGAAATAATGCAACACAACAGTATACAAATTCTGTTAGTGACACAGTAAGTCTTACTACACAGTTAACTTCAAAATTCATGAAGTTCGATCAGTATAATAGCTAAGTTCACCCTCACAGAAATTACTACAAAGGGTGAGTTTCCAAAAGATAGGAATCCATCATTAGTGCAGTTACCAGAATCTGTAAATTTATTTTGAGTTTCTCAGCACTCTTCAATACAGAATAGCTGATGTATGGACTATAAACATATATACTAGCTATAAACCACTATATTTTCATTCTGTGGTCATAATTAGTCTCACCATGCAACAAACTATATTTTGATATATTGTAGTATCCAATACTTGTTAAAATTACAACACAAGTTTAGATGCTGTAAAATATCAGCTAAATGCCAAAACCTATTCAAATGTAGTTTAAAAATTATTGTAGATTTCTACTGCTTGTTAAAGTATAACAGGAAAAATATATCTATATAAATAAAAGTGAAAATCTGACTCAAGGACTCCAGAAATCGCTTTATTGGAGCGCCTAGCAAAGCTGCAAGGAGCTTACCTTAATCTCCGATCATAATTAAAACGGTTAGTGAATCACAGCAAAAGACTTTTAAATATGTTAGGGATCCAAGGGAACATAGCAATGCACATGAATCCAAATTGAGACAAGTCCCAATTTGGTTTCCGTGTCGCTTAATTTGGAAAATGGAGAAATAATTCCGAGAAGGAAAAGGGAAAATTTGGAAAAAAGGGGTGAGTTCCGTAGAACTCTGTCCTGAGTCAATGAGAAACGTTCTAGTGCAGCAAAGGGGGCGGGACAACGGGGAGGTACCAGCATGGGAAGAGATCCTGGCCTAGCCAATCAGAAAACCGCAAAGTTCTAGGCAAGGGGGAGAAAAACAGGACCTGACAAGCAGGCCCCAAAAAACCCTGAAAAGGGACTTAACTACGGGGACTTAGCAAGTTCACATATGCTATCATATAAAATGGAAATCCTATCAATAATAGTTTTAGTTTCCCTTAATTTAGGGAGGGCTGCTTTTAGGGCTCGCTGAATGAAATCTCTCTGATAGCCATTCCTTTCGAAACGGACTAACAAGTCGATAACCTCCAGCCAGTCATCTCTTAAGTGATCATCACCTTCACTAGGGGGCTTGTTCGGATTAAAGTTGACAATTTGCTTTTTAGGTAAAGTTTTGGGAGGCAGAGCCGGGAAGTCATTAACGTTGGTCTGCATGGCTGCAGCGTAGGATTTAGCGTTGCTAGAAATACGGTTGTTGAAAGTCCTGGGTTGGAGCCTAAGCTTGGGAAATTTGGGACACCCGCGATAGCTCGCTGGATGCTCCCCGCCACAGTTTGCGAAAGTGCACTTGACTTCTGGCCTTTTAGGGCATTCGTAGAACCGATGGTCTCCTGCGCACTTCACACACTTTGGAGGAAGATGACACGAGTTAGCGGCATGATGCCATTTCTGGCAGGAAAAGCACTGGGTACTAGCGCCCTCTGTAGCGTTCGATTTTCACGGAAATGCCAAGAAACTTGATAACCTGATAAATTTTGAGATTATCGGGATTTTTATCCAATTGGATGTAGAAGAGGGTAATCATAACCCTACGTGTTTTCGCACCCTTGAAGTGTTGCGTGACACTGTTGATTTTGAAGCCTCCCACTTCTAATCTTTCCTTGATTAACTCAGTACTGGTGGGCACCGGGAGTCCCCTGATGACCACTTTAAGCGACTTGTCCTTGTTGAGGAGGAAGGTCCTAAAAGAAATTTGATCGTTGAGGAGCCTTCTTTGCAGGCAAATGAACTCTTCCCTAGTTTTAACATCGATTTTAACTAAGTTACCTCTGAGACTACTCTCTATGGAGGGTACCTCTAATCTTAACTGGTTAAGGTAGTCGTACCAGCTGGGGCTGGGAACGATGGAGAGGGGGGGCGTCGCTCTTTTTTAGGGACGTCTACAACGGAATCTGCGTCAGGCGCAGGAACCTCAGGGTCGAGCACGTGTGCAACCGTGGCGAGGGGGGGAAGCATTAGCTACAGCTTTGGCTGAGTGCCTTTTCAAGACTTGAATGAAGCCATCTTCATCAGGTTCTGAACGAGGGCGTTTGCTAGTATTAGAACTGGGAACCGGGTTAGCAACAGGGCTACAAGCTTTAGTGAATTTGTCAAAGTCGCTCATGAGGGCTTGAACTTTGTCAGGAATCTGAATGCTAGTCCTATTGCCGGTAGTGGCAGAATTAGTCAACACAGGGGTAGCGGGAGAAAATTTTCTAGTTGCTTTAGCATTCTTTTGAGCATCTGCAGTTTCTTTAAAGATTTTTAACAGGGTATTTTTGAGATTGGGTGGGAACTTATCTAACATTTCTTGAATGGAAGTCTGGATCGAGGAAGGAGAACCGCTAGGCATCGAGGGTGCAGTAGAGACAACAGAAAACCCATGAGAAGAACTCATGGGGGGCTCACCTGACGTATTCATATTGTTGTTCAGCAGCTCCTGCTCATCCTGGCAACTTTATCATTCAGAATGGTCCATTGATCAGATGTCATGTCCCAAGGAGGGTTCTCCACGATAACTCTGAGTTCGTCCAAGTCGAACTCAGAATCTCTAAGCGTTTGAAGATTCATATCCAGGCAGCCTGGATCTCTGATCGAAATAGGAAAACCACGTGTCTTACGAAAGTTGTAGAAATCAGCAATAGTCTTGTGAGAACTATACACGTGTCTATAAGCAATGTAGGAAGTATGAGCATCCGCAGAGCAATAGCCCGCAGAGGAAGCCATTTCGTCCAAAATAGCGACGAGAGAGAGCGTCGACCGAGACCAACCTCACCCCACGGAGTCCATAATTGTTTCACCATAACAAGAGAGCAAATGGCTGCACCGAATTTGATAAAATTTTGGGGGTAAACTTGGAATAGCACTTAAAATTGAGTCCCCATGTTTCGAGTTTATAGGACCGGGGGAGAAATAAATAAAAAATACATTATTAAACCTCCCATTGAGATAGTATTATGCAGACGATATTTGCTCTACCAAGTTATTTGGAAAAAAAATGGTGCTAAACAACAGAATTAACCAAATTTGAAAAAAAAATTATATATATATATTGCTAAGCAATGGGATTAAACCCAATGAGTTAAAACAGAGGTAAATCTGTTTTGTTTTAAATAATATAGAAATGTATATAAATAAATTTTATCAGAATTACATTTTTGATTGGATTATATCCATTATGTTCTTTGGGTTTAAAGATCACAGGAAATCAATATTTTTCAAACTCTGATATCATCTGTTTTATTTTGGTGAAACATTTTTCAAAGGCTATATATTGTCTGGATATGTTTTCTAATACACAGGTGGGAATGTAAAGAGTATGGGTATGTCTTCTAATACACTGAAAATATAAATATTACAGGTAAATCTTCTAATCCACGAGAACATAACATAGTACAGGTATATCTTTTAATAAAATTTAAACACGCTTTTATTTTGACATATATATTGATTCAATTTGATATTTTCTGTAAATTTGTTTAGAAAAGGAATCACAATGTTTTACATATCAAATCTCACTCTGAAGAGAATTTTATATAGCGAGAACAGATTCTTAAACCTCAAATGGTATGACATGAAGCATCACATATTGCGTAGAAATGTCGGTTTTGAAAGCAGTCAAATTTCATTCATGTCAAAGAAAAATACTTATAAAAATGCATCTTCAATAAATGTGCTGTATACTAAGTAAATGTATTCAGCTATTGAAATAAACCAATTGAGTTAGGAATGCTAATTAACATCTTTTAAACTTATGGGAAGTAAATTCACCATAATACTTAATATGTATAGAAACTCATGGAAATGCAGTCTACATTGGAAAAATAAATTTAATTCATAATTGGATAATATTATTAAAGCAGGGTTTGATCAGTAAGTAATTATATACTAGTTCATAACATAAATATTCTACATAATGTATATTTCTTTTCTGTAATGAATATTTTTTAATAAATAAAATGTTGAAACTTGCAGGCAATATCAGATGAGAAATAGAACTAATTCAAACAACATTAAAAACCTTTATAGGGTATGAACTGATTACTGAGTAATGAGAAATATTTGGAAACAGAAAAAGTTAAAAATAATTTATATGTCATAAATTTAACACACACGGAAGAAACATACTTATACTGTTTAATACTTATACATGTACTGCATACTTAGTAGTATTTTCCACACTGTGAAACAATTTTATATAATATGTTAAAAAAATATCTGGATTCGTGTTAAGTATAGAATATATAAACATTTAAAACGTGGAATATGTAAAAATAAATGCTCTGCTGATTACAAAATATAAAGAAAGAAAAACTTCACAAGCAAGTGCACTCAAAAGACTGTGAAATTAAATATTATTTCCGGCCTTGAAAGTACACTAGTTTGTTAATAATTGTAATGCACTGAAAATGAGCAGATTCTAAATTATGTTTACGTAGCTTTTAAATAAATAATTACAATGAAAATAAGCACCTAAATAATCAGCTTTTTGTTAAAGAAAACGAAATATATTGAAAAATACATATTTACCAAACTCAAAATGTGTTGTCAAAAGGACCATAGTTATCCCATATTTACTTGTTGAAACGCCTGTAGTAACACAATGAGATTGATTTATACCATAAAAACGCCTCACCCATGCATCTTGTCACAGCCGGTCTACACACCGGCTGTGATCTTGTTCAGCCGCCATATTTTAAACACGAAGCCAAAGCGTGACGTTGAAGTATGCGCACAAGAATGCGCGTTGGGTGGGTTAAAATTTGCCTTACCGGCTAGCTAGACGCTTGTTTCAATGTATGGGGAGCTTTAGAGAAGTATTGTGCCCGCCGCGCAGCCGCAAAACCCCCTCCACGCTCTCTTCGTTTACCCATGCTTTTCACCTCTCCCTTCTTGTGGGGACACAAAAGTGATAAAGCAACAACATTGGGTCCAACTTCAGTGTACGCAGGTCGGTTGGTTTAATTGCAGACACACAGTAGAAAATACATCTTGGAAATTGTATCGAAATCGGAACTATGAACATCGCCTAACAATAAACATTTTAAAATCTATTTTCTTTATGTTTCCTCTTGTTTGTGTTGGCCGTCTGGGCCTACTCCTCCACCAACAGATAAATAAGAAAGATCAATCTTGCATAACGTATTAATTATGAAACGCTTTCCAACTGAAATGCAATTTTATTTAAACATCTCTAAACTGCGATTTGTTGAGCGTTAATACATTTTAAATTATCACAGTACTAAATAATTTATTATATTTGAAAACTTTAAATTTCATCAAAAAATAAACTTTATTCAAATGACGTCATCGAAATATAATTCGACTGGTTCTCTGTGTAAAAGCAATGAGTTCATTCATATCACTTTTATTCCAGACTCAATAATAATTTTGCTCCTGATAAATTATTTAGCTTGAAAAAACTTCAGAAATTCTTATACAAATCATCTTGACTCACTCCTTTACAATCTGTATCCATTAAAATTAGGCTTCCTTGTAGAAATAATCAAAGTTTGATGATCATTTAAACTCAAAAATATTGTAATTACGCTGACACAGCATATAGATCCATAGGAAATACGCAAAAATAAAACAGTTTTAGGACGGATGCAACACTAAATAAAAATTTAAAGAATTTTAAAAATCACGATTTCAACATTAGAAAAAAAGATGGATGCCATATTTAAGTGATCTCTTCATGTAATATGTGTGTAATTATTATTTTAATTTTTATTTAAAAATCTCCTAAACATATTTTGCTGAATTTTTTGTTATGTATTTTATGGGATGATGTGAATATTTCCTAAAATTGTCGAAAAATATTTGGAAATTTTTGCCTTCACCAACAGTTTAAATATAAAATAAAAGTATAAAAGGGAAATTCTTGCAACAGAAGATCGTATTTATCCTGTCGAAAGATAGACGAATTTCATTATGAAAGTTATTGAAAAATGAATTTGATTCCAATACTTAAATACAGCTTGTTTTACACGTAATTTTTGACAATGTGTGAAAATAATAAGAACAACCCCATTACCACGTATTGAAGGGAAAGTAAATACACGAGCGATTTTATCAAAATTCCAGCTTCTAGAAGGTGTAGCAAATTTATCTATCTGCAGTTAAAAAACATTTGGTGTGGGCAGCAAATGACTTTCCCTGCAGACTTATATGAATGATCTCTTTATTTCTGCAATTATTCATTAAATAAAAATTTAATTGCACAAAATAACACCCATAATTATTTTAAATTAGACTGAATTTGCACGTTTAATTCAATTTTCAATTTCCTTTGATAACAGGACATTTTTCAAAGGTGCAAAAATGCAAAAACCTAAAATATCTCGAGTATGGCTAGTTCTAGAGTAATTGGGTTCGTCGTTAAATATTGCGTATAAAACAAGCACTTAATTGATATAGAGTTAACGTGATACTTTTCGTATGTTACGTAACTTTTCATTATTTTTTCGAATCGTACCAAAATTTCATCATCACTAGGGCAACCCACAAGTGACTTATCCACCAAATTTTGTGAAATTTGTTCAATTAGTTTTTATAGCTAGAGTAGATACAGACATTTGGTGTTGGCAGGTTCTATTAATAGCAAGTAGAATATTTTCAAATTGTTTTAGTATTGCTGCAGAAGGACAGAAAAAGGTGTATAGAAAACATACGATTCGTGAAAGAGGAGATAAAACGAGGTAATTGCGAAATTTTAGTAATTACTCTAAAGTAATTTTAATTAAGCCTCTTTGTGTTTTTTGATGGAATTACTTTAGTTAGCTTATTTAAGAAACTGGTGAAACATATATCGCCAGAGCTAACTCGAGAATGGCGAAATGTCTGAATCTCGTCGATAAGGTAAACTTGCACACCGCTAGTAAGTATCAGATTGAATCAAAAGAGATCAAAAATATTATATTAGTAACAATTTCTTAATTTATATTGTTGTTGTTGAAACCCAGACCGTCCGACCTACCAGAAAGGTGTAAGGTAACTGTTTGGACGGTCGGGGAGTGCCACCCAATTCAGACCGGAACCCAGTGGGGGAGGCATCCACAGGGACCGTACCCTCCTTCCCCTACCACCAACCTCTCGGAAGGACTTTCGGACCCACATGTTTAACGTGATCGTACTCCGCATGAACACGGCGGCAGTTTTGGCTTAATTTATATTGTATAATAATTCATGTATATAAAATTTCTTTGAAAGATATGATTTTTAACTGCCGCGAAGTAGAGAAATATTGTATTCTTTCAGATGATTGATTAAATATCTTCCCCCCCAAACCACTTGCGGGAAGGGGAATTCCGCGACGGCAAAGTCACTAATGGTGCTATTACACACGGCAATTTTTATTGCCGATCTTCGGCAATTCCGCCCGTCAATCATACTTTAGGCTCCTCCTCTTTAACAGGTCCCTTCTCTCTAATCTTGCCGATTTTATTTCAGAAAGCATTATTTGGTGTGTTTTTCGAATAATTTGAATCTTTTATATCCTAAAGGTGTCTGTAATTTGTTAACTGTTCTATTATTATTTTTCTATCTCCAGACTTTAGAAATTCCTCCCGGCAATGATACTTTAGGCCACGCCTTTCTAAAACGCCTCTCCTTTCAAATACCTCAGAGTTCATTCCAAGAAGCATTATTTAGTTGCTTGTTTTCGTATAATTTGGATCGTTTATATGCCACAGGTGTCTGTAATTTGGTAAAAGTTCTATTACTATTTTTTCATCTCCAGACTTTAGCAATTCCGCCCGGCAATGATACTGTAAGCTCCTCCTTTCTAACAGGGCCTCCCTGTTTAGTGCAGCCGATTTCAGGAAGCATTCTTTAGTGAAAGGCCCAGACCATTCGGCTCGTCCAGGGACTTAGAGCAGCAAATTGAATGGCCGGGAGAAAGCATTCTTTAGTGTGTTTTTTCGTATAATTTGGATATTTATATCCCAAGGTGTCTGTAATTTGGTAGAAGTTCTATTATTTTTTTCCATCTCCAGATTCTAACATAATTCAGCTGCTTCGTGTTTGCATTACAGTCGCCATCGCCATCTTGAATGCAAATGAGAAGAGGAAAGGCGGAGCGTAGTGACGTCTAATTTTACTGTGCTCTGATTGGGTGGCCGCTCAGAAATTGAGCAATTTTTATTGCCGAGTACGAACGAATTGCCGCAATTCGGCGGCAAGATTTCTTCCCATTGAAATGTATGGTGTTGCTGAAAAATTGCTGGAAGGAATTGCTCCGTGTAATAACACCATCAGTCGTATATACTTTTGTGGACGTCGACACCTAATCCCACCTTCTACCAGTTGCTTCCGAATACGTAGCTCCTCTCCTAACTGAACGTGCCTCTCAAGCAATTGTCTGTCTGAGGGCGTTCTGAACGTTTGCGATGGTTACATGTACCTTTTCTGATTAGCTATTGGCTGCACCAAGCAACGACTAAGAGGCCGACTGATACGGCTGTTGGGCCAACTAGCTTACCTTAAGCCTGCGATGAGATCTTTCTTTAAATCCGCATTTGTTCGTAGTTCTGTCCAGTACGTATCACAGGAATCTCTGAAAACAACTTGCAGTATCAAAGTCAAAAATCCAGTTTCTATTGCTGATGAGTGAGGATACTGGTTGTTTAAATGCTGCACGATGCGTCGTTTTTTTCGCGCGTTGCATGAGCTGTATAACATCATTGCCGCTGACAGTTTGATAATTTGCATAGTTCTTAAAACAGCATTTGCATGTCGAGTTTAGCGGCTATAGCTTAATTTTTTATGGTTGGATATTTTTTTTAAAAGAGTATGTTACTCCCCCACATCCACCCCCACCCCTCCTGAATTATTTTTCTGCTCACGTCACTGCGGTGTGAATTATAACACACCAACAACGACGACGCGCTCTTACGACTATCTGCAGTGTGAGTCTTTGGGTTACATATTTTTTATTATGATGTATATTGTAAAGTTTGTGCCGTAATACCACATAATGAACATAAAATATGATGTCAATGTATGTTACCTTTATTGTAAATATAATTTTAATTTCAGAAACTTGAGAAAATTACAAGCCTCTTACCTCCTCCCGTTGTTCTTCAGAATCTGTCTATTGAAAATACCGAAAGAGAAAGTAAACCATTGAACTACTATTTCCTTAATCACCTTTTAAATGAAGGATACAACCAAGCATTGGAAGAACTTACAATAAAATGCCAACTAACGGACGGGGATTCAAAGTTGTTCACAAATTTTGTCCGCCAATGCCCAAAGATCAAGGTTGCAGTGATTGAAAATTGCTGATTATTATTTTGCATGTATGTATACATGGCCAAAATTTTGTGATTATAAATAAAGCTGATTATATTTGTTAAATTTTGTGTCTAATATTGCTTTCAATCTATGAAAAAACCGAGAATTTGGGAAATGAAATATGTGTAACAGAGAGGTAAAAAATTTATAAAATGAAAATAGAAATTTATATTGGTATCTCGTAATACGACTTTCAAAAATTTATTCTCCATTTGATGTTCTTTAAAGTAATTATCAATATAGAATGTCTCAATATTATGTGCATTAGGTATATCAGGATGGTTGCTCCTAGTGCAATGATACTTATTTATATCACGTCACTTCCGGTCTTGAATTCCAAACATTTCCACGTGTTTATCCATCCTAATATCTTAGTTAATTTTCAGAAATAAATGTTCAATGGTTGAATCGTTTGATAGTAATATTAAGAAAATACGGAAAGTTAATTTTGAGCAATGTTTGCCATCTCTGTAAGGTTATTGAGGGTATATAAAATGTAAATACCAACAAAGGTGATACCTGTGAATTAACTCTATTAACATCTACCATCGAATCGATGTTTCTGCCTATGCAGGAGGAGCAGTAGTATTGAAAACATTAAACTATGTTTTTTCTTAATGGAATTATTCACATTATACCTTGTATTTGTGCATATATTTTAGAGAGTATGGGAGCGAACCTGAAACCTTTAGGCTTTAAGTCGCAAATTCGCAAATCTGAACATGTCATGCATTAACTATTAATAACGGTTAATAACTATTAATAACATTAAAAATAACATTTAATAACGTTTCATAAAGCATATATATATTTAACAGTATTTGTACAATTCTGCTAGATCATGTGCTAGGTAATTTGAATTACAGATCTCATTTCCATCATATATATTTCAGATAATCTTTGATAAGTTGTTTATGCCGTTCTACCCAACCCCTCCAACTGGTATTCACCAATTTATTAAACTCTTCCACAGGTACGGCAGTTAGTGTCTTCTGCTTCGCTCTAACACCTGATTGAATGAATGAAACGTCGATACGAAGCTTGGGTCAAAGTCAAGGAAGATCAGATCTCAGTTGTAATATAAGGGGTTTTCTTTTGTAAACAGAGGTATATTGATGAATGAGGATTCTTTTCTCAATTTGGAGAAGGTGAAAAAATTTCCCTCATTTTTGAGGAATACGGTGGTAATACTAAACATTTTTGAGATGGAAATACCAAATTTTTATGGTAGCAACAACGTAAGAATGTGATGAATCATGAGGTTTAACTGATACGAACTATTAAATTTTAGGTTGTGATACGTTTTTTGCCGGTAAAAGCGAGGTATTATACCTAGTGATTCATAAGAATCTACTCAAGTATGGCTCCTCAGGACGTCACTGGCTGTAGCTTATTTTTTTTCCCGGCAGATGCATATATATATTTTTTTTGTAACGGTGTGTGTAATCAACAATCGTATGCTGTTATATACGAAGAATTTTTACATTCAGTAAAGAAAATGTGTAATTTATCAGAAATGATGACAAAATCAGAAAAGAGTTATTTCTCAAACCTAGTCGACACATTATTTTGGCCTTTAGAAGTAATACCACGCTTGATTCAGGAACAAAACAGGATTCATGTTTGATGGAGATATTAAGATTACGTTGTCTATAGATATCTCTATTGTTAAAAAAATAACATTGAGTACTTTATCTTAGTAACAATTAAGCAAGAATTACAAAAATAAAACATGAATTTAAACACTGTTTTTAATACTATTAAATGCTCTGTAAAATAATAAAATCAGGAATGTAATTTATTTTATGACAAGTACAAAATTATGTACTGTGTAAAAGAGTGAAAACAGTTGTGCATATTATTTTTTCATGATATTTATAAAATAATGAACTGGGTTGTACTGTAAAAAAATTCAGTTTTACATATTATTTTAAAGCAACGACAAGGGTTCCTTTTATGTTTCACCAAAGTCAGTGAATTAGTTTGTTGTACTTTTTTCCAATTTGATGGATTAAGATGCATACCGTGATGTTTGTAATTCAATCGCAACAAAATGGCATAGAACATGATAATAATGCATCAAAGTTTTAATAGGATTTCAATTTAATTTTGGGATATTTTTGTATGTACCTTCCACTGCTATTTCTAACTCTAAAATTAAAACAGTGAAAGTAATGATGCATCTTTGAAATGTTTTCTTTACCACATCTTGGATCCACCACCTAGATCGAACATCAATGAAAATCTGAAAGAAATAAGAATAAAATGAAACTGGTTAAGTTGGTTCTAATAATTCATCCACAGACGTCCAATGCTAAAGATATCTCAAAATGAAAAATGATGATATCTTAATATTTTTATAATACATTTTAAAATACATATTGATTTTAAATAAAGTAGATTTAATAAATTTTGTCTAAGCTTATCTATTGTAATCTGTAAAAATATATCAGAGCACAGAAAATTAATATATCCAAACTTGACGGAAACATTAAAAACTAAACAGAAGCTTTTCTTATTGTAACAGCATCATGATTTTTTAAATCTTTTTTCCATTAGGCAGCGCACCCATTACATACTATATACTATTTTTGTGCTTCCAGTACCTCAACATGGTTAAATTCTCTCCTCTATCTAATAATTTCTTACAGAGTGTAATAAAACACGATTACAATATAATAAAACATGATGTGAGCACCATACGGCTTTCCTTGCATAATGCAGTGAAGTTAATTCTTTCACAGGATAAAAACGGTGTATGAGATCCACGGCACAGTTATTTAAACTTTGTGCATTTGGCGCTTTTCTGAATAACAACATGTGAAAGTATTTCGAAGTAATCAATTAACTTACATTTGACATAACTCTAAATTGACAATTATTCATATTGATAGAATCCTTAATAAGTAATAGAATCCATACTATCCGAATACCCGTTGAAAATCAGCAGTCTCGCAATAAGCAACCCCTGAATAATGTAAATTTTTGAGTAGTTCGGGGTTTCAGATTCATCCGGCAAATCGAATATTTTGGTGCGCAGAACTCCCTAAAAAAGAAAATATTGGAAAATTTAAGTTGCGCATTTCTTTCTTTCGAACTGTCTACCCATACACCACATTAAAGTCTATCTTTTCTTGTAGAGTGCTATTTTATCATTTCCCCTTTCGAACGCTTTTCTGTGAAGCACACCCATAAATGAGCATTTTTGAAAAACTCCGTTCGTCTTGGTTTTTTTATCAGATGATTGGCCCATATACCAAATATCAATCTCTATCACATTTAAAAGGAAGCGTGCAACATTTATTCGGAAAACCGGAAATATCAGTGTGTGGCACCCCTTAATGTAGGAAACATTGGAAATCTGAAGTTTCACACTTTCTTCCTTTAAAACTATCTACCCGTTCACCAAATTTGAAGTCTTCATCCTATCGCGAAGCAAATTTTTTTTATCACTTTACCTTTCGAACGTTTTTCTGTGTAGCTGTCCCTTAAAAATTATTTTTGTCAAATCGTATTCATCTTTGGTTTTTTTACCAAAAGGTTAGCCCATATACTGAATTTCAAGCCTTTATTACGTTGCAAAGGTGGCCACGTTGCTAATGTTGAAAAACTGAAATTGCACACTTTCTCTCTATCCAACTTTTTAGCCGTACACCAAATTTGAAGTCTATCTCATCGCGAAGCTTGCTTTATCTATCATTTCAACTTTCGAAAATTTTTGTGTGGAGTACCTCCTCCTCCCCCCTTTAATATACATGTTTGAAAAACTCTATTTTGGTGTTTTCTATCACATGATTTGCCCAGATATCAAATATCAAGCCTCTATCACTTTCTTAATTGGGCATTTCTCCTTTATTCCGAAAATCGAACATTTTGGTGTGCAGCACCTCCTACAGTAGATATCGATAAACTGAAATTGTACACTTTTTTCCCCTTCAAAACTATATGCACGTACACCAAATTTGATATCTCTAGCTCATGCCTAAATATGTTTCTTTTTATCAATTCACCTTTCGAATGTTTTTCTCTGGCGCACCCCCTTATACGAACATTTTTTTAATAAACTTTATTCATCTTTCCGCCAAAGGGGAAATAGGTTATTCTTATAGTAAATACGTATATTCTTTCCAATCAATTAGTCATCAGGATTTTCATCAATTAGTCATGAATTTCATAGACTTACCGTCATTTTTATTAATTTGGCGACATTTGTGTAAATGTGGTAAGATTTTAAAAAATCATCAAGTTGCAAATATTCCACCAAATTCCATCCCCAATCGTTACAGACGGAGAAATAGTTTCTCCTTAAAGTATGTAAACGACTATTTTTGAATTGTTATGGGTCAAAATACAAAACTTTTACCTGAAGTATCTTTTGTCGTGATTGGAACAGTCTATATGCACGAGAATGATGTTAATAAATTTATCGCATAATATTAATATTACAAATGAAGAGTGAACATGTTTCACATTAGTTAAAGAACTTAAATTTTATGTGGTTTTTTGATAAATTTATTCGAGGAATGTGCAATACCCTTCAAACGTTTCTTACTAACGTATTAAAATTGGAGTCAATCTTTTAAAAAAATATATATATTAGAAATAATTATTTACTTATTAAAGTTTTAATATAAAATAATTATTTTATATTAAAACTTTATTAAAAGATTTGTTCTTTGATGACGTTTCAAAATTTTTATTTGAAATTTTGGAGATTTTCTGAATACTCTATTGCGTTTAAATCAGTTCAAATTGTATTTAAAAACAGGCTTCCAGGATTCGCTTAAATTTAATTATTGTACTGAATTTCCTCTAAGCGCTCCCTTCGTTCAAGAGATATCGTGTCCGCAGACACACGAATACACGCATAAATAATGATATCACTTCAAAAATGATTGATTCGAAGTCAGGGTTGTTTAAAACGTGATAATCCTTCAAGATCTCGAATTCGAATTTTCTACCTCGTCACAATACTTTCCATATACGATGAACTACGATATATAAGGAAGTAACAATATTCATGGAAAAACAGTCATCCCCTCTTATTCAGGTCACGAATACAAATAATCGAATACCGCGATTATACGAATAAAATCTTAAACAAAATCACTTACATAAAATTAATGTTAAATTTCCCATATTAAAAAACAATCTTCACAGAGCGTCCCTTGGTAATCCAATAAAAATTGGGCAGCAGCTATCCATTATCTCACAAATATTGAGTTACTAGCCGCTTTCGGCGACCAGCCTCTTCGCTACCGTTGAAAATTCTGGCCCTGACAAACTCGCTGGCGCAACCTACCAACTATTTGAACGGCCAGGTAGTGCCACCCAATTTAGACCGGAACCCAGTGGCGGAGGCATCCACAGGGACCGTACCCATCTTCCCCTACCACCAACCTCTCGGAAGAACTTACAGACCCACATATTTAAAGTGATCGTACTCCGCGTGAACACGGCGGCAGTTTTGGAAGGGGCGGGACTCGAACCCGGGACTACTGAGTGCAATTCCCGCGCGCTAACCACTGGGCTACTACGCCCTCCGCGACAATCTCCATAACTTTTTTTTTATTCACCCAATTTAGACCAGAATCCAGTAGCAGAGGTATCCAAATTAACCGTATCCTCCTTCCCCTTCCACCATCCTCTCGGAAGGACTTACGGACCCACATGTTTAATGTGATCGTACTCCGCCTGAACACGGTGGCAGCTTTGGCAGTGGCGGGAATCGAACCCTGGCCTTTCGAGTGCAATTCCCGTGCAATTTTTTAATGATCATATGTTAAGCTCTTAATTCCCCCCTCCCCAGCAATGGCGTCGACGTTGTAGGTCATGTTTTGATGGTGTAATTATAATGTATGTTTATAGATGTTTATAGAGGTGTTAGTTAATGGAGTGTTGGCAATTCTGATAGAGTAAAGACTGTACTTCCTTTTGGTAAAGTTTTTGAGTGTTTAAACGTATTATTTAAAAAGTTGTAACATTTGAAATTCCCTGTGTTAACTGAATTAGAAATTCTGTGTTAATGTTTTAATGGCTGACTGCTACTCAGTTATTTTAAAGTTGAGATTTTTCTCATGGTTTGGAGGACCCTTCCGGAGCATTTTGTAGATTTGTGGATGGAATTATGGAATCAAGATTGGTGTCAAAAATCGTGGAAAATTATGATCTACCTTATGGAATCATCTATTTAGTTAACTGAATGACCGGTTTTGTTAAAAACTGGATTTGTTACTTTGCTGCGGGACAGCTTTTTTTATATTGGTTTATCCAAATGGTTTAAAAATATTTTGATGGTACATATAGTTGGTACATTACTTATATAAGATTATATATGAAAATCAGCTATATTCTATTTATAGAACTGGAGATATTAAATATATTGAATTTGTGATGTCAAGATTTCTGCCTTTGGATGAATTGAAGTATTGACCTGATTCTAGGGGCAGTACTATTATGGCGGTGTTTATCTTCAGAGTAATGGAAATTGGAAATTGTTCCTATTAATTTGGAGACTCTGTTTATGCTGATAATTTAAGTCCTAATAAATTTTTGAGGCTGATTGTGGTATTAAAAATTAAGGAAAATTCATCGCTTTTATGTGAGAACTCCGGGTTACTTGGATACGGACCAGTTTTGAGTAAAACCTGATTTATCACTTGGCTGCGGACAGTCTCTTTTATTACATCTTATATAGATTTCTTAAAAATATAAAGTTAATATATTTGGAAAGTTTATGTATAAGATAGGACTATGTATGAAATTGAGCTCTGTTATTCCACAGGTATAATTAATACCTAATAATTTGAGTTTTATGACTTAATACTTCTGCTGCTTTTGATTTAATGAAATTGCTGTCCTAATGTATTAAGATCAGTGCATCTGACATTTTTTAACAGGTTTTGTGATATAGTTGACTATTCATGCAGGTGTATTGATTTAGGGACTATTGATATTATGAAATTTGACGTCATACCTTATTGAAGAAGAATCTTAACTAGTTGTTGATGTTATGTCAATAATGACATCGTGTTCCTGCGGTATGTCCACCTGACTTAACTTTGTTGTGATATTTTGGAGTAGACGTTCTTGGCAACTGGATTTTTGTGTGATATGACCACCAATTGTGACCATGACGTCAGTTAAATAGGCCCAGGGACGTAAGTATAGGGGGTATGGGGGGTGACACCCCCAATGACACGCAAAAGTCGGAAATTTTGGGTCTCTACTCGGAAAATTCTTAAATAATAAATAGAGGTATTTTTTTCATAAATATTCTTTTCAAGAGCGATTTCTATTTTATTTTGATTATTTTACTCAACTATTAAGTGAAACTACATCTCGTTTGTGGAAAATATAATGTTTAACACTAGCACATGTTTTAGCTAGGCTATTGAAGAGACGGGCACACAATGATTGCTTGAAAACATACTTCCCGATCCTCTTACAAGCGTATGTTCACCCATCTGAGAAAGATCATGAAAGGGATGAGGAAAGATAGCCGCAGGTCGTGGAACAAGTTCCCTGTCTTTGTCGGTAATTTGATCTTTGGTATATTGGAGGTCGGAAGAATGAGGTGGTAGACATCTTGGCCAGTGAGTGCTGAGGGCAATTGCGAAACAAAAGGATTTTATGGCGTCAGTTGCAGACCATTCGGAGCTTGGACTCCGTGCTGATAGGTCGTGTTTTAGCGAGCTCCCGACATGGGGAAGAAGAGCCATGCTGTGCATGGCAACGCGATTGCACCACGCAAGAGTGACGTTAATACGATTGATATGGAAGTGTGTTTCGTTTCTAATACTGCAGGTATTAATTATTCCTACCTTAAACAGCAAGTCAACGATCTTGAGCAACAGGTCTCTGCAAAAAGAGCGGATTTGTCCTGTGCCAATCCTGAACTTTCTGCAACGATCCCAGCCGACAACGACGAACTGATAACTGACTACCAGCAAGAACCTGGCAAGATGGCGGAGTACTCGGGCAGTGGTAAGCACGTCTTTACTACCCCCTCCCCCCACCCCTAAAACAAAGGCTCATAAAGCCACTGACTCTGTTACTGTTCCTCAGGAAACTGATAATTTAAAACAAATTCAAGCTAAATCGACTACAAACCATGTTGATTCTATTCCAAATTTGAACCTAAACTCAAATCTAAACTCTAACTTGGACGAGAGCCATATAGCTAACCCTAATGAATTTGTTTCTGCCGATGCCAATGCCGGCCTTAATGCTAACTCTAACAATAATCCAAATGCTAATCTAAGTAATGCTAACAGGGAACTTACCCCTCGTACTTTCACCGACTCTGATGGATTTATCCGTAAAATCGCAAAACCGCACAGAAAACGTACTCTATCTAAGGATTCTGAGACGTCCAATCACAGCTCGACCGGTACTGGAAAGAACGACCACACTGCAAAAGTGCCGAAACCCCAGTCTACCCCGCCCATTTTTGTTAGTGCTTCTCACCCTAGCTGGCCGTCCATCATTTTTAACCTCAAAAGGTTCGCACCCGAAATTGTCCCGGTCCTTGACCGACAATTCTTTAAAATCGTCGTCCAAAATGAAGAAGAGCACCGTAACTGCATAAACTACCTGACCAGGAGCGAAGCTCCCTTTAAAACCTTTTCTTTAAATGAAGACCTTCCGGTCAGATGTGTCATCAGGGGACTCCCCATTGCCACAGAATTCGACCTGATAAAACGCTGTCTTGAAGCCCTTGACTTCCAAGTTCTCAGCGTAGTCAGACTCACTAAGAGCCCCGCGGGTGGCACAGCAATCTACGTTCGCTGCGGCATTCCGCACTCTCGCCTCCCCTCCCCCCCATGTTGGAGGGAGAGGCTACCATCGTTCAACTCGCCCTGCCTAACAATCCTGTGATCACCATTGTGTCGGGCTATTTTCAACCGAGAGCCACTGTCAACTCTGTCATCTCTGACCTGCAGTCTCTCTTCAAGATCTCGCCCCATGCAATAGTCGCTGGTGACTTCAATGCCAAGCACCCCGCCTGGAACTGCCCTTTCGCCAACCCTCGCGGCCGCCGGCTCAAACGCTGGACCGACGAGAGGAACTTGGAGATTGTTGCACCGAGTGATCCCACTCACTGTGACAATGTGCTTGACTTTGCGGTCACCAGCAACATGCCTTATACCTATTGCATGGAGGCCTTTAACGAACTTCCTTCTGATCATCTCCCCATTGTTTACACCATAGAACTGGACAGCTTCTGCCTGAGCAAGCCTGCTAAGCTGAGTACGAACTGGAGAAAGTTCAAAGAACTCCTCGCTGAGGAGCTCCCCCCACCCCCCGTTGCCAACACTGTTGTTGTTGTTGAAACCCAGACCGTCCGACCTACCAGAAAGGTGTAAGGTAACTGTTTGGACGGTCGGGAAGTGCCGCCCAATTTAGACCGGAACCCAGTGGGGGAGGCATCCACAGGGACCGTACCCTCCTTCCCCTACCACCAACCTCTCGGAAGGACTTTCGGACCCACATGTTTAACGTGATCGTACTCCGCATGAACACGGCGGCAGTTTTGGCAGTGGCTGGAATCGAACCCGGGCCTACCGAGTGCAACTCCAGCGCGCTAACCAATGGGCTACCGCGCCCCAGTTGCCAACACTGTGGACCAACTGGATGCAGAGGTGGGAAATCTTGAGAAAATGATCCGAGATGCCTACTCTGTATCCTCACGGCCCAAGAGTAACAGGGTGGATCACCTTAAACTGCCTCAGGACATCAGGGAGATGATCAAAATCCGCAACCTTCTGCGTAGAGACTGGCAGGTCAGCAGGGACCCTGCCATCAAGACTGAACTTAACTTTGCAAGATCTCAGGTGAGGTCCAGGATCAAAGCTTATACAAGTGCACGATGGAACACATATGTTGAGTCCCTAACGACTGCTGACAACACCATTTGGAGGGCAGCCTCACGTTTTCGTAGGCGCAAAACACACATTCCGACCCTTGAAGGTCCCAACTCCAGGGCAACCTCTCACACACAGAAGGCTGAACTGCTTGCGGACAGTCTTAGAAGTCAGTTTGAACCACACCACGACGTAATCGATCCTAGGACGGTTGCGATCGTGGACGCCAAGGTTGAACAGTTCATCACAACAGCTATTCCTTACACACTGACAGATGTCACCTTCAGCGAACTGCAGCCCCGTATTCAAAAACTCAAGAAGAACAAAGCTCCTGGGAAGGATCGTATCACATCGACGATGTTGAAGAACCTGCCTTCTTTACTGTACAATTACATCGTCAAGCTCTTTAATCTCCTCCTCCGGCACAATTACTTTCCTGGGGCTTGGAAGGTGGCCATTGTTGCCCCCCTCCCCAAGCCAGGTCTTGACCCCTCTCTTCCGGTCAACTACCGTCCAATCTCTCTCCTCTCTGGTCTCTCGAAGCTCTTCGAGTTTGTTATACTGCGTCGCCTGGACGAGTTCTGCGACCTGAGGAATATTGTTATTCCTGAACAATATGGGTTTAGGAAGAAACATTCCACTCAGCACCAGTTGCTGCGGGTCGTGGAGCTTGTCCATGAGGCGCGTAGCAAGCGCGAGAGCTCGTCCATTGTATTTCTTGATCTCCAAAAGGCGTTCGATAAGGTGTGGATACATGGGCTCCTGTTTAAACTTATCGAACGCTCTTTTCCTCCAAATCTTATCCATCTCTTGCACTCTTATCTGACTGGTCGAAGTTTTGCCGTTCGGGTTTCCGACGCACTTTCCTCTCCCAGGATTGTTCTCAGCGGGGTCCCGCAAGGTTCTCTTGTTGGGCCCAAACTGTTCAACCTTTACATTAATGATCTTTCGCAGTCCCCTGGTGTCACCCTTGGCCTCTATGCTGATGACACAGCCCTGTTCACACATCACAAACAGACACAAGTCGTGCACAACATCCTGCAAAGTTATCTGAACGTCCTGACGCAATGGCTGATCAAATGGCGTATCAAGGTTAACGTTAGTAAGTGTGCTGCTGTCACCTTCCCCTCCCCCCGGCAAACCCCCTCCACTAATCTTATTCTTAATAACCAGCCCATTCCCTGGCAAAACAGTTACAAGTACCTTGGTGTGTACCTTGATTCCAAATTAACGTGGAAACTTCACATCTCCGAAATTAGTAAGAAAGTGAAGTCTTCACTCGCCCTGCTTCACCCCCTTTTGGCTAGGAATAGCCGCCTGTCAACCCGCACTAAGTTATTGCTATACAAGTCCTACATACGTCCCATTATGACGTACGGAGTCCCTGTTTGGGGCACCGCAGCGGAGACTAACCTTAGGAAGCTTCAAGTCATCCAGAATAACGCATTGCGTATGTTTGCTAATCTGCCGAACTACGTCCAGCTAGACGTCCTGCACAGAGACCTCAGAATTAGGCCTTTTTTGGAACATGTCAAAAAACTTTCTCTCAAATTTCACGGAGGTCTGAGAAGCGTAAACAACCCTACGTTGGACAGTATCCCCCACTATCGGGCTGGTAATCCGGCAACGCGAAAGCGCCCCCGGTCGTTACTTGCACGATCTGTGGGAGATATCTTCTTCCGCCCTAAGAAGCGGTCTCGTCCAGCCTAGTCTTGTGCTCTTATTTTAGATGCAGACTCTAGTTTGCTGTACCCCTCCCTAGCTTTTGGGAACTCGCTTTCCGTTGACAAGCTTTCACAACTCTTCTGCTGCTAGGCACAACTCTTGCTCAAGGCTCAAGGCCCTGCGCCCCTCGGGGCGCCCCCAGTCTATCCCCCTCTTTATTCTTCCCTGTTGGGATCTCGCTTGGGCCCCAACACCGCAGTTTTCTGAAGACTTGGGGAAGGGCACGACCTCGGTCGCGCCCCCCCCCCCCCAAGCATCTCTTAGTTGATTAACTCACCTTTTACTACTTCCTTTTTTTCTGTCTCTTTTCCTTTTCGTCTGGAGTTTAAAGGGAGGAACTCTTCCTCTCCTGGGCACTCCACTAACCCCGTCCTTGAGATCCTTGAGACTCACTAAGAGAGGAAGCAGGCAGCCCCTCCCTCTGTATTACCTTCAATTAGCCCCCGGGACTAACCCGGATGTACTTTACAAAATAACCGTGCTCTTAGGCACAGGAGTGACTTTGGAGCCCTACAGGGGGCGCAGAGGCTTTGCTAGCCAGTGTCATTCTTGCAATGGTTTTTACCATCATTGCGCTGCGTCAAATGTGCAGGGCCCCATACCGCCATCGACTGCAAAGCCGACTTCAAGCTGTGCTGCAACTGCGGGGGCGCACACGCTGCCAGATGGCGGGGCTGCCCGAAATACCCGGGCAACTCGCCTGTAACTAAGAGACGTATGGACAGACCCCAGTACAATTCTAACTACAGCCACAGTGCACCCCCCCCCCCCCAGGATTAGACCCTAGGAAATTTAGTCGTTCTTTCCGATCTGCTGGCATCAAGCCCAACTTAAACTATGCCAAAGTCGTTTCTGGCCTACAGGAACCTGTTGATTCGCCCTTGGATAGTGAAAATGTTATTAATTCCAAAATTTCAGGACAAATTTCAAAACCGTCGGTCCCAGCCGTCGCCAACCCAAATTCAAAAACTCCAGTTGATAGCAATGCTATCAACTACACCGACTTTTTCTTGACTCTTATCGATATGAGGAATTCTCTTGACAAGAATTTACTCTTAGAAGCGTTCAAAAGAGCGCTCCCCAACCTGCGTACGGCGACTACGCAAATTGACTTGGTCTGGTTCATCTACGAGAGCTATAATACGCTCGCAGATGCACCCCCCCCCCCTAACTTACTCACCTGGCTTTGCCACGTATTCCCTTTCGGAACTTTACTTCTTTGCTTGCTTGAACCTTTTATGCTGTACCAGCCCGGTCTCGCACCTTGTGTGCTGTTACTTAACTTGATTTGTTTTTAAATTTACTCTAAATTGTTCACCGGTGTCCCTGAAAAGGGCCTTTTCTCTTTATGACTTGTACGGAATTTGACAGTATCCGCGCCTGTAGCGCAGTGTTTTAGCCTAAACTTAATTGTAAACCCCCCTCTTAGTTACATCGTAACTGTTAACTTTAAATTTTTAATTGTAAATTATATATTTTTATTAACCTTGTAAACTCCTTAAATTGTTGTTGTTCAACGCTGATCTTCGCTTACACTGTGACTATTTTCTATTGGTCCTCTCTCCTTGGCCCCGCCCTCCTCCTTTGCTTGCAGCCACCAGCCGAAGTACTTCGCCACTCCAAGACGAAGACGATCTCTACGAGCCGTCTGTGATCTCATCCAAGCAAACCCACGAGGCAGATTGCTATTGCTACCAATATTGCTATTCTGAAGAACCATCAACAGTCGACATTTATACTTTCTGATGTGGGCGTAAGGGACCTTCGGTCCCAAGGTAGCCCGAAACGAAGCGTCTTGGCTTGGCTTCGTGGGGCCGCATTTTCCTACCAGAATTCACAGCGACCAACACTGGAAGCTTTTGTCCGAAAACTCATTCTACTCTCCTGTCCTGCGTCTGTGTTGTGTGCCTTCTAGTATACCAACAACCATATACAGGTGATATGCATGTTTGAAGTTATTTCTGGCATCAGTGTGGAAATCATTAGTGTATTTGTGTCTCTTTATAAGATATATTTTCCCATTGCTCTACAGACATCTACCCAACAGCTCCAGAACAAAGGTAGCAAGCATACAAATTCATTTTCCTTTGTCCTTTTTTGTGTGTATTCTCATCTGCTTTTCTGCCTGTACCTTTTTAAAGATAAAGATCTGGTTGAGTTATATTATTACAACTGAATTAACAGAGCATGGGCAACATAACTAACAAGCGAAACTGACATGGGTAGCCTGTGGCCAATTCCGCTATGCTATAAGTGGATTATGCTCCTCGTCAGCTATGCCCCCCCCCCCTCCACCACTCACGGTTCATAATCGCCTACTTGATATTTCTTTCCTATCTATATATTTATTGTTAGAAGTCGGGATATTACCTCACAGAAGTCACCACCCTTATGTCAGAGCAGGGCCGCCCATAAGGGGAGACAGACGGACACCATTCGAGTAAGAGGCCTGGGCTCCAGAGGGGGCTCGGACCGCCAATATATATAGAGAGAGAATCAAACATGGGGAGGGAGCGTAATAAATATTTGTAAAGGAGCCTATAATTTCTATAGACGGCCCTGGTCAATGGGCTCCACTGTGTTTGTAAATGTATATATACATTGCTCTTTTCAACATAGCTCCACTGTGTTTGTAAATGTATATATACATTGCTCTTTTCAACATAGCTCCACTGTGTTTGTAAATGTATATATGCATTGCTCTTTTCAATATAGCTCTTTTCAACATTCAAAATTTAACAAAGTGTGGTTATTATTTTCCCTACGATACTTAAAGGTATTGTGATGACGATGAGGTCGAATTTTCATGTATCTATCTGTTTTGAACATAGCTGAATGCAAATCAACTATTTTTTTCAATCACGTTCGTCAGTCTGTGGCCACTTTGTTATCTCGTCTGTCAAGCAAATTCAACGAATGGAATGAAACTTAGAACGAGGTGCCATTATTTCAACGGATTTTTCAACATTATTTTTCCAGGGTAAACGGAACAGAGCAGGGAAAGACCTTCAATTTTTAAAACTTTTCAGTGAAAAACCGATATTAAAACAAAATTACGTTTTAAAATGGTATGAAAAATGTTATATTTAGGTATTTTTATTTAAAAGTATATGCTTCTATATACGCCTCTCGACATGGAAAATGCAACAAAGTGTATCATTTTTTATGTAGAGTGGCGTATATCATAATGGCGTAATTAGAAGTGGAGAGGGGGAAGAGGCTAATAAACTGTTTATTTGCACTTATGAAAATTAATATTCGTTTCAGATATTAAAATGCCTTTTCTTGTCCAATTAGGTGTGTGAGGGGGGGGGGGGGCTCAACTTTTGGAATTTTTTTTCTACTACCGTATATGTGACTATAAATTAATTTTGTTCTTTTATGTTAAGCACCCTTTCTAGGTCTAGCGACCTCTGACGAATTTTTATTGTATGTGAATGTCCGAGGAAATTTTTATTTCAGATGTGAGGGACCCGTGTCAAACTTTTATCTTAGATCTATTGCTAATAAAGCAAATTATATTTTTTGATGTTATAGGCTTTTTCTAGGACTAGATTTTTATCCGATCCTTAGCGTAAGCTTGTGATTCTGAAAATTAATTTTCCTTTTGGATGTTTGGCCTTTTAGACCCTTGATTTGAGACGCATAATTTAGAAAATTAATTTATTTTCACTCAATACCAAGATTTTAATGCATTTCACTGTCTGTATGGTTTAAAAATATATATACTGAGCAAAAAATAACCTAAATTAAAAAAAAGTGGTCATCGTAACTGACACTGAAAATATTTTGATATACAAAGTTCGATTTAATTTTTTTTTTCAATTTGTATTTAAATAAATAACTTTTAATGAGTGTACAAGGCATCACTTTCTGTACAGGATCATAACCTAATCTGTATTAAATGTAGAAAATGAAGTTGCTGAATTTAGAAATCTCACTTAGATCTGAAATCGGAAGGCAGAGAATGTAAAGTCAACTTTCTGTGTAAAATATAACAATATTATTCTAGTAACTTAATGGATAAAGTTTTGTCTAAACAACGAAAGTTGGTGGTTCGACATACGTTAAGATTTGAATTCTGTATACATTCAAGAATATTTATACAAAAATATATTTCTGTAAAAATCAACTGTTTCTTGATTTGAAAATTAGTAACTCAATTACTTTCCATTTAGAAAAATCACCTAAGAAGGCAAAAAATGTTAACATAAGTTCATAAGTAAGTCATTATCATAAGTCATATCATTATTTTGCTAATTTTGCAATATTATTCGGAAGACGTTATTTTCTAGATGAAGAATAAATGAATTATTATTTAACATTTTAAGTAACATGTTTGGAATATGATGGATTAGATTTAGAAAATATGATTTCTTTGTCGACACTATATTTCAGGTAAGTTAACAAATTTTAGCATATTGGATACTAAATGAAAAATCCCCTTCGATTCACATCTGTGTACGGACCCCAGACCCTCCTTTGTCATTCATTTTCTAATGAAAAATTATATCGGAAATGATTATTTATTTATCATTATTAAAGCTCCTGATATTTTATGATTTTATCAAAAAATCATTCGAAAATTAAGGCGGGATGGGGGTGGGTTTTTTTTCAAACATTTGATTGCATTTAAATTCAACAAGGTTCCAGTATTCACTGATTGTAATAATCATACTCATATTTTTCGAAGAACTTCATTCGTTCGTGAGATATCGCTGCCATAGACACACGCTAAACAAGCACAGCACACACTAACATGCATACACACGCACTATACACAGACATCAACTCAAAAGCATTCGATTCGAGTTTAGAGATGCTAATGGGCTCTTTCGTCGAAAACTGGAATTCGAATTTTCGACACTGTCACAACACAATACATTACCTGTACATATACTAAGTATGTATGGAAAGTAATACTGCAAGACAAGACAAACTGTTTCGGCCTGGTTAGGCCAGTCCTCATTGCATCAATCGGCAGATCATAAAATCTTAAGGCCATAAATTTCAAAATTTCCTTCATGTTATATTTCAATCATTAAAATATTTTAATATATGGAATATATATTAATCATTCAAAAGAATATATATTAATCATTAAAATATTTTAATATATGGAATATATTGTTTATTGCGGAAGCAATCTATATTGATAATTATCAATTTAGAGTTTTGCGAAATATAAGTTAATTGGGTACTTCGCAATTGTTTTACATGTTCAGAAAAGCTCTCAATACACAATTCAACGTTTAAAAATTTGTGCCGCGGATATTACACATTTTTGTTTCGCTGTGAAAGAAGTAAATTAATTGCATTATATAAGAAACGTCATATGCTGCCGACATCAAATGCTATGAACGTGTAATGTAAAAACCGGGAATTAATTAATCTACAAACGATTCTTTAAACTAAAGATTGAAGAATGAAATTAGTAATTTACCGAACATTATTTTCGGGTAGAAGATGGAAGTACTCTAAGACGTTACTAATAAAATCGCTGATCTGCAAGATACTACTGGGAAAATCTTGTAAGTGGAAACCATGCATTGCATATGCACATACACGAGATTATTAATTTAATTTGCTATTCTTTATATTGCACTGCAATATTTTTTTAACACTTTACAACAAAGTTGAAAAGTGTTTATGACTTTGTTCATTCTGTCTGTCTGTCTGTCTGTCTGTCTGTCCGTTAGCACGATAACTGCCGTAAAAATGACTTAATCAAAATGAAATTTTAGTATGTTGTTCAGGCGGTCTGTAGGACCTATGGGAATATAAATAAATAATATCACCCAATTAGTTTTGGATTGAACCCGGGTTGAAAAAATGAAATACACTGAACCCAATGGGACCAAATTTTTCAAACATTTTTAAGTGGATTTAAAATTCACAAATTGCTTCGAAAATTTTAGGTAATATTCAAATTGTTCCATAAAATATATAAAAAAAAATTCAGCGAAATATATTCAGTACTTTTTAAAATAAAAATTAAAATAATAATTACACCTCTTACATGAAGCGATCACGTGACCATGATAAGCAACGGTCACGTGACCAACTTCAAAATATAATACGCCATCCATCTTGTCTCAAAATCGTCATTTTTAAAGTTCTTTTTAATTCATATTGTGTGCTGTATTCGTCGTAAAACCTCTTTGTTTTCGCTTAAATTCTGTGCATCTACATACTGAAACAACGCAATGACAATATATTTGAGTTTAAATGAGCATCCAACTTTGATTATTTCTCTAACGAAGCCTATTTTTCACTTATGTGAAATGTAAACAGCAAAATATGTAGGATGAGTTGTATAGGAATTGCTGTATTTTTTTTATGCAAAGGAATTTAGCTCATGGAGTCTGCATAGCTGATATGAAAGAAATATTCATTGACTTTACCGAGAGAAGGACGATTTTTTGCGATGAAGTTTTAAGCATAGAGTTAAATTACTTATATCTCCATGGTCTTAATTTTTAAATAAAATAAATTATTATAGTATTGTGGTGAATGACATGAATGGGAAATTATTTATGAATGAAATGCTGCTTTTTTAGAGAGAGCCAGGCGTGTTATTTTTTCTATGACGTCATTTGAATGAATTTCAGTTGTTTTCGATGAAGTTTTTAAATATAATACGTTATCGTGGTATTATGATAATTCTAAAATTGTTACCGAGTAATATATCACATTTTAGAGATGTTTAAACCAGGTAATTTATATTTCAATGCCGTCATTTGAATGAAGTTCATTTTTTTGGATGAATGTTTAAGTTTTCAACTATAATAAATCAATGTAGTATTGTGAGAAGTTTTAAAATATTACCGAGGAATGTATTGCATTTTAGACATGTTTAAATGAAATTGCATTGAAGTTGGAAAGTGTTTCTTAATTAATGCTTTAAGCATGATTGATCTTTCTTGTTTTACTTATTTGCACTAATCTGTAGAAATGTTTATTCCTCCTCCTCCGTCAGAGATTACGTTCCCAGAGACAACCCCTTGCCTAAGGGTTTAGGAAGGGTGCCCAATGGGGTGAACTGAAAATTACTGTTACTATAAGTGGCTGCCAATAAAGAATACAGTACGCAAAAATGTCCAATGGCGTCAATTGTCATTGTCATTGAGTTCTAATAAGAAGTTGCTATACATGACAGTTCTGAGTCAAAGCAGATTTTTTCTACTGAGAACGAGAAGCAAGGTCTTGTTTTTATATCAATGTTAAACTGTGTTCTCATTCGTCGAAATGTAATAGATTAGTAGTTGTAGTTGCATATAGTTGGTGAGAAATATGTTCTCCAAACCGAAAAGAAGGAAGATTGAATGTGGTTTGTGCCGATCAGTATTTGATAGTGATTATCGGAATGCCCATAATAAAGCTAACCATTCAGCTAACATTTTAAAAAATGTGCATATTCCATACAAAATTGTGGGAGCTCCTAAAAATCCTTTTGAGGTAAGTCGAATTTTTTTATATATTTCTAGATTTTTATATCTCAATAATGACATATTTTATGATTTTTTATTACTTTTAATGCTGTACTGTATATAAATAGAGATAATTTGTTTTAATGTGCACAAACGGAATCATTTTCAAATTTCATCTCTGAATTAACCTTAATCATCTCCGGAAGTTTACAGCATCCGCATAATATGAGAGAAATTGACAATTTCCATACTGAAATTGCATAGAAATTATTTTTAAATAATAACATTAGAAATCATTTAGTATTAACAGTAATTCAAAACATTTAACTGGCGCAAATATCAAGTTAAAAACTGAAATTCTTATTTAAAAATTAATCTAGTAATCGATCTTGATTTTTATGAATATTTTAAATTCTTTAATAATCTATTATTTTTTTAATATTAGTTTATATTACACGTAAAATATGGCAATATATTCGGGAGATAGATAATAAGCCGTCCCCAAGTGGTCCATGAACTCCGCTCCGTGTAAAATAATAAATGTTCACAAATTTTAATTTATACTATTTTCCTCAATTTTGTTTCATCGAAATTAAGGGGACGGTGGACGTTGAATTTTTTTTTAATTATTTGTTGACTTAGAAACGTGAAAATTTGTATAAATATTCCTCTTAACATTACTATATACAATACCATTAATTTTTTTTTCAATTTTGTTATAACTTTGTATTTTTTTTTTAATTTAATTTTTTTAACGAAAATTTGAAAATGGTCCTTGCGTGCCATTTGTTCACATTTTTGATTAATTCTACATTATGATCACTCAAAAACACATTATGAACAAATTTGGGTATTCATTTTTAAATCCCTTAGAAAGTTAATTTTTTAAAAATATTTTTCTGCATTAAAACTTAATTTTCATCATTTAATTAGGTTCGTATTCACTTTCAAATACCTTAATAAAGTCCAATTATAAAATACATACCCAGTTTCATTAAAAAGTATGAGAGGTGTCTTTTTGCCAAATTTCATGCATCTCAGATAGAAATTAAGACTCATGGAGCATTTTTAAAATGTAAAGCCTTTGAAAATTCCGTTTCGAAAAAAATGCATTCAACCTTTTGATCACGGGTGGGACAGCGTCCATCCCAAACAAAGAACCTCCCCAAAAGACAGTTATTTGACATACCCTATCCCAAACAGTTCGATCCCCCTTTGCAGGCATTGACGTCCATGGAAATCGCCGACAGAAACATCGCACCTGCTGATAGGGTATGTCAAATAACTGTCTTTTGGGGAGATTCTTCGTTTGGGATGGACGCTGTCCCACCCATAAGCAAATGTTAAATGTGTAAAATAATGTTATATATTAAAACTATTTTAGTCGATTTTTGCTCGTTTCAACGTCCACCGTCCCCTTAAGTGTTTTTAAAAAATAAGAGTAAAATAAATATGTTTAAACTAATTAATAAAATGAACTCTCAAAAAGCATAGTTAGTGTTAAAAAGTTAGTTCTCAAAAGTTAAGTGTCAGGACAACAAATGCATAGTCCGAGTCCGAGGGCTGAAAAGACTCTATACTAACTCAACCAGGCTAAATCCAAATCTGAAATCCTTTTTTTAAATTAAACCTTGGATCTAGAGAAATAGCCTCTCAAAGTTTGCTTTTTCTAATATTTTTGTGTTTGTTATCTCAGGCCGAAGGCTTTGCCTCAACATAATGCAATTACATGGTCATGAAACTTTATTGCCTGAAGAAATAAAAGGAAAAATGTATTCAGCTCATCGAAATAAGCGATGAGACAGACCACCTCCATAAATCAACTGAATAGGAAAATTAATATTGAGAGGTCGGTCCTCCCAATTTAAAAATTCAAAATATAAATATTTAAACCATGGAATTTGAGAGACTTGTTTCCTGCTTTGCTTTATCTTCAACTCCGTGTTTTATACAAAGTAATTAATGCATACTTGGTTTATATATAGTGGAACTGAATTGTATGAGGACCTATAAAGTTAGAGAGAGTTAATCTCTTTTCCTCCATGGTATGACCAGAAATTGAAAACTTGGGAGAAAATATTTGAGGTATTAAAAGTGGTTTGTTAAAGAATCTAAGGGGAACGTAAATTTATTATGTTATGTTGTAGGTAGATATAGTTTGCGTGTTTTGATAGGGAGAGCTCGTAAGTGCATGTGGACATTAAGAGCGGGGGGGGGGGAGGTACACCGATTCCTGTTCCCCATACATTAGCCAGGCCGTGGGGTACATAAACGGGCGTAGCGTAAAGCCCCCAATACATTGGAGAATAAAGAGACGAGTTTTATTTCCAGACGGTACGGGAACTACAGGGGGTCTGTCGCCCTCGTAGACTCCCGAAGTTATTAATCTTGAAAGGTCCGAGAAAGTGACAGAGTGGAAGTGTGCTGATTTGGCGGGTTATCGCCAAAGAGTTATAAATAATAACTTTGGTTGTTGCTTTTTGTGGTGAGTTTCGATCGCACTCATATGTGACTGTCATTTATTTGCAAAATGTATGCCATAAATATTTGTTTCTCAAGCTTATTCAGACACATTCTTTATCCACCTGTTTCTCTGTTCTTGAAAAGGTGCCGGAAGGGGAAGCAATTTTTTAACGAGCATCCAAAGGCAGAAAAGACACCATCTTCCTCTCTTCTTAAATGTATCTGGTGATTGGAGCTAGTTTATGCAGTGGGAAAATGTAAAAAGGGTATTATATATTTCAAATACTTAATTCTCTATTTAAACGGACAATCTACGCACTATTGCTACAACACAAAATCTACGCACTATTGCTACAACACAAAATCTACGCACTATTGCTACAACACACACACACACACATATATATATATATATATATATCGCTAACCAAATTTGAAAATTGGAATACAATACAAAATGAAGAGTAAGATACAACAATTTGGCTGGAGGAGGGGGGGGGGGGGTGACCCCCACGCATGCTTTGTGCCTCCATTTTCCAGTCCAATTTTCCATTTGGTTAGCTATGTTTGTATTCGATTTGATTGAAGTCGGCAGCTTAGCGCTATTCTTTATTTAGTAGTATAACAAATAGTAGTACACAGTATAACAAAATATATTATTCTTTATTTAGTAGTATAGTAGTATACTAAATTGCATTGCATTTGTATAATATATATATATGATGTTCACAAATTTATCGCATGATATTACATATGAAAAGTGAACGTATTTCGTAATATTTAATACTTTTTTTTTTATGTGATTTTTTAATACATTTATTTAAGAAAAAGCACAGTAATTCAAGACAGGTTTGTGCTAGCGTTTTAAAGTTTGTATCAATCGTTTTCTAATTAAAAATGACATAAGAAATGATTATTCATGTAATAAATACTATTGAAGGTTCCGATTTTTTGATAATTTTTTTCACTCGAAAATTGGGGGGGGGGGGGGAGAAGTCTTCCTAACATTTGATTACGTTTTTAAAATCAAGAGACTTATAGTAATCACTGATTGTAGTTTTTGTATCAAATTTCGTTGAAATCGCACCATTCGTTTGTGAGATATCGTCTCCACGGACACACACACACCTATCATCTGGTAAAAAGTGTTTGTTTTACAATATGGACTCCTTTGGATAACTAATGTAATTTTTCCATAATGAGAGAAAGTGAAACACCTATAATAAGCCCTCCCTTCCTTTTCCGTGTAAAAATGCAGTTTTTAAGGAGCGCCTTGAAAAAGTGGATTTTCAAAATTCGATGGTTAATGTATGACTTTTCGAATAAGTTGAGTAAAAAATAATGCCCCAAATAACTGTATAGAAATTAAATAAGGTCGGATTGAAATGATATGCATTCCTTTTCAATTTATTTTTCATCTTAATCAATAGCTCATAAAATTATAAGTAATATTTTTTCAAAATTTTATTCGGAAATTGGGGGAGGGGGGGAGGAGTTTAATTCGGTTATGTCCACGATACCACAAGTGTACAAAGTTTCACTCTACTGGAATTACTTAAGAACTTTACATATTTTCGCTGCTGTTTACCGAAGCAAAAATATTTTAGCTAAATGAGTATTTTTTTAACCCCGTCGAAAAAAGACGCCAAAGGATTCTGAAAGAAGAAAATACGCCAAAGAAAAATAAGTGTGTGCCAAACGATCATTAAACATACAACCCTTCAACCGCAAGGCCTCCCGCAGAAACGACGGAAAATGTTTCCCTGCGTTCACCACCACATACAGGGAAACTTAAAGCTCGTCCTTTGATAAATTCCGCTGTCTGGTAACAATACTCCTGGTGTGTGGCGGGCTTAAGAATTTTGCTGGTGTTAAAATAAAAATATATGGAACAAATAAACTTTACAGTAAAATTTAATTTTATTTAATTTTTAATTTATTAACAATCTATTTTAACAAGTTGAAGAAAGTACTCAGAAAAGTACAAACAAGAAAGTACAAAGTTTACCCGCATTATCCGAATCAACAATGATTTTATTTTTTTACATTTCAAAAGCATTAAAATTTTATTGTTGTTGACAATTCCGCTGTTCAAATACTTTTTCACTCAATATTCAAATGGACTAGACTAATTTTTCTTTTTAAATGCAAAGGTTAGATGAAAAGCTGATAATCACAACCATAAATTTTGAAATTTCATAATGTTAGACAAATTATTGAGATCATAATGCTAAAAAAACTGGATATTACCAATAGAAATATGGATATTAACAATAGAAAATAATTGAAATACAGTAAAGTACTGACATTAAATATTTATCAATGAATATTTAATGTCAGCAAAGTACTGTAATTTTTACTTATTTCATTGTAAAATTTTAGCTTTTAACAGAATGAAAATAAGTTCATTTCTTAACGAAACATCTGTATGCTAAAACAATTTGTAATGACAACTCAACAGATTAAAACTGATATATATTTTTTAAATTAATTGTGCATGGTATAGTTGTCAATATGGGTCATAGGCGTAGGCAGGAGGTAGGGAGCCCCGCCCCCCATTGAGAGAAATTTTTCATCAGTTTTTTTATAAGGTCCATATTAGAAAACGGAATTCAGCACTGTAATTCTCGTATCCCCCATTCGACCTTCCGTCTCTCCCGACTCCATTTTGATATGTTAGTTACCAAGGTACTTTAAACATACTCATGGTCGGACCCATGGACTGGGGAGGGGGGGGGGAGGGTCGAAAAAGTACGCCCATGTGGATGTGAGTGCTAATTTTTTATGTTGTGAAGGGCAATTATTGTATTTATTTTATTATTGTATAATTTAATGCCAGCAGAACAGTACAGTTTGACAGTAGAACTTTTATATATAACACTTCAGTTTATGTTATACAAAACAATTTAAATTTCTATTCTTTTTAATGTTATTTTATTTTTGACATATATGTTTTTTTGCATATTTAAAGTGTGTGATATTTTTTTTATGCTAATTCAAAACTTGCATCACATTAGCAATCACGACTCACTTACGAGTAAAATGCCAATTGCCACAGTAAACCAAATTAATGATGATGGGGGTAAACTTTATTTTGTTAGTTGAATATTCAGTTTTTTTAAACAATACATTCTAAAACATACTTTGGAACTGGCATTCGTTTCAGGTATGAAATTGTTTAGTTAAAAAAGATAAAATTTAGTTAAAAATTAGATTTTGAAGAGAACAAACAAACTAACCGTTTTCATGAAATAGCCCGCAAAAATCTAAAAGAAAAGACAACGTATACTCAAATATATTAAATGCTTGTTTTATACGTAATTTTTGACGAAAAAAATAAGGCCAACTCCATTACTCTAGGACTAACCGTTCTCGAGATATTTGAGATTTTTCGCATTTTTGTTATGCCATTTAAGTTGGAAAAATGTGCATTTATCAAATAAAAACAAAAATTGAATTAAAAATACAAATTTAGTGTTATTTTATGGAATTAAACTCAGTGAATTATTAAAGGAGTATGCAGCGAAAATCATGTGCTGCCCACATCAGATTTTTACATTCCCTGCAATACATGGTAATGTATTTGAAATTTATTGGAATCATGTCGAAAATCGCAACTCGAGTTTTCGGCAGATCTATACATTTTGGATCCTCTAGAATACGAGAAAATCATTTTTAGCGTGACGTCTGTGTGTGTGTGTCTGCCTGTCTGTCTGTCTATGCAATGTATATATCCACTGTAACTGAAAAACTAATAGAGCGAATTCCATAAAATTCGATAGGTAAGTCACTTGTAAATGGCCCTGGTGCTGATTAGATTTTGGTAGGGTTTTGGTAGGGTAACTTGACCTTTTTTGCGAAATGGCCCGCAAAAATCATATATAGCCACTCTAGTTAAAAAACTAATTAGTCAAATCTTACAAAATTTTGTAGATAAGTCACTAATGACTTATCCTGGAGCTGATTAGATTTTGGCACGATTCGGAAAAAAACTCGTTTTTTGCGAAATGATCCCCACAAACATCGTCAAAATATAAAATTAATTAAGGACTACTATGCTCAAATGTATTAATTAAATGCTTATTTTATACATATTTTTTGACAATGAAAAGAATAAGAACCCCATTACTTTAAGTCTAGCCGTTCTCGAGTTATGTTGCCTTTTCGCATATTCGCTACGCCGCTTTTGAAAACACTTTGAAAACGAAATTTCAATTCAAAGTGCAAATTTAGCATCATTTTAAATAATTATGCATGTTATTTTGTGGAATAAAATTCAATTTAATGAGTTATTGAAGAAATAAAAAGAAAATAAATTCGAGTCTGTAGGGAAAGTCATGTGCTGCCCACATCAGATTTTTCGTATTCTAGAGGTCCCAAAACGTGTAGATCCGTCAAAAACTCGAGTTCCGATTTTCGACATGATTCCAATACTTTCCTCATACATTACCATGTATTGTAAGAAAAGTAAAAAATAATTAGATGACTTTTCAGATTGTTTTAAAAATATAATTTTAGTTTTAAGAAATTTTTTTCAGTGACGTCAAAATTCCTTCAAATATCATTATATATAATAAGATCGAGATATATCGAGAGTAATAATTAAGTGGTATCCTTTATTAAATTAAATTTTAAACTGAATAATATATTGGCAAACTGAAAAATGAAGCATCCTTTTTTGAATTTCATGATATTGGGAATAAATTCGATAAATTTCAATCTTATATTTAAAAACTAAATATATACTTTGATCTTTTAATTGAAACTTGAATATATATTTAATATTTATATTTTGAATGGAATTTTTATTTGTATATTTCATTTGTTCGAAGTTCTTGATAAGCATAACTTTTGATTTCTGATTTAATCTGTTAGTGCTATTTTAAATATAATTTATATTGTTTCAGTTATTTTTTATGATTTTGCCCTTCTACGAAATTTATATAATAATCAAAATTTTTCTTTGCTTGAAATCAGTCTATATTCTAAAATTTATATCACAGGACTGCATTTTGTTTGTAACATATTGTTAAATTATGCATTTGTTAAATCTCTTGATGTGCAATTTTGGCAGCTATTGATTTAAGCTGTATGACGGACATTTGCGAAATATGTCGAACCAATATATTCTCATTCAAAATAGTTTTATAGTATCCAATCACTTTCTGTTAGCAAAAATGTTGTTTAAAAATGTATAGTTTAATTTTATGACCCTAAAGAAAGACTTTAAAGAAAATTTGTCTAGCTCGTTGATGAAAAATATGTGAATGATAACATATTAATTGTTTTACCGAAAACTCAAGTTTCTCTTCAGCCCACATTTTAACCTATAAAACAAAACAATAGATACCGTACTTCGGGCAGGTACTGTTGCTAAGAATCACTATGAGTCACGATGAATTATAAGACATTGCAATACTTATTAATCACATGTATCGGCATCGCGCATGCACTTGTGAAACTAAATATGTTCAACACCATACGTACGCACAGTCACCCATATAAAAAAGTAATACTTTAAATAATTTTTGTTTTAATCTTACTATCGACCGAACTTTCATTTAAAATTAATTTTTCAAATAGATCAATTTAGTTTACTACAGTTCACTCATCTCACTGTCTTATAGGGATAAAATAGGGTACTTGATCCTAATAAATATATATTGTGTTTTATATATCAATCTTTTTAAAAGCGTAAGCTGGGATATTGGAAAAGTAATTTCTGACTACGAAAACAAGAAATAAACTCCATTTTCTTAGGACTAATTTTTCTCTAGATATATTTTAGTTTTTCACATATTTACAGCGCCAATCACATATTTACATCCAATTGCCGAATGAAAGCAAAAATTTAAGTAATACGCCTAATTAAGTGTCATTTCAAATAATTATCCTTGTTATTTTGTGCAATTTAATTCAATTTACTGAATTATGAAAGAAAGAAAGAGAAAATTAATTTTAGTCTATAGGAAAAATCATGTGCTGCCCACATCAGATTTTTTAAATATTTGGTAGATAATGTAATTTTAATTTTTAGGTATAAAGTATGTAACAGTATCATAAAAAAAAAATTGTAATAAAGTTTAATTTAGAAGTAAAGCTGGGTGTGAAAATACTGTTATACATCCTTAAATTGTTAAATTTTATACACTTAATTATTACATGCACAATTATTAACGAATATTTATTTTTATTTTATTTAGGCAGCTTCTTCTCGTAAATGTATAGAACCGAGCGTTTCTGAACCATCTTCAAATTTGTTGAAAAAGTCAGAGAAGCCACAAAATGCCAATAATGCGGAAGTTGATATATCTAAAGGTCCACAAATTCAAACTACAAGTGAAAAATGTCCCTTGATCTCAGAGACGAGGAATTTAAGTAACAAAATATTTGCTCGGGATAATGAAGAATTGAGCTTGGTAAAACCTTTCGAACCAAATGTTGATTCCAATAATGAGGAAATTGAAATATTAAAAGTTCCACAAACCCAAACTATAACAATTGGAGAAGGTTCCTCGATCTCAGAGACGATCAATTTAAATAACAGAGCATTTGCTCCGGATAATGAAGGATCGAGGAGAATGGCAATGGCAAAACATTTTGAAACAAGTATTAAAACAAATGATGGAAGCAACGAGAACATCCAGCATTTATCTGAGCTCCTTGAAAAACAAGGATCTCCCCTAAACGGAATTAAACAAGCAAAGCCCTCTTAAAACATCCGAATGGCTGAGATGTGTTGGAAAAATTGGATTCATTTTAGAAAACATGGAGGAGCTGAAAATCATTAAAGATGCAGCAGTACTATCAAATTTTCCAAACGTTGAGCAAATGTTTCATTCTAGTCAAAGTATTATTGAAAAAATTCAATCAACCTGCAGCACAGTTCTTCAAGATATCAATGAGGTTTTAAGACAAATTAATGAAGTTGGCAAAGATATCTCTCTAAAAATATGTTCTGAAACTGTCCAGCATGATCCTGGACAAAGACCAGAACATCTGAGCGATTATTAGTAGTAAAGGAACAGGCATTCAACCCCAATCCGGATCTGCGGATCCGAGCTGACGTCATCCCCGATGACGTCATCGGCTTATCTTATCGGATGACGTCATCGGCTTATCTTATCGGATGACGTCATCGGCTTATCTTATCAGATAAGCTTATCTTATCGGATGACGTCATCGGCTTATCTTATCGGATGACTCACCCGATACGATTATCGGATGACGTCATGTACTGACACAGACAGTGGGGTTGTAGAAGAACTTGGAGGCCATCTTGGAAATTTTGGTGGCGCCCTCTATGGGCAGGTTTGAGAACTGTGTTGGCTAAAAGGAAAGAATTGGTTCTGGACTGAGCTGGATTCGATCTGGGGACCTCTTGCATCGTAGGACAGTGCTTTATCCAGTATACAGTTTGAGACTTGTAAGCAAATGGTGAATGAATGATATCTTCACTGCGAAAGGAGTTGGGGACTTAGAATATTTTCTGAACTTCTACGAGGGGATGGTGCGAGAGAATTAAGATTTTAATTAATTTTTAATAAATAAATAACATGTATTATAAAAAAAAAATGGAATATAGTCATGATTGAATTTTAATAAAAGGATTATTTTTTTAATGATTGGGTAATTATTGTTTTTATGGAATGTTTAGGAAAGTGTTTGAAGATATTTACAAAATTTTAGATGGCGGCCATCTTGGAAATTTTGGTGGCGCCCTCTATTGGCACTTGAATGAAATAATGAATGATGTCTTCCTTGCGAAAGGAGTTGGGTACTTAGAATATTTTCTGAACTTCTACGAGGGGATGTTTCGAGTGAATTAAAATTTTAATTAATTTTTAATAAATGAATAAAATATATTATGAAAAAAAAAATGGAATATAGTCATAATTGAATTTTAATAAGAGGATTATTTTTTTAATGAATGGGTAATTATTGTTTTTATGAAATGTTTTGGAAAATGCTTGAAGACATTTACGACGGTGATGGCGCTCTCTATTGGCACTTGAATGTAATAATGAATGATGTCTTCCCTGCGAAAGGGGTTGGGGACTTAGAATATTTTCTGAACTTCTGCGATGGGATGGTGCGAATGAATTAAGATTTTAATTAATTTTTAATAAATGAATAAAATATATTATGAAAAAAAAAATGGAATATAGTCATAATTGAATTTTAATAAGAGGATTATTTTTTTAATGAATGGGTAATTATTGTTTTTATGAAATGTTTTGGAAAATGCTTGAAGACATTTACGACGGTGATGGCGCTCTCTATTGGCACTTGAATGTAATAATGAATGATGTCTTCCCTGCGAAAGGGGTTGGGGACTTAGAATATTTTCTGAACTTCTGCGATGGGATGGTGCGAATGAATTAAGATTTTAATTAATTTTTAATAAATGAATAAAATATATTATGAAAAAAAAAATGGAATATAGTCATAATTGAATTTTAATAAGAGGATTATTTTTTTAATGAATGGGTAATTATTGTTTTTATGAAATGTTTTGGAAAATGCTTGAAGACATTTACGACGGTGATGGCGCTCTCTATTGGCACTTGAATGTAATAATGAATGATGTCTTCCCTGCGAAAGGGGTTGGGGACTTAGAATATTTTCTGAACTTCTGCGATGGGATGGTGCGAATGAATTAAGATTTTAATTAATTTTTAATAAATGAATAAAATATATTATGAAAAAAAAAATGGAATATAGTCATAATTGAATTTTAATAAGAGGATTATTTTTTTAATGAATGGGTAATTATTGTTTTTATGAAATGTTTTGGAAAATGCTTGAAGACATTTACGAAGGTGATGGCGCTCTCTATTGGCACTTGAATGTAATAATGAATGATGTCTTCCCTGCGAAAGGGGTTGGGGACTTGGAATATTTTCTGAACTTCTGCGATGGGATGGTGCGAATGAATTAAGATTTTAATTAATTTTTAATAAATGAATAAAATATATTATGAAAAAAAAAATGGAATATAGTCATAATTGAATTTTAATAAGAGGATTATTTTTTTAATGAATGGGTAATTATTGTTTTTATGAAATGTTTTGGAAAATGCTTGAAGACATTTACGACGGTGATGGCGCTCTCTATTGGCACTTGAATGTAATAATGAATGATGTCTTCCCTGCGAAAGGGGTTGGGGACTTAGAATATTTTCTGAACTTCTGCGATGGGATGGTGCGAATGAATTAAGATTTTAATTAATTTTTAATAAATGAATAAAATATATTATGAAAAAAAAAATGGAATATAGTCATAATTGAATTTTAATAAGAGGATTATTTTTTTAATGAATGGGTAATTATTGTTTTTATGAAATGTTTTGGAAAATGCTTGAAGACATTTACGAAGGTGATGGCGCTCTCTATTGGCACTTGAATGTAATAATGAATGATGTCTTCCCTGCGAAAGGGGTTGGGGACTTAGAATATTTTCTGAACTTCTGCGATGGGATGGTGCGAATGAATTAAGATTTTAATTAATTTTTAATAAATGAATAAAATATATTATGAAAAAAAAAATGGAATATAGTCATAATTGAATTTTAATAAGAGGATTATTTTTTTAATGAATGGGTAATTATTGTTTTTATGAAATGTTTTGGAAAATGCTTGAAGACATTTACGACGGTGATGGCGCTCTCTATTGGCACTTGAATGTAATAATGAATGATGTCTTCCCTGCGAAAGGGGTTGGGGACTTAGAATATTTTCTGAACTTCTGCGATGGGATGGTGCGAATGAATTAAGATTTTAATTAATTTTTAATAAATGAATAAAATATATTATGAAAAAAAAAATGGAATATAGTCATAATTGAATTTTAATAAGAGGATTATTTTTTTAATGAATGGGTAATTATTGTTTTTATGAAATGTTTTGGAAAATGCTTGAAGACATTTACGAAGGTGATGGCGCTCTCTATTGGCACTTGAATGTAATAATGAATGATGTCTTCCCTGCGAAAGGGGTTGGGGACTTAGAATATTTTCTGAACTTCTGCGATGGGATGGTGCGAATGAATTAAGATTTTAATTAATTTTTAATAAATGAATAAAATATATTATGAAAAAAAAAATGGAATATAGTCATAATTGAATTTTAATAAGAGGATTATTTTTTTAATGAATGGGTAATTATTGTTTTTATGAAATGTTTTGGAAAATGCTTGAAGACATTTACGAAGGTGATGGCGCTCTCTATTGGCACTTGAATGTAATAATGAATGATGTCTTCCCTGCGAAAGGGGTTGGGGACTTAGAATATTTTCTGAACTTCTGCGATGGGATGGTGCGAATGAATTAAGATTTTAATTAATTTTTAATAAATGAATAAAATATATTATGAAAAAAAAAATTGAATATAGTCATAATTGAATTTTAATAAGAGGATTATTTTTTTAATGAATGGGTAATTATTGTTTTTATGAAATGTTTTGGAAAATGCTTGAAGACATTTACGAAGGTGATGGCGCTCTCTATTTGCACTTGAATGTAATAATGAATGATGTCTTCCCTGCGAAAGGGGTTGGGGACTTAGAATATTTTCTGAACTTCTGCGATGGGATGGTGCGAATGAATTAAGATTTTAATTAATTTTTAATAAATGAATAAAATATATTATGAAAAAAAAAATTGAATATAGTCATAATTGAATTTTAATAAGAGGATTATTTTTTTAATGAATGGGTAATTATTGTTTTTATGAAATGTTTTGGAAAATGCTTGAAGACATTTACGACGGTGATGGCGCTCTCTATTGGCACTTGAATGTAATAATGAATGATGTCTTCCCTGCGAAAGGGGTTGGGGACTTAGAATATTTTCTGAACTTCTGCGATGGGATGGTGCGAATGAATTAAGATTTTAATTAATTTTTAATAAATGAATAAAATATATTATGAAAAAAAAAAATTGAATATAGTCATAATTGAATTTTAATAAGAGGATTATTTTTTTAATGAATGGGTAATTATTGTTTTTATGAAATGTTTTGGAAAATGCTTGAAGACATTTACGACGGTGATGGCGCTCTCTATTGGCACTTGAATGTAATAATGAATGATGTCTTCCCTGCGAAAGGGGTTGGGGACTTAGAATATTTTCTGAACTTCTGCGATGGGATGGTGCGAATGAATTAAGATTTTAATTAATTTTTAATAAATGAATAAAATATATTATGAAAAAAAAAATTGAATATAGTCATAATTGAATTTTAATAAGAGGATTATTTTTTTAATGAATGGGTAATTATTGTTTTTATGAAATGTTTTGGAAAATGCTTGAAGACATTTACGAAGGTGATGGCGCTCTCTATTGGCACTTGAATGTAATAATGAATGATGTCTTCCCTGCGAAAGGGGTTGGGGACTTAGAATATTTTCTGAACTTCTGCGATGGGATGGTGCGAATGAATTAAGATTTTAATTAATTTTTAATAAATGAATAAAATATATTATGAAAAAAAAAATTGAATATAGTCATAATTGAATTTTAATAAGAGGATTATTTTTTTAATGAATGGGTAATTATTGTTTTTATGAAATGTTTTGGAAAATGCTTGAAGACATTTACGACGGTGATGGCGCTCTCTATTGGCACTTGAATGTAATAATGAATGATGTCTTCCCTGCGAAAGGGGTTGGGGACTTAGAATATTTTCTGAACTTCTGCGATGGGATGGTGCGAATGAATTAAGATTTTAATTAATTTTTAATAAATGAATAAAATATATTATGAAAAAAAAAATTGAATATAGTCATAATTGAATTTTAATAAGAGGATTATTTTTTTAATGAATGGGTAATTATTGTTTTTATGAAATGTTTTGGAAAATGCTTGAAGACATTTACGACGGTGATGGCGCTCTCTATTGGCACTTGAATGTAATAATGAATGATGTCTTCCCTGCGAAAGGGGTTGGGGACTTAGAATATTTTCTGAACTTCTGCGATGGGATGGTGCGAATGAATTAAGATTTTAATTAATTTTTAATAAATGAATAAAATATATTATGAAAAAAAAAATGGAATATAGTCATAATTGAATTTTAATAAGAGGATTATTTTTTTAATGAATGGGTAATTATTGTTTTTATGAAATGTTTTGGAAAATGCTTGAAGACATTTACGACGGTGATGGCGCTCTCTATTGGCACTTGAATGTAATAATGAATGATGTCTTCCCTGCGAAAGGGGTTGGGGACTTAGAATATTTTCTGAACTTCTGCGATGGGATGGTGCGAATGAATTAAGATTTTAATTAATTTTTAATAAATGAATAAAATATATTATGAAAAAAAAAATGGAATATAGTCATAATTGAATTTTAATAAGAGGATTATTTTTTTAATGAATGGGTAATTATTGTTTTTATGAAATGTTTTGGAAAATGCTTGAAGACATTTACGAAGGTGATGGCGCTCTCTATTGGCACTTGAATGTAATAATGAATGATGTCTTCCCTGCGAAAGGGGTTGGGGACTTAGAATATTTTCTGAACTTCTGCGATGGGATGGTGCGAATGAATTAAGATTTTAATTAATTTTTAATAAATGAATAAAATATATTATGAAAAAAAAAATTGAATATAGTCATAATTGAATTTTAATAAGAGGATTATTTTTTTAATGAATGGGTAATTATTGTTTTTATGAAATGTTTTGGAAAATGCTTGAAGACATTTACGAAGGTGATGGCGCTCTCTATTGGCACTTGAATGTAATAATGAATGATGTCTTCCCTGCGAAAGGGGTTGGGGACTTAGAATATTTTCTGAACTTCTGCGATGGGATGGTGCGAATGAATTAAGATTTTAATTAATTTTTAATAAATGAATAAAATATATTATGAAAAAAAAAATGGAATATAGTCATAATTGAATTTTAATAAGAGGATTATTTTTTTAATGAATGGGTAATTATTGTTTTTATGAAATGTTTTGGAAAATGCTTGAAGACATTTACGACGGTGATGGCGCTCTCTATTGGCACTTGAATGTAATAATGAATGATGTCTTCCCTGCGAAAGGGGTTGGGGACTTAGAATATTTTCTGAACTTCTGCGATGGGATGGTGCGAATGAATTAAGATTTTAATTAATTTTTAATAAATGAATAAAATATATTATGAAAAAAAAAATGGAATATAGTCATAATTGAATTTTAATAAGAGGATTATTTTTTTAATGATTGGATAATTATTGTTTTTATGAAATGTTTTGGAAAAATGCTTGAAGACATTTACGAAAGTTTTGATGGCGCCATCTATTGACACTTGAATAAAATACATGCGACGAATAATAATAGAATTAATTTCGAGTGAGGTTTTTGTGTTCTTTTAATTAGCTAGTCGGACGAGGACTTAATAATTTTAGCTTCACGCTTATACATGTTTTAATGAATGAAGCTAATTTTTTTTTACGTTGGCCGTTCATCAGAATTTTAAGGACGGGGTGTGTGTTTTTGAATTTTATTAATTTTAATGAAATGATTTTTGGGGTGTTTTTGAATGAAGGAATGGGGGACTCCATAGTGAACTAGAATATTGCATTTTTGTTGTTACCACAAGTTTGGGAACAGGATTTGACCCTTTTAGAAGAGGTGTATCAGCCAAGATTTATGTTTTAAAAGCCTGTGAGATTTTAGGGATAGGTTATACTACTCGCTGAACACGTTTCGACAATTTTTTCAGCTAACAAGAATGCATTCATGGAGTTCTGCGATGAATTTCCTGGCAATATAGTAAAAGTACTATGCATGATTTTTTTTACATCCTTTTAAAATTTTACATGCTACTAAACACGAATTGACTATTTTTTTTTTTTTTTTTTTTTTTTCTGTGGCCCATAAATTTTTCACAAACTCATTCCTGAAAGAAACGTGATTAATACACATCATTAAAAAAACTTACTTTTTACACTTACCATGACTCTCACTGCTGAAAAACAAAACATACATTAAAAATTATAATACCAGAAACTTGTTAAATAATACACATTGATAGTAACAAATATTTATTTTTTTTTTTTTTTAGGTTTAAGCCCACCATCCACCCGGTGTCTTCGCACCGCCTCAAACCTTGTACATTTTTTTTTTAAATTTTCTTTTCAATTAAATAAATCTAACAGCATATACGACTATTACAATAACGAAATGATTTTTTTTTCTTTTTATAAAAATAATAATGAAAATTGGTACTCACATCTGACGTCTTCGCAGCTTCGCGTCCACGCTGCAAATGGGACATATGCACTCATTACGCTATTAAGAATTAGATCTTATCTATAATGACGTCAGCAGTATGAGGTGTTGCCACCTATTTTTTCTAATAATATATTTTAATAGTTGGATACTTCAAGGGTCTGATTTGCTACACGTAATCTGAAATACATCATTTTAATGATATTGTGCATTGAATATGATTTGGCCATTTTTAAAGTGGTGGATGTAATTGAAATATCGAAGTTTAGAATTTAACAAGCTAACGAATCGAATATTTTCACCCACAAAACTTTACCTTTAAGTTTAAATAAAATAAAAGCCAGTGAATATCATTTGACCATTTTAACAATGAAGGGTATAATTTTTACTACCATTATAGAACTTAGAAGTGAGTGTACAGTTTCGATTATTTTTACAGGACACCAACACATTTTAAAATCTATTGAATAGGAATAGACCATTTTGCATATACATGTACCTAGATTTCAACACTCAGTATTAAAACCTGCTAAACATGAAACGTGTAAGTATTGTGTGAGATTTTATCGCACTAACTTTTAAACTTTTTAAATTTTTAAAAATGTCCGAAATAGTTGTATTTCATCGGTAGACATAAATTGTATGAAGTACATTTTTTTGAAAAAATATATGTTTCGACAGCTTTTAAAATAGATTTCTACAGTTGTACACTACGATTCTAGAATTTTCTAAATACGAATCGACTGTTTTAACTACCAATGGTGTTTTTACCGATGCAAATATTTACAACACAAATATTTCGATGAAACCGAACTTAGTTGAAGCTTCTAAGTATGAATATTTAGAATCATTTCATATAATTCTTATATTCACACTGAAAATAGTTAACAAAATTAGAACTCACGGAGCGACATCTTTACAGCTTACCGTCAACACTCCAAATGAGACACACGCACTCATTACATTATTAAAAATTAGATCTTATCTATAATGACGTCATTATGTTGACGTGTTGCCACCAGGCAGTTATTCTTTCTTAATTATAGCGCATTGTATACGATTTAACCATTTTTAAAGTGATGGATGTACTTTTAGCACCGAAGTTTAGAATTTAACAAGCTAAGGAACACGAATCGAGCATTTTTACAGACATGAGCGTATTTTACTATTTTACCGAATTGTATGCTTCTTAGCGTATGTTTGATGAACTAGGATTTTTTTTTTTTTATTTTTTTTTTTTAAATCTTACTCAAGGTCTAAGACTCCTTTATCGCTTAAAATTTTGGCATTTAAATTAAATTTAGCAAAAATTACTCGACACATAGTGCATGTTCGAGGAAATAGAAGTATGTTTTTTTTTTTTTTTTTCGATATTCCAAGAGGTCTATGAGCCTAAAATTTCATGATTTTAGTAAATTGTTTGGTTCTTAGCATATGTTTGGCGAACTAAGAATGAATTTTTTAATGTTCCATAAGCCGTACGACTCCTTCAACGCATAAAATTATGATATTTTAATAAAATTTGCAAAAACTGCACAATACTTAGTGGATAATTACTGAATAAGAGATATGTTTTTAATGTTACAGCAACATCTAAAGCCCCTTAAATCGGTATATTTTTAAAACTGTCATGAATTTTAGGGGAATAGAATATCACTTAACGATTTTTTTTTAAGGCCTTGCGATTGTCAACATTGAATTTAAATGAAAGACTGACCCTCTAGGCCAAGTGTAGTACATTGTAATAATATTAAAATATGAAAGATATGCATTTAACTCTTTAAAAGAAACATGTAAAGAGTTTTGATATCTTAATACGAGACATTATTGACATGCACATAGAAATGTCATGATCTCGCGGGTGTAGGCGCACCATAAAATCATTCAATTCATAATGAATGTCCACATTTGAATGTACATATTTAACAACACCTGGAAAATAATTGAATGTATAGATACATAACCTACGAGCACATAGCATTTTTAAATAAAACGTGTTAAAAATGCGTTGATGAACGTAAATAAGGAGTTCAGTTTGAAAGATAAAAATCCGTTTAATGAATCTATTCTTCATAAAATACACATTAAGCATTATTTGTTGCACATTTAATCAAACAAGTTAAAATAATTTCCTTATCGCACATTCATAGTCCTCTGATTTAAATGACTTGAAAAAATTTCGATCATACCAGTAAAAGACTTCTTCACCACGCAACAAAACTTTCTTTGCTATGTTATTAATGTCAAGATTTAGAAGTACCTGTTCAGCCACTCTGTTGTACATTTCTAATGGAGTACTGTAAAGACATTCGTGGTAACTTTGTTCTTCAATTTGACTAACACAGCCAACACATTTGAAAAGTTTTCTTACATGATACATCAAGCTCTCATGAATACAAGAGATTAATTGTTCGAATGCATAATTTTTGTCACAAATAACTGATGGTAGAAAAGTTATCCTGTCCTTTATTTTTAATATTTGAGCAGGAAGCCACTCTAGAAATATACTTTCTCGAAGTTCCATACTAATGTTGTTGACACAATTCAGTAAACATGCTATTTGATTTTTATCTAAGGTAATATGACACTGCGTTAGACAAAATTTTGAATCATATAATTGAATTATCTTCTGTAAATGAAGTTTTCCATTGTCATTGAAACAGAACAACTCATTGCGGCTGACGAAAGAGGTATCTGCATATAGACTATTGAACGACCACAATTTTTGTGAAAATTCACTCCAAGTAGCAGGTGACAATGTAACCCATTCGCGCGTAGGCACTAGTTCATTTCGTTCGTTAGAGATATATCTCCATATATACACTTTTAACTTCTCATGGCGAAGTTTCAAATATACATAGACACCAGAACCTAAATGCCAACGACGGAGTGCATCCTGCACGGAATCTGAAGAAGTAAATTCAGTCGAAACAGATTCTGTAGTGGCGGCTAACACTCCGCTGTGTGTTAGAGCACAAGAAAGCAGTTCTTGAGATGAGTTTCCGACCTCGGTGAGGACTTGTGAATCGGCAGTGGTAGATGTTTCTGCTGGGGGTGTGGAAGACATAAGATAGCTGTCTAACCAATCCGCCACAAAGTTTGATGAAGGTGAATTAATCACATTTGAGACGATATCCACAGATTTTGTTTCATCTAGGGCAGGAACCGACAACTCCACACTATTTCCACTAGAAATTAACTGTTCGAGTGATGGCATACTTTGAATTTTAGTCATTACTTGCAGATAATAACATCCAAGTACCACATTCACAGTATAAGATTTATTTTTAAAACACTATGATCTTAAAATACTATAAATTTGTCGCAGCTATGAACGAACCGAACCTATCCACGCAACGTCCAAGGTTGAAATGGCTTATCGGGCCACGTCATAAGACTAATCACGTAACCCGATAAGCCATTTCAACCTTGGACGTTGCGTGGATAGGTTCGGTTCGTTCATAGCTGCGACAAATTTATAGTATTTTAAGATCATAGTGTTTTAAAAATAAATCTTATACTGTGAATGTGGTACTTGGATGTTATTATCTGCAAGTAATGACTAAAATTCAAAGTATGCCATCACTCGAACAGTTAATTTCTAGTGGAAATAGTGTGGAGTTGTCGGTTCCTGCCCTAGATGAAACAAAATCTGTGGATATCGTCTCAAATGTGATTAATTCACCTTCATCAAACTTTGTGGCGGATTGGTTAGACAGCTATCTTATGTCTTCCACACCCCCAGCAGAAACATCTACCACTGCCGATTCACAAGTCCTCACCGAGGTCGGAAACTCATCTCAAGAACTGCTTTCTTGTGCTCTAACACACAGCGGAGTGATAGCCGCCACTACAGAATCTGTTTCGACTGAATTTACTTCTTCAGATTCCGTGCAGGATGCACTCCGTCGTTGGCATTTAGGTTCTGGTGTCTATGTATATTTGAAACTTCGCCATGAGAAGTTAAAAGTGTATATATGGAGATATATCTCTAACGAACGAAATGAACTAGTGCCTACGCGCGAATGGGTTACATTGTCACCTGCTACTTGGAGTGAATTTTCACAAAAATTGTGGTAGTTCAATAGTCTATATGCAGATACCTCTTTCGTCAGCCGCAATGAGTTGTTCTGTTTCAATGACAATGGAAAACTTCATTTACAGAAGATAATTCAATTATATGATTCAAAATTTTGTCTAACGCAGTGTCATATTACCTTAGATAAAAATCAAATAGCATGTTTACTGAATTGTGTCAACAACATTAGTATGGAACTTCGAGAAAGTATATTTCTAGAGTGGCTTCCTGCTCAAATATTAAAAATAAAGGACAGGATAACTTTTCTACCATCAGTTATTTGTGACAAAAATTATGCATTCGAACAATTAATCTCTTGTATTCATGAGAGCTTGATGTATCATGTAAGAAAACTTTTCAAATGTGTTGGCTGTGTTAGTCAAATTGAAGAACAAAGTTACCACGAATGTCTTTACAGTACTCCATTAGAAATGTACAACAGAGTGGCTGAACAGGTACTTCTAAATCTTGACATTAATAACATAGCAAAGAAAGTTTTGTTGCGTGGTGAAGAAGTCTTTTACTGGTATGATCGAAATTTTTTCAAGTCATTTAAATCAGAGGACTATGAATGTGCGATAAGGAAATTATTTTAACTTGTTTGATTAAATGTGCAACAAATAATGCTTAATGTGTATTTTATGAAGAATAGATTCATTAAACGGATTTTTATCTTTCAAACTGAACTCCTTATTTACGTTCATCAACGCATTTTTAACACGTTTTATTTAAAAATGCTATGTGCTCGTAGGTTATGTATCTATACATTCAATTATTTTCCAGGTGTTGTTAAATATGTACATTCAAATGTGGACATTCATTATGAATTGAATGATTTTATGGTGCGCCTACACCCGCGAGATCATGACATTTCTATGTGCATGTCAATAATGTCTCGTATTAAGATATCAAAACTCTTTACATGTTTCTTTTAAAGAGTTAAATGCATATCTTTCATATTTTAATATTATTACAATGTACTACACTTGGCCTAGAGGGTCAGTCTTTCATTTAAATTCAATGTTGACAATCGCAAGGCCTTAAAAAAAAATCGTTAAGTGATATTCTATTCCCCTAAAATTCATGACAGTTTTAAAAATATACCGATTTAAGGGGCTTTAGATGTTGCTGTAACATTAAAAACATATCTCTTATTCAGTAATTATCCACTAAGTATTGTGCAGTTTTTGCAAATTTTATTAAAATATCATAATTTTATGCGTTGAAGGAGTCGTACGGCTTATGGAACATTAAAAAATTCATTCTTAGTTCCCCAAACATATGCTAAGAACCAAACAATTTACTAAAATCATGAAATTTTAGGCTCATAGACCTCTTGGAATATCGAAAAAAAAAAAAAAAAACATACTTCTATTTCCTCGAACATGCACTATGTGTCGAGTAATTTTTGCTAAATTTAATTTAAATGCCAAAATTTTAAGCGATAAAGGAGTCTTAGACCTTGAGTAAGATTTAAAAAAAAAAATAAAAAAAAAAAATCCTAGTTCATCAAACATACGCTAAGAAGCATACAATTCGGTAAAATAGTAAAATACGCTCATGTCTGTAAAAATGCTCGATTCGTGTTCCTTAGCTTGTTAAATTCTAAACTTCGGTGCTAAAAGTACATCCATCACTTTAAAAATGGTTAAATCGTATACAATGCGCTATAATTAAGAAAGAATAACTGCCTGGTGGCAACACGTCAACATAATGACGTCATTATAGATAAGATCTAATTTTTAATAATGTAATGAGTGCGTGTGTCTCATTTGGAGTGTTGGCGGTAAGCTGTAAAGATGTCGCTCCGTGAGTTCTAATTTTGTTAACTATTTTCAGTGTGAATATAAGAATTATATGAAATGATTCTAAATATTCATACTTAGAAGCTTCAACTAAGTTCGGTTTCATCGAAATATTTGTGTTGTAAATATTTGCATCGGTAAAAACACCATTGGTAGTTAAAACAGTCGATTCGTATTTAGAAAATTCTAGAATCGTAGTGTACAACTGTAGAAATCTATTTTAAAAGCTGTCGAAACATATATTTTTTCAAAAAAATGTACTTCATACAATTTATGTCTACCGATGAAATACAACTATTTCGGACATTTTTAAAAATTTAAAAAGTTTAAAAGTTAGTGCGATAAAATCTCACACAATACTTACACGTTTCATGTTTAGCAGGTTTTAATACTGAGTGTTGAAATCTAGGTACATGTATATGCAAAATGGTCTATTCCTATTCAATAGATTTTAAAATGTGTTGGTGTCCTGTAAAAATAATCGAAACTGTACACTCACTTCTAAGTTCTATAATGGTAGTAAAAATTATACCCTTCATTGTTAAAATGGTCAAATGATATTCACTGGCTTTTATTTTATTTAAACTTAAAGGTAAAGTTTTGTGGGTGAAAATATTCGATTCGTTAGCTTGTTAAATTCTAAACTTCGATATTTCAATTACATCCACCACTTTAAAAATGGCCAAATCATATTCAATGCACAATATCATTAAAATGATGTATTTCAGATTACGTGTAGCAAATCAGACCCTTGAAGTATCCAACTATTAAAATATATTATTAGAAAAAATAGGTGGCAACACCTCATACTGCTGACGTCATTATAGATAAGATCTAATTCTTAATAGCGTAATGAGTGCATATGTCCCATTTGCAGCGTGGACGCGAAGCTGCGAAGACGTCAGATGTGAGTACCAATTTTCATTATTATTTTTATAAAAAGAAAAAAAAATCATTTCGTTATTGTAATAGTCGTATATGCTGTTAGATTTATTTAATTGAAAAGAAAATTTAAAAAAAAAATGTACAAGGTTTGAGGCGGTGCGAAGACACCGGGTGGATGGTGGGCTTAAACCTAAAAAAAAAAAAAAAAATAAATATTTGTTACTATCAATGTGTATTATTTAACAAGTTTCTGGTATTATAATTTTTAATGTATGTTTTGTTTTTCAGCAGTGAGAGTCATGGTAAGTGTAAAAAGTAAGTTTTTTTAATGATGTGTATTAATCACGTTTCTTTCAGGAATGAGTTTGTGAAAAATTTATGGGCCACCGAAAAAAAAAAAAAAAAAAAAAAAAAAATAGTCAATTCGTGTTTAGTAGCATGTAAAATTTTAAAAGGATGTAAAAAAAATCATGCATAGTACTTTTACTATATTGCCAGGAAATTCATCGCAGAACTCCATGAATGCATTCTTGTTAGCTGAAAAAATTGTCGAAACGTGTTCAGCGAGTAGTATAACCTATCCCTAAAATCTCACAGGCTTTTAAAACATAAATCTTGGCTGATACACCTCTTCTAAAAGGGTCAAATCCTGTTCCCAAACTTGTGGTAACAACAAAAATGCAATATTCTAGTTCACTATGGAGTCCCCCATTCCTTCATTCAAAAACACCCCAAAAATCATTTCATTAAAATTAATAAAATTCAATAACACACACCCCGTCCTTAAAATTCTGATGAACGGCCAACGTAAAAAAAAATTAGCTTCATTCATTAAAACATGTATAAGCGTGAAGCTAAAATTATTAAGTCCTCGTCCGACTAGCTAATTAAAAGAACACAAAAACCTCACTCGAAATTAATTCTATTATTATTCGTCGCATGTATTTTATTCAAGTGTCAATAGATGGCGCCATCAAAACTTTCGTAAATGTCTTCAAGCATTTTTCCAAAACATTTCATAAAAACAATAATTATCCAATCATTAAAAAAATAATCCTCTTATTAAAATTCAATTATGACTATATTCAATTTTTTTTTTCATAATATATTTTATTCATTTATTAAAAATTAATTAAAATCTTAATTCATTCGCACCATCCCATCGCAGAAGTTCAGAAAATATTCTAAGTCCCCAACCCCTTTCGCAGGGAAGACATCATTCATTATTACATTCAAGTGCCAATAGAGAGCGCCATCACCGTCGTAAATGTCTTCAAGCATTTTCCAAAACATTTCATAAAAACAATAATTACCCATTCATTAAAAAAATAATCCTCTTATTAAAATTCAATTATGACTATATTCCATTTTTTTCATAATATATTTTATTCATTTATTAAAAATTAATTAAAATTTTAATTCACTCGAAACATCCCCTCGTAGAAGTTCAGAAAATATTCTAAGTACCCAACTCCTTTCGCAAGGAAGACATCATTCATTATTTCATTCAAGTGCCAATAGAGGGCGCCACCAAAATTTCCAAGATGGCCGCCATCTAAAATTTTGTAAATATCTTCAAACACTTTCCTAAACATTCCATAAAAACAATAATTACCCAATCATTAAAAAAATAATCCTTTTATTAAAATTCAATCATGACTATATTCCATTTTTTTTTTATAATACATGTTATTTATTTATTAAAAATTAATTAAAATCTTAATTCTCTCGCACCATCCCCTCGTAGAAGTTCAGAAAATATTCTAAGTCCCCAACTCCTTTCGCAGTGAAGATATCATTCATTCACCATTTGCTTACAAGTCTCAAACTGTATACTGGATAAAGCACTGTCCTACGATGCAAGAGGTCCCCAGATCGAATCCAGCTCAGTCCAGAACCAATTCTTTCCTTTTAGCCAACACAGTTCTCAAACCTGCCCATAGAGGGCGCCACCAAAATTTCCAAGATGGCCTCCAAGTTCTTCTACAACCCCACTGTCTGTGTCAGTACATGACGTCATCCGATAATCGTATCGGGTGAGTCCTCCGATAAGATAAGCCGATGACGTCATCCGATAAGATAAGCTTATCTGATAAGATAAGCCGATGACGTCATCCGATAAGATAAGATAAGCCGATGACGTCATCCGATAAGATAAGCCGATGACGTCATCGGGGATGACGTCAGCTCGGATCCGCAGATCCGGATTGGGGTTGAATGCCTGTTCCTTTACTACTATTATTACAAGACCGCCCTTATTAATGTAGGACCCTGTCAACCAGTATTAACTATTTTCCCGACTAACCGGGATATTTCAATGGGCAAACATGCAAGTTTTACTGCTTGTTGGTACAAAGAATACCCGCATTTAGAATATTCAATTTCTAAAGATGCTGCTTATTGTTTTGTTTGCAATTTATTTTCACGTGATTCTGAAGCTTGGGCAAAGAATGGAGTACGTTCATGGCATAAATTTAAAAGTGTGGGGAAATCAAAATTAGGAAAACTTTCCCAACACTTTTTTTCTGAAGTCCATAATGCATCAATTTCATGCTTTTTTAATTTTGTACACAAATCAAACCATATAGATTATATTTTTGACTCGGAAATGCGTAAAAAGAAAATAGAAAATGAAATTGAAAATAGCAGAAATAGAGAAGCTGTCAGAATTTTGATTGATATATCAAAAACTTTAGCTAGACAAGGAATTGCTTTTCGTGGAGATGGGGATGATTCAAATGGCAATTTTATTCAAATTTCAGATTTATAAGCTAGATATAATCCAGTATTCAAACGTTGGCTTGATGATGCCCCATCTCGTTCTCATCGGGTAGCGTACTTAAGTCCATCTTCCCAAAATGAATTTTTAAGTTTGATAGCGGATGAAATTCGCTCAATTATACTTAATAAAATAAAGCTATCATCTTCCAGAATATTTTCCATTATGGCCGATACCACCCCGGATGTTTCAAATAAAGATATTCTTTCTGTTGTAGCACGAATTACATCTGAAGACGGTCTCCCGGAAGAATACTTGCTAAGCATTTCTGAAGTTCGGGATAAAACTGGAAATGGTATGGCAGATGCCATTTTAAAAATATTGAATGAAAAAGAAATTAATCTGAATAATTTATGCTTTCAAAGCTATGATTTCACTGCATCAATGTCGGGAAATTTTAATGGCACTCAGAGGAAAATAAGTGACAAAATTGGTAGGGAAGTAATTTATATTCCCTGCCAAGCTCACAGAACAAACACAGTTGTAGAACACAGTTGTTCGGGAAGTTATGTGGTAAAAGAGATGTTCAATATACTTGAGCAGCTCAACGTGTTTTTCACATCAAGCACAAAAAGGCATGCCGAACTTTCTGACAATTTGACGAAAATTGAAAATGCGCTCCATCTTAAAAACTTATCTAAAACACGATGGACTGCACGCGCAGAATCCCTTCAAGCAGTTTCTGCTACGTATGAGATTATTGTTGATACGCTAGCATATATGAAAGATGGAGAAAAATTTGATTCCAACACTAAATCCCAAACTTCTACTCCATATAAAAAATTGATGACTTTTGAGTTTATAGTTATTACTATGTTCATGAAAAATGTTATGTATAAAACAAAACATTTAATAGAAAACCTCCAGAAAGAATCCTTAAACATTTTGGATGCAATGGCATTGACTACCACTTGTATTTCTGTATTAACAAATATGCAAACAGATGAATAAAAGAATAATTTAATCTCTAGTGCCCTCGAGGTTGCAAAGCGTTTAGGAATTGATGCTGAAATTGAATTTTCAAGGCATCACCAACGTCGAACGAAGCCTAAGCGAATTGAAGATAACCCAGAGAATGAAGCAGAACTTTCTCTATAGCTTTTTTATCGAAGACAATTTACATGTGTTTTAGACAATTTAATATCGCTATTAAAAGACAATGTAAGTACAACTCTGTCGTCAATTAAAATGTTTAAGGTGTTGCAGCCCCCATTTAAAAAACAAAATTGTTCTTTGGACTCCATGAAAGATTTAGCCACATTTTACAAGTTAAAACCGAACATTGATATATACTATCTCCAAGCAGAATTTGAGCAGTTCGTGCAATTATATGTCAGCGAGAAAGCTTCAAATGAAGAGTCTGTTAAAAATGTTGCAAGTTTTGCACATAAAAACAGGAATATCTTTCCTCTTGCTAATTGTATATACCAAGTCCTATTAACTGCACCCGTTACAGTTGCATCAAATGAAAGAACATTTAGTGTGCTGAAACGAGTAAAAACAGCAATTAGATCAAAAATGTCAGACGATAGATTGGAGGCATTAATGTTAATTAATGTCCATAAAGAATTGACAGACAAAATCGATTTAGAAAAAATTTTAAACATATGGGCCAATCGTGTACGTCGGCTGATTGATGTTTATTGCAGCTTTTTCTTAGCGCAATATAAACTTAAATTTTCGTTGTTTTAGTTCTTTAATTGTTAGACAATATTTTATATTCTGATATATTTCAGTTTTCTAAAGCATAGTTTCAACGTTTATTAAATTTTTACACACACAGGCCTGCTTCCTGGTTGTTTGAACTTTTTCTCATATACTGTGTTTAAAGTGTCTGATAAAAAAAACCAGTGCACGTCAAAATGTTTCTATTTATTTGCAGCTTTATCTTTTATATTCCCATCTGTTAAAATATGGTTTCTATTTTATTTTGTATTGATGTTTAGAAACTATTTGACATAGATATTGGAAAATCAAAAGCATGTTTTTACAAAAGATTTATAATGTATGATTTAATGTAATTTTTTTTTATAAAACAATATTGTATCGGCTTAAATTATATCTGAAACACGACGACCGCACACGCATATAATAACTTCAAACAATTTCTGAAGTTATATTATTGATAAGCTAACCTATAGGACAGATGGAAAAAAGTTAGGTTCCTATACTAAATTCTAAACTTCTGCTGTATTCAAAAAACTGATGACTGTTGAGTTCTTTTAGTTCTTGCAGCTTTCATAAAAAATGTTATGAATAAAACAGAACTAGCAAAAACCTCCAGAAAGATCCCTTGAATATTTTGGATGCAATGACATTGACTACCACCTGCATTTAAGTATTAACCAATATTCAAACAGATGAAGAAAAAATAATTTAATGTCTAGGACACTTGAGGTTGCAGAAAGTTTTGAAATCGTTGTTAAAATCGAATTTCAAGGCATCATCACCACCGTTAGAATAAAAAGAAACTTAATTGGATCAAAAGTAATCCAAAAAATGAAGCCGAATTTTCTTTATACTTCTTTTATAGAAAACAATTTAGTGTTTTAAGCAATATAATAGTTTTACAATAAAGTCGATGTAAATGAAGCCGAATTTTCTTTATACTTCTTTTATAGAAAACAATTTAGTCTTTTAAGCAATATAATAGTTTTACAATAAAGTCGATGTAAGTGTTACTTTGCTACTCTTGCGAATTCAAATGTCCAAAACCTTTGCAAACCACCCATTTGAAAAACAAAATTTTTCTTTGTACTCCATAAAAGTCTGTTCTAAATTTTATAAATTCATATCAGATTTTGACAAATATTGTCTTCAAGAAGATAGTATTTGTACAAACGTGAGCTGCAAAGCTTCCAATTAATGTTCAGTAAAAAATGTTGCAAATGTCCACATAAGAACAAGAATATATTTTCTCTTGTTAATTGCATATATTAAGTTTAATTGACTGCACCCGTTTGCATCAAATAAAAGAAAATTAAGTGTATTGAAACGATTAAAATCATAAAGGATAAAAAATTATCTAAAGATAGATTTGAGGTGTTAATGCTATTTAAAATCCATAAAGAACAAACCAACAAAATTGATTTAGAAAAAATTTTAAACACATGGGACAATCATGTAAAAGTCACCTGATTGATGTTTAAAGCAACTTTTTTCAACACAATGTAAATGCAAATTTTTGTTGTTTTTGCTATTTAATTGCTATGCAATTTATTTCCATTCAAAAATATTTCAGCTTTCTAAAAAAAAAAAAAATCAAAATTACACGAGTTACTAAATCATTATCAAAATTACACGAGTTACTAAATGTTAGCTTTTAACCACTCTTTTTAAACGTTAGATTTGAGCCAAAAAATACATTTCGAAATATTTCTATTATATTGAAATCTTTTAAATATTTTCATATTTAAAGTACTGTTTCCATTTCATTGTGTACAGGAATTAGAGCTGTTTAGGTATTGTAAAATAATTTTATTAAAAGCAGCATGGAACCGAAAATAATAGTATTAATCGGTTTCAAAGGTAAGAAACAGACTTATTTAACGTGACTCACAAGAAGCACAATCTTCATTCCTGAGAACTAGATCAGCAACTCCACTGTTGACTCCACTAGTGCGGCGATCGAGTTCTGACGAGTGAAGGTTGTGCTTCCTTCTTGTGTGTCCTGGCGAAGAACGCTATTTCTTAATTTCGAAACAGGTCGACACTAATAATTTTGTGTTTCACACTGCTTTTATCAAAGTTATTTTAGTTTTATTACTTTATCAGCAATTTGAACTGTTGGTATGTTTAGGTATTATTTGATATTGATTCTGGAGAATTGAAAATATAGGTTTCTACAAATTTAGTGTAATGTATGTTTTTATTGCATTTAAACAAATAATTATACTTAAATCTGATTTAGTGATGTTTGTATATAAGATTATTCAAATGAATGTCTATATGTTACATGTCAGAATTCACTAAAATAAACATTTTTGGTTTTGAATGCATGTGATTTTGTGCTCAATTCTGTCTAATTGGTGATAGTATTCACAATTTCGTGTTTATATTAAAATCTTTAAAACTGAAAAATATACCTCCATTTTATACCCTGAATGTCAACAGTGAACACAACTATCTAGCGGCCACTTAAACTGCTGCTACAAACCCTCTGGGTCAGTCGAGTGGTCTGAGTTTGCAACACAACTATCTAGATCAACACAATGAAAAATGAAGATAATATTAGTCGGAAATTTATTAATTTAGTCGGAAAAATGTATTCCTACATCCCCCCAGCAAAATTATCCACTTCCGTCCCTGAGTAGGCCTGATAATGAAGTATCGCTGTTATGTTGTAAGTTATTGTTCTTGGAACTTAATCCTTAATGATAGTAGATCATGTATTTTTTATTGTATATATATATTATTATAACAAGCCTGAATATTGACTTCATGATATATTTTGTATATTGAGGAGTATATTAATATGACACTGATTTACTTGGTATATTTAAAACATTATTGTTTTGTATTACTTTTAGATTGTACTCTTGTTATTGGCAGTTATTCATCGGTGGCCTATCTCTGGGTAGTCTTTTGAGTGTTGGAGACCTGTTTTTGGTGAGGAATATTTTTTGAGCCATTAATGATGTCTTTGGTTTATGCTCCAGAAGTGGACCAACTGATTGCTCCTTTTACAGAGTTGAGAAAAATTGAGTGTCTGACATGGAGGATTGATAGGTTAATAGATTGGTACCCTTTTGGAGAAGTTGATGACATTCTTGAGTTCCTTCCCTCCTTTTGCCACGAGAAACGAACTGCTCATTTCGCCCGCCCCTTCAGGCTATGTTGGTACAAAAATACTTGGGACCTTTGGCCAGCCAATTTCGGCGTTCCATTCATGAGAATAGGAGGTTATTCGAATTGATCAGGAAGCTTAATATTGATGAAAAAGATCTTCCCCCGGATTTATTGGAGATTATGGCAAGAACTGGTTATAAAGGGGGTCTTGTTTAGGGCCTTAGAAGAAAAGGTGGATCACCTTAATAAATCCCTTTCCGAAGCCGAGGAGGATAGCTTTACTAGGCAAACTGAATTGGAAGGACTGAAGGAAGAGTTAAGAAAGAAAGATCTTCAGCTCCGGGACCTTCGGGCTAAGTTGAGGGACCGGGAAAAGAGTCCTCCTTTATTAAAGACTGATGGGGCTGCTAGGGGAAAGGATGTTTTAAGTAGAAAGTTGAGGGATGAGATATCGTTGTTGAGGAGTATAAGAAGAAATTGGATGATTTAGAGAAATCCTCTCGGGTCTTGATAGAGAATCTGAATCGGGAATGGGCCCATGGTTCGGTTGTCCGGGAGGGACTTCTACTTAAGTTGCAAGTCCGTGATACTAAGATACCGGATCTTGAGTTAAGACTCGAGGTGGTGACTGGATCCCCTTTGAAAGTGGATATGGAATCGACAGTTACTGGACTCTCTTTGGAGGAGGCCCTGGCTAAAGTGGAGGCCCTTCAGGCGGAAATTATGAAATTTAGACTTGATAAAAGTGTAGAGGTTAATAATAAAGTTGTTAGGCTACGTACTGATCTAACTACTAAAGAAGAATTGTTGAGGGAATCTGGATTGGAGATCTCGGTAGTCCAGTCCCGGCTGGATGATTATAGAGGCAAACTCCAGGAATCCAACCGGCAGTTGGCATTGGCGAAGTTGGCTATTGAGGAAGATGATAATGCTTCGGATCCCCCATCTATTCTTCTTGCGACCAAAATGGCTGAACTGGATAAGTTCGTCGAGAAAAGGAGGAGGGAATAGAGAAAAGCGATTGCTTGTTACGGGAAGCTCACCTTCAACTGGATGAAACTAATAAACTAGTGATAGATCATAGTGAAGTACTTAGGATCAAGAGGGAAGAACTGTCTGTTCTTAGGTTGGAGAATCGGAACAAGAGCTTTTTGATTAAGGAGGCTAATGAAGTTATCAAGGAGATTAGGGGTCATTTCAGAGACCCGGTTTCTCCTGGATTTACTGGAGATGGTGAAACCTTGGTAGAATCTAGAATGAAGGAAATCTCTAAAACCTTGAAATTTATTAAGAAATTTCTTGTGTCTGGGGAAACTGATTCTGCCTCCATTCTCCGGGAAATTAAGAGTGCTCTAACTGGTAAGACTGGTCTTCAGTCACCGGAGAGGGATCCTGGCCTGGACTCTCGTTTGGGAGGGACTCTTATTATCAAACCCATTCATGATTCCTCAATGGATACCTCCCGGAGGCTATTTCAAGAAACGGCTAAATCGCCGAAGAGTTTAGGTGTTGGAGTTAATAAATTCATTCCCCTTCCTGATGGGAAAATAGTCTTGGAGATGCCGGATGAGGAATCGACTAGGAAGATACAGAGGGAACTTCTTAAAGATCCTGTGATGAAAAAAAGAATTTAAGGTTATGCGGCCAGTAAAAAGGCTCCCTAAAATCATCTTCTTTAATGTTCCAGAAGAGACGAACTTGGATTCTTTTGGAGGGGATCTTGTTACTCAAAACCACTGTCTTAGGGGGCATACTGATACACTTACTTTTAGGTTCAAGATTAAGGCCAGAACTGGGAATCACTTAGTTTTTGACGTTAAAGCGGAACAATTTAAGATCTTAAATGCACGGAATTTGTGTTCTTTGGCTGGCATAGAATTTGGTGTAAACAGTTCATTGCAGTTCTCCAGTGTTCCGGATGTGGAAGACTAGGCCACCCTAGGGGCCGCTGCCCTTTTGGGAATCAACAGTCTTGTCTACGCTGCAACCTAATGCATTCGACAAAGGGCTGCACAGATGGTTTTAAATGTATTAACTGCAAAGATTTTAATAAAAGAACCGGAAGTACTCGGTCTATTGCTCATTTTTGCCGGGATAGAAACTGCCCCTTCTTTAAAAAGGAGCTGGCTACTCATATCAAGCACATCGATTATGGCGGCCCTGGTGGTGATGATTAAGAATTTTTGCTTGTGTGTAAATCGCTTATTGTTCGGTAGAGATGGGGTTTAATTGTTTATCTTGTTGAAACTTTCTGTAGTGCCTCAGGGTATATTTTGCTGTTGTTAAGATTGATATTTGGGTGTTCTGGTGGGTGTGTATATATAGGGTTATATTGAGTAATTGTTTATGGAGGTTGATGACTAATTTTTCTTTGTGTAATCCCCTTGGATAGCGAGTTATGTTAATTTGGTTTATTTGTTTATTATGGAAATTTAAATATTTGGTGCTTATTTGGTTATGTTTATTTGACCTTCAGGTATCCATAAGTTGGGTTCCTTGGCTTAGTCATAATGTAGGTGATAATGTCAATTTGGTGAAACTCACAGGACTTTTAAAAAGATTATTTGGTTTTGAGGCTTGATGTTGAGTAGAGGGATCTATGTTAATATTATTTGATTATTTTGAGAAATAATTAAGAGAGATAATCAATGGATATTAGATGTTATAATGATGTTTTATTAAATATAAGGATGTTCTTTTAGATAAATAATTAGATTATATGTTTATTTAAGGCTATTTAATGGTTATCGATTTGAATTGATTATAGCTATTATTTTGTTTATATTAGTTGGAATTTTTGGTTATTACTGGGAATCAGTTTAAGGTTATTGGTTTTGTTTTGGGGTGTCGGCTTTTTGGAGTTGCTTATGGTGGGTTTTTATGATTAGGTTCCAATGTTTGGTTTAATGTTTGTTTATTGAATGTTGTATTTGATTATTTGTTTATTATCTAGACTATTGGACATTTGTTTTTGGAACAATTGATTAAGTTCATTATGTTGATTTTGGAATAATTTTTAAGTTTATATTGATGGCAATTTGGCCTATTTATTTTGTTTTGTTAAATTTTGATTATATCTGATTTATATAATTGTTTATATTCCCATATGTTAATATGGATGAATGTAGTTGGTACCTCTTTTTAGTTATTAATACATTTGTTGGACCCTTGGGGTGGAGATGATGGGATTTCTTTCTCGACCGTGGGGTAAACTGCTCAAGGCCATTCGTGGCGAGTGCCACGGCCTGAGTTCTTCAAGCTCTTAATTCCATCATCTTCGTTCAATCGTTCCATCATTTAAAATATCCATAAAATTTAAATATCCTTTTAAAATATCTATAAATTCAAATATCCATAATTAAAACATCCCAATTTAGACCGGAACCCAGTGGGGGAGGCAACTACAGAGACCGTACCCTCCTTCCCCTATCACCAACCTCTCAGAAGGACTTACGGTCCCACATGTTTAACGTGATCGTACTCCGCGTGAGCACGGAGTAGTTTTGGCAGTGGCGGGAATCGAACCCGGGTCTACCGAGTGAAATTTCCGCACGCTAACCACTGGGTTACCGCGCTCTCCGCGACAATTTCCATATATTTCTTTTTATTCACCCAATTTGAACTAGAACCCAGTGGGGAAGGCATCCATAGGGACCATACTCTCCTTCCCCTACCACCAACCTCTCGGAAGGACTTATCGACCCATATGTTTAACGTGATCGTACTCCGCGTCAGTGGCGGGAATCGAACTCAGGTCTACCGAGTGCAATTCTCGCGAGCTAACTTCCCACGCGCTAATTTAAGTTTTATAATGACCATATGCTAAGGTCTTAATTCCACCATCCTCGTTCCATCATTTAAAATATCCATAAAATTAAAATATCCATTTAAAATATCTATAAATTAAAATATCCATTTAAAATCAAAAAATCATCCATATCGTTCCACCACTCTATAAATATAATAATTTCAAATGCATCACCACAATTCAAATCACCATAATTCAATCATTTTAATTATTTAAAATATCCATTTAAAAATATCTATTTAAAATATCATATAAATATAATAATTTCGCCCGATGTATACAACACTTATGCTAGGCTCTTAATTCATTTAAAACCGAAAGCGCGGTCTCCATGGAGACGGGGAAGAAATAACTTCGGATGGGGGAGAAATGCCGTTGAAGAACTGAGCGGATCGCCGAGAAATTTAAAATCATGACGTCTTTAAAATTGCGATCCTGAGGGCAATTTTCATTATTTTTGGACCAGATTGGACTTGTAAGAATGCCAGATATTTCGGCTTTCTGAAAATGTAAATTATTAGTCGAAATTATGAGTACTTTTCACTATGCGAGAATTTTAAAACCAAAAATCGGTTTTTTTTAGCCAAAAGTGACTTTTGTTTTAAAATCTTTAAACAATATTAGAAATCGAAATTAAGAGTTGAAATTGATATATTTTTACTCGCAATTGTCTGTTCTTTCAGGTGGTATGATTTGTTTTTTTCTACAATGTCCGGATCGTGGAGAAAAAAAGGCAGAAAACGGTCGAAATCGCATAAAACATAAAATAACAAAAAAATAATTAAAATTTTAAAAATCGGTTTTCACGTGTCCCCCCCCCCGGGTCCCCGTTTGCCAAATTTCGTAGCTCTCCGACGCGCGGTCGCTGAACGTATAGTGTATAAGACAGACACACACACAGACATTGCCTTTTATTATTTAAGATTGTCCCGATTTTTAAGTTATTCTAAAAAAACGGGTCCATTCCTATGTCGGGCCCAGGACGGGCTGCCTCCGATAAAGTTCAAATCCGAAGAAACATAAATATACCACAAAAGCCAACGACATGTTAAAATGGAATTTTTAGTTATTGCGGTTTTCGAGTTATTCTTAAAAAACGAATGCATTCTTCTGCGGACCCAAAACGGGCTAGCCCGATGGGGTTCAAAATCTAAGTTAAAATCCATCCAAAAGGAAATGATATACTAAATTTACATTTTTTAGTTACTCCGATTGATCGAGTTATTCTTGAAAAGTAAGTAAATTTCTATGGCGGGCCGAGACGGGCTAGCCCGATAAGGTTCGAAATGCGATGAAATATAATATACCACAAAGGACAATGATATATTAAGTTTAAACATTCTAGATGATCCGAATTTTAAGTTATTCTCAAAAAACGATATATTCCTCTTGGGCTCAGGACGGGCTAAATCGATAAGATTTTTAATCCAAAGAGTTCAAATATACAGCAAATGACAAGGATATGCTAAATTTACATTTTTTAGCTACTCCGTTTGATCGAGTTATTCAAAAAGCGAGTAAATTTCTATGGCGGGCCAAGACGGGCTAGCCCGATATGGTTCGAAAAGCGATGAAATATAATATATCACAAAGGACAATGATATATTAAATTTAGACATTCTAGACGCTCCGAATTTTGAATTATTCTCAAAAAAACGATATATTCCTCTTGTTGGGCTCAGGACGGGCTAAATCGATAAGATTTTTAATCCAAAGAGTTAAAATATACAGCAAATGACAAGGATATGCTAAACTTCGAATTTTTAGATACACCTGTTCTCGAGTTATACCAAAAACAAGTAAAGTCCTATGGCGGGCCCAGGACGGGCTAGCCCGATAAGCTTCAAAATCGAAAGAACTGAAATGAACCACAAGAGAAAACGTCATACTGAATTTCACGTTACTGTGAAGAATCAACTTGATTATTTTGGATCTCAAATGTTTGAACGACCACAGATAAAGTTAAATAAAACTTAAAATTACGAATATATCCCAAGCTCAATCTCTCTGAAAATCAAATGACTTTTTGTGCGTACCACTTGCAATAATTACTCCAAATTTCACACAAATTCATCAATTATTTTCAAAGATATCGGTCATACATTTGCATTAAATTCCCATTAGTTTCAATGTTAACTCCTCCGCTTTAGACCGTTTATTCGAGATCAACGCCGTCTGGCGGAGGCGATTTTTAGGGAACCTGTTTTTCGTCTCGGTCGGCACACTATTCCTTCTAGACACTGTAACACGGGATTGAGGGCGCGGTAGACCAGTACGGTTACCGAGCGGAAATTGCACTCGGTAGGCCCGAGTTCGATTCCCGACACTACCAAAACTGCCGCCGTGTTCACGCAGAGTACGATCACGTTAAACATGTGGATCCGTAAGTCCTTCCGAGATGTTGTTGGTAGGGGAAGGAGGGTACGGTCCCTGTGTATACCATCCCCACTGGATTCAGGTCTAAATTGGGTGGCACTTCCTGGCCGTCCAAATAGTTACCTTACCCCTTTCTGATAGGACGTGCCAGCGAGTTTGCTACGGTCAGAATTTTCAAGGGTAGCGAACAAGCTGGTCGCCGTAGGCGGCTAGAAAATAATAAAAGGCAATGTCTGTCTGTCTTATACACTATAGGCTCAGCGACCGCGCGTCGCAGAGCTACGAAATTTGACAATCGGAGACCCGGAGGGGAGGGGGGAGGACAAGTGAAAACCAATGTTTAAAATTTGAATTATTTTTTTTGTTATTTAATGTTTTATTCGATTTCGACCGCTTTTTCCCTCTTTTCTCCTTCTTTCTCCACCATCCAGACATCGTAGAAAAAAAGAAAATCACACAATCGAGAAGAGCAGACAATTGCGAGTAGAAATATACCAATTTCAAATCTCAGGCACAAATTGTAATATTTGTTAAAGATTTTAAAACAAAAGTCACTTTCGGCTCAAAAAAACGAACTTTCGTTTTTAAATCCTCGCATCGGGAAAAGTTCCGTGAATTGCGACTAATAATTTACATTTTTAGAAAGCTTAAATATCAGACATTCTTACAAGTCTAATCTGGTTCAGAAATAATTATAAATAGCAGTTCGATCTCGATTTTAAAGAAGTAATGATTTTAAATTTCTCCTAGAATTCTCGGCGAAGTTCCGATTCTGCACTCACGTGCGCGCGCAGACGCACGGCGTTACGCAAGGTGTTTCTATGGCGACGGTTTTTGGCATGTTTCGGGTTAGAAAATTAAGTTATATTTTGAATGATTGAATTAAGAGCTTGGCATATGGTCAATATAAAATTTAAATAATTGAATTAGGGCGGATTGAATTGTGGTGATGTATTATATACATCGGGTGGTGGTAACAGTATACAGAGTGAAACTATTATATTTATATGAAATTATTATATTTATTAGAAAATTGTGTTGTGTTTTAAATGATAATGGTTTTAACGTCATAAAACTAAAACAAACAACAAACTTTGTTAACTCCACGAGTACGATCACGTTAAACATGTGTGTCCGTAAGTCCTTCCGAGAGGTTGGTGTTAGGGTTAGGAGGGTACAGTCCCTGTCTCCTCCACTGGATTCCGGTAAAAATTGGGTGGCACTTCCTTACGTCATTAAAAAATTTAAAGGACTGAATTACGGTTTTAACGAATTATGGTTTGAAATGGCTTAAACTAAAACAAACTTTGTTAATTTCACGGGGTTGGGGGCGCGGTAGCCCAGTGGTTATCGCGCGGGAATTGCACTCGGTAGGCCCGGGTTCAATTCCCGCCACTGCCAAAACTACCGCCGTTTTCACGGGGAGTACGATCACGTTAAACATGTGGGTCCGTAAGTACTTCCGAGAGGTTGGTGATAGGGGAAGGAGGGTACGGTCCCTGTGGATGCCTCTCCCACTGGATCCCGGTCTAAATTGGGTGAATAAAAAGAAAGTTATGGAGGTTGTCGTGGAGGGCGCGGTAGCCCAGTGGTTAGCGCGCGGGAATTGCACTCGGTATGCTCGGGTTCGATTCCCGCCACTGCCAAAGCTTCTGCCGTGTTCACTTCTGCCGGAGTACGATCACGTTAAACATGTGGGTCCGTAAGTCCTTCCGAGAGGTTGATGGTAGGGGAAGGCGAGTACAGTCCCTGTGGATGCCTACCCCACTGGGTTCCAGTCTAAATAGGGTGGCACTTCCTGGTCGTCCAAATAGTTACCTTATACCTTTCTGGTAGGTCCGATGGTCTAGGTCTCAACAACAACTCCACGGGGATATGGCGCCAGCGAGTTTGGCATGGTCAGAATTTTCAAGGGTAGCGAAAATTCATTTTCACAGACGAACACACGCATGCGGACAGACACAGACGTCACGCTAAAAAGAGTTGTTTCTTGTTCTGGAGGTACCAAAACCTCTAGATAAGCCGAAAAGTTGAGTTGCGATTTTCGGCGTGATTCCAATACTCTATACATTACCATGCATTGCAATGAAAGTAACAGCCACAATAAAATGAATATACTGTAAATGTTATTTTAAAAATATCTTTAAATGAAGTTACATTAAATTCCCTGTCCCGCGGGCTACTGGGATAGTTTGATAATTCTTTGTTCCTAAAAGCCAAGGTATAAGGTTATATCTATAAGGTTGCGCCACTTCAGCTCTAGCCAATGAGAGCACGTAAAGACTCAACGTCACTTGGAGTTAAATGTCAGGAACGGCCCGGTAGACTCCAATGTTAAAGGATGCTAACAAAATTAATTTAATCATTTTTTGTAATATAAATATGAAATAAATACTCAAATAATATTAATTTTACTTGAACACAACTTAAATATGCAGTACAGGGGTTTTTTGGAAGGGTGCATACATAATAAAACTGTATTTCCCTTTCTGAAAAATATAAATCATCTGAAAGTTTCGTTTCGCTTTTTGAAACCAGTCAATGGGAGGAGACGATGTTATTTTTAATGAATTTTGTTTTAAATACACGAATTTACAGAAATATGTTTGGAAAGTTTTCTAAACAAGCAATCATTCCAAAATTTTCATTATTAACAAATAAACATCGCGTAATTTCTTTCTAAATGCATATAAATAAAGTTATTTTCGATTATGTTATCTCTAAATAATTGAAAATCAAAACAATAATTAAAACGCTAACACTAAGAGTTTTATGCCTTTTTAGGGGGGGGGGGGATGTACTTATGCCTAACTTGTAAACGATTTAAGCGATGCTTCTATTATATATATGAGTTTTTATTTAAATACACGAATTTACAGAAATATGCTCGGAAAGTTTTCTAAACAAGCAATCATTCTAACATTTTCATTATATACAAATAAACATCGCGTAATTTCTTTGTAAATGCATATAAATAAAGTTATTTTCTATTATGCTATCTCTAATAATTGAAAATCAAAACAATAATTAAAACGCTAACACTAAGAGTTTTATGTCTGTTTAGGGGGGGGGGGGGGACTGATGTACTTATGCCTAACTAGTAAAATGGAACTTCATGAACTAAACTAATGTTTCAAGAAAGAAGTGCATTTTCCCAAATTAATATAAATTTTACAATGTTGACTACTTTAAAAGAAATTTTTTGATTAAAGTTTGCATTGTTCAACCTTAAAAAAAAATATATATAAATAAATTTTGAAAATATAAGTATAAATGTACTTTTAATCATTAATTTCTAAATAAAAAATATCTTTGGTTTAATAAAATAATTTAAATGAGTCCTATTCTTCAATACTGAAATTTTTGCATGTATCTGAGGCTGAGAAACACGACTCTAAAATATACATTATATTACGAAAAGAACACTTACTTATTCACATAAAAAAAAGCTAGCATTGCCTAGAATTTAAGATGCAAATCTTTGATCAAAATTCTAGTTGAACTTGTATGAAGTCTCCGAAAACCAACAAACACTTTAAAAATACACATGTTTAAAACAACAAATAAAAAACCCCGCGCGCCTGCCGCGGCATCTTGTGCCGCGCGCTGCAAGTAAACTCCATCTGACGTCACAGATGCATGTTCCGAAAACGTACCCGCTATACCCCCTGCTGTGAGGCCGATTCTTTGCTATTGGCTAAGTTAAATGACGTCATGGGCAGAGCCTAGTATACACTTTGAAGTTGTCGTCTTCGAGATTATACATGGGAAAAAATCTTTGTTATTAAATCGGGAAGGAAATTATGATAGAAAGAAATAGTGCAAAGATAAAACGTTGTGTAACAATATACGGAGATATATACACGTTCGTAAAACAACAAAAATGTCTTAAATTTGGGTAAGTAGTGTAATAAACAAAAATGAGGCGGGTCCCAATTGTAATAGAACGAAAAAAAAGAATGGGGCCTGCCATTTTAATAATATGTGCCACTGGTACGTGTCAAGGCACCATATGTGGCGAAACGATGGCGGCCTCATATGTAGTAAAAGGAACTTCACGCCGGGGAAATTCAACGGCGTTCGTAATAGGAATGCACAAGTAATTGGAGCGCAATCGCTGCGGGCGGTTTCTCACAGGCATCGGAGAAGATGGGAGATCCGCGCAGATGTGGCAATGGTATCAATACATCGTATATAGTGATTGGGTGCTGATGGTGGCGTGATGATAGTAGAAGACAAGCAATGATGACTCAATTCCTTTAAATTTACCTTTTTCTTTATTAGATGAAAATTACCAAATTCCAAATCATGAACATCAAGAAGAATTAGACATCGAATTTGTTGACGATGATATCTTAAATTACATTTAGATTTCCAACATTATAGAACAATACAACGGCGAATCCGAAAGTGATTTGCGCCGGTCAGACATCTTCAAATAATCATTTTACGATGAACATATCTCGCGACTCTTAGAAAGTACATTAAAACGCGACTTAAACAATTTACTTCATCATTAATTTAATTTTAGAAACATTCTATTAAATACATTCTGTTCTTTGCCCCGCGGGCAAGAACACGTCCGACTGCTATGGAATTACATCGCCAACTGAAACTAATCACCAAAAACAGACTTAAGCATCTTTAATGTTATTACGCGTTCATGACGCAAATAAAAAGAGTTCCAATGTTAAAGAATATGAAATGCAAATACGAAGTACATGTACTAAAGCGCGGGACAAAACCCTACACCAAGGTTTGCCGGAACTGGCGGGAAATATCCAAAAAGGGCCGAATACAGAAATGGCGCTTTATCAATTTGGAATAAATTTCTGAGAACAAGTTTTAGAATCGAAAGTGAATTAGAAACTGCGGGAAGTTAAATTTTGACATAAAATAAATATTAAACGAGGTCAAGCATTTCACAACAGTAGTACGTGATATATTTATTACAATTTTTGCGAGTAAAATGCCGACATTGGAACGTTATACCTTATACATCTGTAATAATCCGATTGAATGATTTTCTAACTTATTTTTTATAGTACCTAATTTTAGATAGAAGATCGCCGACCAAATATGAATATATCAAAACTTGTACTGCAATATTTCACCTGGCCTGTTTAAATAACTTAAGTGGTCAGATGTTTTTATTGTTGTATCAGTTAAATTAAAGGAGAAACTTTGATTTATTTCCTTCTAAGCTAATTAAATTTGTGTAGAAGACAGCAATATATTTTTTAATGTGATTCATAGTTAATTTGTTTATCACAGTAGTGTGTTATAGTATAAGAGTGTTGAAGGCCCAGACCACACGACCAACCCAGGGGGTTTATGGTATCAAGTTGTGTGGCCGGTTATAGTATAAGAGTGTAAAGATGTTATACAAATTAAGGAAATTACTAATAAATTAATATATATTCTATATGTATATACCAAGTTGAAATTTAAATAGCATATATATGAAGTTTCATTTCAATTGTATGGGTGTTGATTTTGAGATTTTATTGATATTAAGTAACATTCTGAAGAAAGCAAACACTAATAGCCATTATCTAATGTTTATGAAATACTTTGAAGTTTGATCTGTAATTCAAAAATTGATATATTAGAATGTTGCAAAACTATAAGAGCAAAACAGTTTTATCAAGCTATTTTCATAAAAAATATGACTGGAGAAACAAATATGAGCAAGATAAATAGCAGATCTATTTTGAAGTTGAAATTGGGGCTGCAGCTAATATATTTCACATGACGTCTTTGATGAACAAGTATTTTAGCTATATTTCAGGCATTTAAAACTAACTTGAATGTACTCGGAAAGCTGTATCTATTTACTCATATTTGTTTCCATTCACCTATTACGTTTACATATATTACGTAGAGACTATCATAGAGACAAAATATCAATTTAGAATGTTCTGATATTAAAATATGGAATTATATGAGGGTTTTGCTGTCTAAGAAAAGTTAAAACCACTTTATGTGAAATATCAGTTAACTCGAACTGCAGGCTAGGCACTATCAGTGCCTATTATATATTCTATTACATATTTATTTGTTACATATAAAGTAGTTAACATGAAATTTGAATTAATGTAAAAAAAGCTATTCCTCTAAAAGCCAATTTTTCAGGTAACACACTAAGTTAGAGTGCAAATCTCAACCAACTTGTTTATTTCTGGTGATATCAGTTCAAATCCATAGCATCTATTCTATTGGTATATAACTTTTTAATACTTCTGTAAAGAAACCAGGCATAAAAAATTAGGTGACAAATCAGATTCTTCAAGAAAGTATTACAAATTCATATTCTAAAAAGCAGCAGTTTATTTATTTTGATCTATTGGTTTCTTTTATTCACATAGAAATAGGGTTGCACCGAATACCATATTTTGCCGAATACCGAATACCGAATATTCGGTTAAAATTCTAACCGAATATTCGGCCGAATACCGAATATTCGGTTAAATTTTTTTAAAGGTAATTTTTCTATTTTATGCCAATTTAAAATAGAAAATGTTTCTATTTTGTGCCTTTTTTAAATGCATTTAAATTTAACATCCTAAATTTGTTTGCATTTACATTAAGTATAATTATTAATTTAAAATAAATAAAAAATGAAATAAATCATTTCAAAAGCAAATTAATATAGTACTTAATTTGTTTTATGTTTATCTGCATAAATTGATAATTGATAGTTAGATTCTGATATGTGATAATCATGGCTTCATGTTATGTTATGTTATAGAGAATCTTGCATTTACCTTACATGCAAATACAAACCCAAGTTGCTTAAAATATCATTACAAATTAGAATTACAATTTATTCAAGTGAATTTTTGCTATCTTAGTCTCTTCTGTAATGTAATTAATAAATAATTTTATCAGAATTGAAACTGAGCAGTCAAATTCAAACATAGTCAAATCATTTTTCTTTTTAAAGTGCAAAGGATACATTGCCAGAATGTCTAGCCATTCTTTTTTAAGTTGTTGTTACAACAAACTACAACAGAGTAGACACTGATAGATAACTAAACAGTTACACCCTGTGACAAAAGACTCAACAAAGTAATCTTCTCTTTAGAAATCATGAAAGAAATTAGAAGGGTTAACTACACACATAGAGAGAAATTCTTTGGTTATCTTACTTGACACATTTTAATGGATACAAAAGAACACCTATGGCATCCGGCATCCTCAGTATTTTCTCTATCTCTATCGAAATTAAAATATTGCAAAATTGAATATTCATCAAATTGGTTTTTTTTATATATTAATCACCTTCACCTTTTTTTAATATTGGTGAAATGATAATTGATTGTTTTTAGCTGCATATTTTATAAAAAATTAACCGTTATATTTTTGAACACGTAATATTATGAGTTTTATTTTCTGGTTACTGCTTCATATTTAAACGAGTTAGTAAGGTTAACGTGTGATAAGATTTAAGAAAAATTGAAAAAACAACAGAATTTAATATCAGATTGTTTACTTTTACATTAAAATTATTTTAAATACGATAATATTGGTAAGTAACAATTTGAACTAATTTTGCACTATGATACTATAACTTTCATTCATTGTATAAAAAAATGTGCTTTACCAATTATCGAATGTTTAAATTTTTCTTACTATTCGGTTTGGCCGAATATTAAAGTATTCGGCCGAACCAAATATTCGGTTTGACTGCCGAATAGGCAGTATACCGAATACCAACCGAATATTCGGTGCAACCCTACATAGAAACAAGGAGCGAGAATTAAAGGAGAACTAGAATCAGTATGTACATACTGATTGTCAAAATTTTCAATGTTCAAGTATCAGTTGTTACATTGAAAATGTTTGAAGTAAATAAAAGTTTAATAAAGAATGCCAAGAAATTAACTTATATATTTAAAAGTATGCACTGGTTGTGACTGATGGACTTACCTGGTTAAGGATACCCCCCCCCCTCCCAACTACAGGAAAAAGTCCATTCGAATTTTCTTTAATTACACTAAATCAAGACACAAATCATATTGTAATTGTTAATATGTGTAAAAATTTCCTCAAAATCCAGAAGAAGGTGTATTGAAGTACTTTAATTGTAAATCCATTGACGCAGTTCTATAAAAATATTGGTATGTCATTCTTTTGCTTTTGCCACTTTGTTATCTTTCGGTTAGTGACAGTGGCATAGCATTAGCATTGCTCACACCTATTCAAATGGTAAAGAAACCAATATGCATATCATTTGTTTAGAATTTAATGGGAACAGCAAACAATTGATATATATAATTTTCGAAGCATCTCAGTTATTAAAAATTTTTAGCATAGAAAATTATTAGCACATCATTGGGTATATAGAGTAGGATGGATTACCTACCCTCTACACTAAATATTTTACCCAGGATTACATTGTAAGCCTGCATTTTTATTAATTTTAGATTAATTTTTTTTTTAAATTTCCACATTTTGTGTATGGCTTTTCCTTTTAAATCAAACACATAGCTTTGTTTACAAACTTGCATAAATATTTGAAACCGACTTCAAAAAAGGTTATAGTAACCCACATTTAAACGGTTATATATTTTGTTTTGGATAGGTAACTTGCTTTTTTGTAGTTGAAATATGAATAAAATAAAACAAATTGCCTCAAGTGCTATAAGTCATCAATGAAAATAGGATCAAAAAAGTTGCAATATACGTACGGAATGCAATATGAAATAGGCATAAGGTGCCTTTAATAAACATAATACATATAACACAAGCATTTTAAACTGTATGCTGTATATAATTTTTTTCCCGTAAATGAAACATTTTTATCATTGATCAAGTAGTAATAATAATAATATATTTTATTTAATTCTTTAGTTTAAAATCATATCAAAAGCAAATAAATATGTGTGTATGAAGTAAAATACATGACGAAATGTATCTAAGGAAAATGTAAACACGTATAATCTCGAAGACGATAGATTTTGTCTTAAACTGTCAAACTTCAAAGTGTATACTAGCTAGGTTCCGCCCATGACGTCATTTAACTTAACCAATAGCTAAGGCTTCTATATAGACAGGCTGGCGCAACCGTCATTGAAGCTCCTGCCTTAACTGTCTGCCTATGCTATTTCAATGGCGAGCGCACGTTACTTGTCTGATGTTTGATACGTATTTTATCTGTAAAATGGATGATTGTGGTATAATAAATGGCACTAATCATTGGAGGAAGAAGTTGGGAATATTTAAATTTCCACAAGATCCCGAAAATAGGAAAATATTGCTTTATAAACTGCCGAAGAAATGGATAAATTCCTGGGCATTCACCTGAATTGTTCAGTGTAAGTAGTTTCATGTTTTATGCTTCCTTTTGTCTTTTTAAAAGTAAATGTATGTTAAGATCTTGAAAAGAAGGTTTGAAAATTGGTTTCTTAAAGTTGACCTTTCAATAAATTAATTTTTTATAATAGTTAAATAGGATTTTTTCTTACAATGCAATCGTAGGGTTGCTATCGCATTTTGGCGTGGGTTTATCGATGACTTATCGCCAAGATAGCAAGATTTGACTTTGAAATTTGTGTTTTTATATAATTATTGTACTTTAAGGACTGTTTTGTATTTCAATTATAAAATATGTGCATTGATATAAAATTTTAACAGTTGTTTGCAGAAATATGTGAAAGCTGCATTTAAAAAAAAAACAAAAAAACATGCTATTTTGATTGTCTCCAAAGCATTTATAAAATTAATAATTTTTTTTTTATGATTAAATATTCAGTGTACAGACTAGAACGTTACAAGCAAATATATTTTTGATTGCCTATTTCTCATTTTAAATCAGCATAGACTTATGCTGCCAGAGATTTTTAACAGAGAGTTTCCCGCTGCCAGAGGTTTTTTTGTTGAATGTCTATAAAAAGTATGCAGTTGAAATTATATGTATTCTAGGAATTTATAGTTATTTAAATTCACGATGAAAAGAGGAAAAAATTTAATGGTTAATTCTCTACTACTGCTTATAAAATTACAGAAGTGGTGTATTATAATTATCAACTTTCAAGTTCAATGCAATTATTAGTTATTTTTTTGAATAATAAATAGCAACATGTGTTAACAGAATTTTGACTCATGGTTCTTTATTGCTATATGTAAGTTTCTATTTTAGAAACAATGTCCTCCATGAAAGATGCTATCCTTTGACAGTATGGCCATATGATCTTGATAAATTAAATCTTCAGTAGCATCACAAGAAAAAATTTTCAGTGGGAGGGGGTTTGGTAACAAAATATTTTGCTTTCTATTTCTCCATATATTGTTTCTTCGAAATTTAGTGGATTCGGGGGTGGGGGGGGGGGGGAGGGCATGTACTCCGAATTCCCTTCCTTGGCGACGCCACTGAATCTCTTCATATATATATTTAAATTATCCAGTAAAAAGAAAGCATTGGTGTTTAAGTGTAATTTTGTACAAAAATATTTGAAAAATAATAGGGGAGATGGAATTCTATATCCTATCACTAGTTGAGTGTGCACTTTTGCATTACTACATCCGAGTTAGGGATGGATATAAGACATGAAGTAAGGAACAATAGATCATCAATTAGAAAAATCTAGGCAATAAGCAAGTATTGTAAGAAAACGTACTTGATATTTGTTAAACTTTTACCATTTAAAGCAGAGACTCAGCTATTTTTCCTTAGCTACGGTATTCGGTTTCAACTTCATCATTATCGCAGGGCTTTTGGCGTCCATGTCAAAATGACCCCCCCCCCCCCCCCATTTGTTTTTCAGAATCAGAAATGTAATTTTAATGATAAAGCAGGGTTTATCAAAGAAAGTCTCCCACCACCATATCGTAAAAACAATTACGCAAAACACCGCTGGAATATAGCGTTGGAAGTTTCCAGTTTTTATTAAATTTAGACAAATACCCCCCCCCCCCCCACACACACACACACACTTCATCCCAAATACATGAAGTGAAATAAATCATAATAGTAAGTAAATCATGTCTGTTTAAAAACGCTATCGAGTATTATCAATATAGGTATAATTATGTTAACAGTCAAAGACGTTTTTATATTGTTTAAAATTTTTTTTAGAATTGTTACTACTTTTAAACACATTAATTCTTGTGAAATTGTTACAAAAATACTCAAAATAGAAACGTATGCATGCAAAATTTGATTAATAACACTTTTCATTCTAATAAAATAGGAATTATTATATTTTATGTAAAATATTACATTTAAAATGCGCATTTTAAAAGCATAAAATTTTTCGAGACTCTCGTATAAAATCAGAGTTTGACAGTCGATAGCTTAAAAAAAAGACGCATAGAAATGCGCCATTATAGCGATAAACGGCAAGAGAAAGTAACCCCGCTTTTCGCCAAACACAGCCGTCGCTCCCACAGGAGCTTCAATGGCCGCTCTTGCGCCAGCCTGTATATATAGGAGCCTTACCAATAGCGAAGAACCGGCCTCACAGCAGGGGGTATAGCGGGTACGTTTTCGGAACATGCGTCACAGATAGTGTTCGTGGCACCCCCCTGCCTAAAAGCCTCATGAACTAGAGCAAGAACACAGCCAAGCCTACCTGAATCATCTAGATGACCTTGACGCAGTCCCCTAAAGAATTGTGGAAGGAATGCGAAAATTCCCCCTAGCGCAGGAATACAGAACTATTGGGGGGATGGAATGGATGATGAAATGAACTTAACAGTGCATTCCTGCGATAACGGTATAGCTCACGTGTTTCGTTCTTGGACTTGCTTACTTTAGTCGAGTTGCACCTGTTTTCTAACTTCTCTTAGTTTTACAATGGAATTCAGAATTAAAGTGGATAAAACTGTACCTACGATGAATCAAAAATATTATAGTGTATTGAGAAATCAAGCGAATTATAGTATATTGAAGATTCGAAGTTATTATAGGACTTTGAGGAATCAAGATTATTATAGGAATATACCCAATGTAAGTATTTAGTTTTATTTTTAAAATAAACTAATGTAACTAGCACGTGACTTATGCTATAGATTGAGCATTTTCGAATTTGTTTTTCTCCTTATTACTAGATCTTGCAAAAAAGCAATTAACTTAATGCCATTACCTATTAAAATTGACATACCAAATTGTATAATATAATTGGTATAATTTTCAATAATATCACGTTAGCTGTGGGAAAACAAATTTTCTAATACAGGCTATTATAGTGCATTGGGGAATCAAGATTATTATTGGAATATTCCCAATATATAAGTATTTAGTTTTATTTTTAAAATATACTAATGTATCCAATACTTGACTTTTGCTATAGATTGAGTATTTTCGATTTTGTTTCTCTCCTTATTACTAGACCTTGCTAAGAATCAATAAGTTTAATGCCATTACCTATTAAAATTGACGTACCAAATTGTATAATTTAATTGGTATAATTCTCAATAATATCACTTTTCTGTTGGAAAACAAATTGTCTAATACCCTAAGGATCGTTCATGAAAACCACTAAGAAATAATGCTTACTTATTTTAGGGTAAAAGTAATTAGCACCTAAAAGCATTTAGTTATTTAATAGTAGTGAATATTTTTAGCTATTTTTCGTTTTAAATGAAAAACAAGCGTGCAACATCTAAAATCGGCGTAGGTTATCGATTTGAAGGTTTATATGTCATTTGTTTATAAATAAAATATTACACATTAAATTGTATTTTCGCAACACATTTTAAAATAATTATATTTTTATAATTTTTTTCCAATTTTTGAAAATGTTTTTCAAAATAGTTGAAGTAATCCTACCAAATTGCTTTCGATTTTACAATTCATTCAAGAGATATCGTGCTCACAGTGAATGAATAGATTTGGAAATAGACTATAAATCGTATTCCTATATGATAGAAAATGTTGTTAAAACGTATTCCCAGATGAAAAAAGCATGTAAACTCATCAAAATTCGAGTCAGTCGTGATTTTGACCATATAACAGCACTTTCTTTTTACATATACTTTTATTGTACTATTTAAACACGCTTTGAAATAATTCCTAACACGCATGGATCAATATTTCTGTACTGGTATAATTTTCAATAGTACTGGTATAATTTTCAATAGTACTGGTATAATTTTCAATAATATCACTTTTTCTGTTGGAAAACAAATTGTCTAATACCCTAAGGATCGCTCATGATAGCCACTAAGAAATAATTTCTACTTATTTTAGGGTAAAAGTAATTAGCACCTAAAAGCATTTAGCTGTTTAATAGCAGTGAATATTTTTAGCTATTCTTCGTTTTAAATGAAAAGCAATCTTGCAATATCTAAAATCGGCGTAGGTTATCGATTTGAAGGTTTATATTTCATTCGTTTATAATAAAATATTACACATTAAATTCTATTTTGGCAACAAATTTTAAAATAATTATATATTATGTTTTTATAATTCTTTTCCAATTTTTGAAAATGTTTTTCGAAACAATTGAAGTAACCAAATTGCATTCGATGTTACAATTTATTCAAGAGATATCGTGCTCACAGTGAATTAGTGGATTTGGAAATAGTGGATAAATCGTATTCCTATATGATGAAAAATGTTATTAAATCGTATTCCCAGATGAACAAAGCAGGTAAACTCATCAAAATTCGAGTCAGTCGCGGTTTTGACCATATAACAGCACTTTCTTTTTTACATATACTTTTATTGTACCATTTAAACATGTCTCGAAATAATTCCTAACACGCATGGAGCAATATTTCTGTACTGTTATTTTTTTTTCAAATATTTTTATTTTCAATATATTGTTAGAACATTGTACAATTATTCTAATAAGCACAATTATGCAATTTTACATTTTCTGCAATATGGAATCATGCCAAATATCGCCAACTCGAGTTTTCCACGATCTGCAAGGTTTAGGACCTTTAGGATATCATAAAACTATTTTTAGTGTAACGTCTGTGTGTCTGCATGTCTGTGCAATGAATGTATCCACTCTTAACTCAAAAAGTAATTCACCGAATGTATTCAAATTTTATAGATATGTGACTTGTGTGTGACCCTGGTGCTGATTATATTTTGGTACTATTCGCATAGAAGAACCTGCATTTTTTTTTTTTCATTTTTTTTTCCTTTCGCGAATGGCCTGCAAAAACTCATGTATCTACTTTAGTTAAAAACTAATTGATTAAATTTCGCATAATTTGGTAAATAAGTCAACTTTTGAGATACCTTGGTGCCCTGATTAGATTTGGTGCGATTTGTAAAAGAAGAATCTGCCTATTTTACGAAATGGTACGTAAAAATTGCCAAAACCCTCAAATAAAAGAATGTATACTGAAATGTATCAATTAAATGCATGTTTGTCGAAGAATGTATAAACCAACTTCATTACTGCAGAACAGACCGCTCCCGTGATATTTTACTTTTTTCGCATTTTTGTTACGCCATGCTTACAAAAGTGTCCAATTACAAAATAGTAACAAAAATTGAATTAAAAGTGCAAATTCACTGTTATTTTGTGCAATTAAAATCAATTTAACGAATTATTAAAGAAATAATGAAAGCAATTAATTCTAATCTGCAGGAAAAGTCATCTGCTGCCCACATCATATTTTTACTTTTCGTACGTTACCTATCAATGTAAATGGTGGTCTGACGCTCAGGTCTTACAGGTTTGGGCAGCTCCGAACACGAATCAAGGCGTTGTGAAATCTGGGTGTGTGCGAATCTGAATTTCTATAAAGACAAAACATGTCTGCTTGTTTGTTAGATTTCTGTTAGGTGTTCGTTGCTTCTTCTGGGATTTTATTTATTACTTTCTTATATACATAGTATAATGTATAAGGAAAATATTGTGTCGGGATCGAAAATTCGAATTCGAGCATTCGACAGGAGATCACGTTTCAAGCATCCCTGAGCACGAATCAAACGTTTTTGAGGTGATGTCTCTGTGTGTGCGCGTGTTTTTTTTCACCCTGTGTTCATTATATTATGTGCTAGATTTTATTTCGAACATTGAGAATTATCACATTTTAAAAAAATAAATAAAATTATTGGTTAAACATTATAAAAAAAAGTCATCCTAATTCTGAATATACAAATGATGATGTCGGGATATTTTATATATTTAATTATTGCAGACACAAAATGTGCTAAAATGACCGAATCCGTCATGCAATCGAAAATGCCCTGCTATTGGTTGTGACGTCATAAGCACTTTACTGCAAATCTTGCCATTTATTTACATGCGATTTTTCCTCGGTGTTAAGAGTTTTTACCTTGCGTTGCATAATTACATTCATTTCAATTTGAATTCTATTTGGTTTTAGATCAGATTTATTAAGGTAAAAAAAAAAATCAGTTGTTTAGTGAGATGGAACGAGGTTTCCAAAGGGCACAAAATTATGCTTTGCCAAAAGTTTCTGATTTCTTTCCGTAGTGATTGCCGAATTCTTTAAAAATAACCCGGCTTTTGTATCAAGTGAAATCAGACGTGCAAAAGCTGACAGGTAAGTGTTTACCAAATACACAATTATCTTATTTACATCTTTGTGCATTTAAAATTGAATTTATAGTAATAAATCACAAGGTTTCTGATTTATCCCTAAATGTATTATGACCATTCCATTATGAAGGGTGGGACGTTTTCAGTTATCCTTTTGTTACTTGAATGTCTATATGGTTTAAAGTGAATGGCTATATCGTTAGCGTTATTTTTATCTTATGTTTGGAGCATTCTAGAAAACAAGTGCTATTAAATGTGCACGTCTACATTCTATTTACTTTTCCAAATTTAGAGCTACTGTTTTACAAATTTTTGTGACGGCTAGGGTATAGCCGGTTTTCTTTAGTTTTTTTATTAAATTTTTTTTCACCTTAATTTCTATTTGTTTAAACAGACATTTTTCCACCTTAATTTCTATTTGTTTAATCTTTCAGAAATCTTTCAAGGGTGAGGGGGGGGGGGGCGATTTTTATTATATATCCGATTCTCCAGATCTTTAATAAAATTTTTATTTTACATGATATAGACTCAAGGGGAGAGCAATCCCCCCCCTCTGATGACTCCTTTTTTTTAGGAATAACTTCCCTCCTTGAAGTTTGTATCTCATGTGGTGGTGTTCATCATTTTCTGCCTATTGTTATAAAAGACAGAAAAGAAGTAAGAATAAATGATGAAAATATTGAATTAACTTTTGATTCCAATGCCTCAATAAGCTAAAATTTATCTATATAATAAAAGACAATGTCTGTGTGTGTGTGTCTGTCTTATACACTATATGTTCAACGACCGCACGTCGGAGAGCGACGAAAATTTGGCAATCGGAGACCCGGAGGGTGGGTGGGGGAAGGGGACACGTGAAAACCGATTTTTAAAATTTTAAATATTTTTTTGTTATTTAATGTTTTATGCGATTTCGACCGTTTTTTGCCTTTTCTGCCCTTTTTTCTCCATGATCCAGACGTCGTAGAAAAAAAACAAATCACAACACCGGAAAGAGCTGACAATTGCGAGTAAAATTATATACATTTCAAATAACAGGGTCAAATTCTAATATGTCTTTAAGGATTTTAAAACAAAAGTCACTTTCGATTAAAAAAAACCAACTTTCGTTTTTAAATCCTCCCATCGTAAAAACTACTCATAATTTCGACTAATTATTTACATTTTTAGAAAGGTCAAAGGTCTGGCATTCTAACAAGTCCAATCTAGTCAAGAAATAGTGATATTGTCCGCAGGATCGCAATTTTAATGACGTCATGATTTTGTATTATCTCGCCCAAGTTTCAGCCAAGCTCCGATTCTTCCCCGACAGCCCCGCCCAGAAATGGGGGGACGTTACTCCGTTGCATCGGGTTAGAGTGATATTTTAAATGATAAAATTAAAAGCTTAGCATATGGTCATTATAAAATTTAAATGATTGAGTTATGGTGGATTGAATGGTGGTGATGTATTATATACCTCAGGTGAAATTATTATATTTATATTTTAAATGATAGAACGATATGGATATTTTAATTTATGGATATTTTAATTTATAGATATTTTAAATGGATATATGGAACTAATGAATGAGGATATCTTAAATGATATTAATGAAAAGCTTGAAGACTGAAGAAATAAAAAAACAAATAAAAATAAAATTATGGAGGTTGTCGCGGTGCCTTAAAATTTCATTATTAGTTTTAACGTCATTAAACTAAACCAAACTTTGTTAACTCCACGGGGTTGAGGGCGCGATAGCCCAGTGGTTAGCGCGCGGGAATTGCACTCGGTAGGCCCGGGTTCGAATCCCGCCACTGCCAAATCTGCAGCCGTTTTCAGGCGGAGTACGATCACGTTAAACATGTGGGCCCGTAAGTACACCCGAGAGGTTGGTGATAGGGGAAGGAGGGTACGGTCCCTGTGGATGCCTCTCCCACTGGGTCCCGGTCTAAATTGGGTGAATAAAAAAAGTTATGGAGATTGTCGCGGTGGGCGCGGTAGCCCAGTAGTTAGCGAGCTGGAATTGCACTCGGTATGCTCGTGTTCGATTCCCGCCACTGCCAAATCTGCAGCCGTTTTCTCGCGGAGTACGATCACGTTAAACATGTGGGCCCGTATGTCCATCCGAGAGGTTGGTGATAGGGGAAGGAGGGTACGGTTCCTGTGGATGCCTCTCCCACTGGGTCCCGGTCTAAATTGGGTGATTAAAAAGAAAGTTATGGAGATTGCCGCGGTGGGCGCGGTAGCCCAGTGGTTAGCGCGCGGGAATTGCACTCGGTATGCTCGTGTTCGATTCCCGCCACTGCCAAAACTGCTGCCGTGTTTACGCGGAGTACGATCACGTTAAAACATGTGGGTCCGTAAGTCCTTCCGAGAGGTTGGTGGTAGAGGAAGGAGGGTACGGTCCCTGTGGATGCCTCTCCCACTGGATTCCGGTCTAAATTGGGTGATTAAAAAGAAAGTTATGGAGATTGCCGCGGAGGGCGCGGAAGCCCAGTGGTAGGCGCGCGACAATTGCACTCGGTAGGCCCTGTTTCGATTCCCGCCACTGTCAAATCTGCTGCCGTGTTCACTCGGAGTACAATCACGTTAAATATGTGGGACCGTAAGTCCTTCCGAATGGTTGGTGGAAGGGGAAATAAGCTACGGTCCCTGTGGATCCCCCCCCCCTCCCAAGATCCCCGAATGGTTGGTGGTAGGGGACGGAGGGTACGGTTCCTGTGTATCCCCTCCCGTGTATCCCCCTCCCCCACTGGGTTCCGATCTAAATTGTGTGGCACTTTCTGGCCGTCCAAACAGTTACCTTACACCTTTCTGATAGGTCGCGCTAGCGAGTTTGCCACGGTCAGAATTTTCATGTGTAGCGAACAGGCAGGTTGCCAAAGGCGGCTAGTATAAAATAATGCAACTGTTTTAGCCGTATTTTGAAAATATCACAACGGTTTCATTATTAAAAATGAGTTTGATGGATAATTTGCTAACGACTCCATTTTTGAACTTAAAGTCTAGGGGATAAAAAAAAAAAAATACGCTTAGGTCCTTATCAGTCGACTAACCTTCAGTTGATACAAAATTACGGAAATAAAACAAGACCTTTTCACACTGAAAGGTCTAAAAGAACAGCTCGGCTAACGTTAAGTGATGAAAAGAAATCAGTATTCTGCTTTTATTGTTTACTTTTTAGAGCAAATTTACTGTAGACAAAGTCAGTATGGTTGTAAATGTTTAAAGCATTTATCCGAGAAGATTAAAAAGCATGAATCAAGCACAGTTATATTAACAATGCGTTAAATTATAAAATAAATATATTCATAAAATATGCCGTTATTAAAAATCTGATGTGGGCAGCACATGACTTTCCCTGCAGACTTATATCCACATTCTCTTTATTTTAATTAAATTTATTTCACTTTTAATTCAATTTTCTTTCTCATTCGTTAACCGGACTTTTTTTCAAAGGTGGCGTAGAGAAAATATGAAAAACTGAAATATCTCGAGAACGGCTAGTCCTAGTGTAATGGGGTTGATCTTATTCTTTTCTTCGTTAAAAATTACGTATTAAACAGGCATTTAATGGATATATTTGAGCAAACGTAGTTCTTTAGTTTAGATTTTGACGATTTTTGCGGGCCATTTTGCAAAAAAAAGCAGGTTATTTTTTTCAAAATCGTACCAAAATCTAATCAGCAATAGGGTGACCCACAAGTGACTCATCTACCGAATTTTGTGAAATTCGGTCCATTAGTTTTTTGGTTAGAGTGGATACAAACTTTTGCGGGCCATTTCGAAAAAAAGGCGTGTTCTTTTATTCCGAATCGTACCCAAAACTAATCAACATCAGACTAGCCCACAAGGGACTTACCTACCAAATTTTGTGAAATTCGGTCCATTAGTGTTTTAGTTAGAGTGGATACAAAATCTGCACAGACAGACACACACACAGACGTCACGCTAAAAATGGTTTTTTCGTATTCTAGAGGTCTCGAAACATGTAGATCCGTCGAAAATTCGAGTTGCGATTTTTGACATGATTCCAATACTTTCCCTATGCATTATCATGTATTGCAGGGAAAGTAAAACACTATGACATTATTAAAGCAATACATAATTTTTGGTTTAAATGTAATATTGAACATGCTTTATGATTATTGAGTACTAGAAGAAAAAAATAGCTTTACTGCATTTTAAAATAGTTTAAAATTTTTAGAATATTCCTTTAGTTCTCTGTATTTGACTTAATAATATATAATTTATTTTAAAACTTTGAAATGTTTTCCTAGTAAATAATTAATAAATTTGCCACGATAACAGTAACTTATACAGCGGTTAAAATGGTGGTCAGACATATATATATATATATAAGGCGTACCCAGGGGTGGGCTGATGGACTACAGCCCCCCCCCCCCCCACACACACGAAATCAATAATTAACACGTAAAAATTGCAAAATTTTGCATTATATGTGTCAAACATGAGGTTCAGCCCCTCCCCCTAAATGAAATCCTGCATATGCAACTGTATATACGTATCCACACATATGCATACACATTTTCGTAGAGGAAAATCCTGCCCCTCCCCTCCCCCCCCCCCCCCCCCCCCCCGGCAAGCTGTGTCTTTAAAGCATGTTATTACTCTTTATCACAGTAGGTAAAGTCTTTACCACGGTTAGCTCTCGGCCTCCACACTGCAGCGGTTGCAGGATTTATCACTATACCCCAATAACATGCATGCATACATATATGTATTAAATCCAAGCACAGGATTTCCAAATAGGGGGGGGGGGGCGTGTCTCATGAGAAGGTTTTTCTCTTAGTAAGAACAGCATCATTTTTGCTTGAATTTGTTCTTCCTATAGGGATTACCCCCCCCCCCCCCCCGGACACTGATTTGATAGGGGTGGTCAAACATCAAACGCACGAAAGCCGCTTTTAGGGGTGGGAGGAGTCTTGACTTTTTTGACGTCACAACGGGACAAGCAGAGAGGAAGATATGAGGATTCTATGGAAATTGTAGGCTTTATTTTGTCAAATAATTCTGTTCTTTTTTAGTATTGCTTTAGTCTAAGAGCTTTGATTGAATATACAGCAATAATATATATTATTATCTTTGAAAAATAAATTGAGCTGCAATTATTTTCAAGTAATTAATTAGTTTTTATAACAGTTATAATATTGATGGAGCAATGAGGAATTATGCGGTATTACTGTTATAGTTATACGAAGAAAAACAAAGTAGTGGATGTAAGCTTGAATAAGCTTTTAAAGCTCCAAAGTTACAAAATGAATGGCTAATTAAAAGTTGAAAGGAAAAATTACTTTTAATCGTATTACAATATGCTCAAGGCATTTTCCATTCCATGATTAATTCAGCTTTCAAAAATGAAATTCTGGTAGGAAAAAAAACAGTGATGTAGTCATCACTTTCCCTATATACATAGTACAATGCATTGGGAAATATTGTGAAGGGGTTGAAAATTCGAATTCGAATTTTCGACGAAAAAGCAAGTTTCAATTATTCCTGAATTGAACTCGAATCGAAAGTTTTTGAGGTGATGTTTGCATGTGTGTGTCCGTGAGTCTGTGCGATATCTCCCGAACGAACGGAGCGTTTCGAACGAAATTTGGTGCAAATATTAAAATTAGCAAATACTGGAACCCTATTGATTTTAAACGCAATTATATGTTTAGAACACCAACAAATTTTCGAATGAAATTTTGAAAGAATCATTTAAAAATTAGAACATTTAATAATGTTACACAAAGGATCATTTCCTATGTAATTTTTCATTAGAAAACGAATGACATAAACTTTAAAACTCTAGCAGGAGTCGTTCTCAAGATATCGCACATGTTTCAAATAAATTTATCAAAAAAATCCAATAAAATTAAAAAGTATAAATTATTGTGAAATTGTTCAATTTACATATGTAATAATATGCGATAAATTTGTTAACATCATTCTCGGGAATCTAGTTCGTTCCATTCGCGAGAGAAAATACTTTGAGTAATAGTTTTGCATTTTGACGTATAGCAATTCAACAGCAGTCATTTATATGTAAGAAATGCTTTTCACTTCGTCTGTTTTTGACACTTGGTGAGAATTTTGGCGAACTTGATCCCAATTTGGCGAAATATCGCCATTGTCGTAAAAATTGCAGAAATGAAGCCAAATTAATGGATTAATTCTTAAAATATTAAAATATATAAAATCCATTGCTTATTGCTGATGCCATCAATATTAATAATTGCCAATTTAGAGTTGCGTGAAATGTAAGTGAATTGGGTATTGCGAAATAGCTGTCATCCGGAAAAATGTCAAATGTACTATCCTATATTAAAAAACCAGTGCCGTGGATCTTATACATCATTTTTTCACTGTAAAAAAGTTAAATTAATTTCATTATATAGGGCTAGTTGTGTGCTGCCACATCATACTTTTTGATTTAAATAGTTACTGGGATCTTCAGTCTCAAAGAATTCCACTATTGGTTCTGCAGAATTTTAAAGCGCCCACAAATCAATGATATACCGGAATAATACAAATTTATCGGATACAAAATTATTGCAGTTCGCTTTAGAATCTACATGAACAGTAGCAATATCTAAATATTTTCCCAACGAAACAATTTTCATATCAGTATACGCTGGTATAGCACATAACTCTTTTAAAAAGTCTTTAAAAGTTCCAGTAATAATAGTTGAATATATTTTATTTTACATATTTTATTTTACATATTATAAATACCAAAACAGGACTAATGAATTAATTGCAGATATAAATTAAAATTATACTTGTTAAAAACGTAGTAACGTCACCTTTTAAAAACTAGCATCCTAAAAAAGAAAGCCAATCATAAATGCAAAAAAAAAAAAAAAAAAAATCTGATGTGGGCAGCACATGACTTTCCTTATATAATGCAATGAATTTACTACTTTTACAGTAAAAAAAATAGGTTATTCTTATAGTAGATTCTTGTATTCTTTCCAAGATATTGAATTTTCGTCAATCAGTCATCATTTTCATTGATTTAGCATCGTTTTTATCCATTTGGCGATATTTTAGTTAATTAGGCAAGATTTAAAAAATGTCGCCAAGTTGGCGACATTCCACCAAATATGTCTCCAAAATCTCATCAAGCGCTATGGACGGAGAAATATGTTATTCTTATAACTGATAAATAACTGTTGACGTTCAAATACAAAAGTATTACTCAATTAGTATCTTTTCTCAGGAATGGAACGATCTAGATCCACGAGAATGATGTCACCCAATTTATCGCATGATATTACATATGGAAAGTGAACATGTTTCTCAAGAGTTAACATTTTTTTCTTGGGGGGGGGGGGGGATAAATTTATTTGAAAAATGTGCAATATCTCGAGAGCGGTTCATGCTAGGGTTCTAAAGTTTATGTCAATCGTTTTCTAAGGAAAAATCACATAATAAATGTCTATTTGCGTAACTTTGTTTAATGTTTCGATTTTTTGATGATTTTTTCAAAATATCACTCGAAAATTTAGGAGGATCTGGACATTCGATTGTGTTTAAAAACAATATGCTTTCAGTATTCATGGATTGCAAATTTATACCAAATTTCATTCGAATAGCCTCAATTGTTCGTGAGATATCGTCTCCACAGACTCACTGACACACACACGCACAGACATCACCTCAAAAATGTTCGATTCGTGATCAGGGATGCTTGAAACGTGTTCTCCCGTCGAAAACTCGAATTCGAATTTTCGACACCATCACAATACTTTCCTTATGCATTATACTATGTATATAAGGAAAGTAATAAAACTTTTATTGTAATGCAATATATGATGGGATTCATTTTACTAATTAATCACAAATTTTCTTGCTATTACATCGAATGCCAGAAAATTTTGTTCTCAAATAAGGTGTAATTTATGAAAATACTCAAACTTCACCAGTGATTCGTATGACAGATTTGTTACAAAATTAATATTAGACAAGAGTTAAAATTAGCCGTATAACAAAAGTTATAATGAGTCGATAGCCGTATAGAGTGCTTTTCATTAAGCTAGTGGGATATTATTATTATGTTCTAATAGGATGTAAACCCTGTAAATTCAAAAAGTGACAGCAGAAATTTATATATTAAATACATTATTTTAGTATTAAACCCTGTACTTTTTTCATTGAAAATAAGAAATACACGGTAATACCGTTATGCTCTATTTTGCAATTATTGTTCAATCAATTCCAATTACGGAGAAAGAATTTAAGTTTTTTTTTAATTAATTATTAATTATTTTTGTTCTATCATTTTCATATAGAGAAATCGCGTTTATTGTATCTTAAACATACAAGTTTGTGATAATTCATTAAAACATAGGCTAAAATTATTCATAAATCTGTTATAATATAAAATCATTTTCTAAATTTCAATAATAATTGAAATTTGCAATCATTTGAAAAGCGTACAAGAGCTCAAAAACGCATAGAAACTATTGAAGAAGTTCCCTTCAGTCCCGATATGTCGTCACGGAGCGGGAACCAATGGCATTCTCCTGCGCTGTTTGACCTACCTTCTTTCTAAATATCTTGGATTTGATATATATATATATATATATATATATATATAGAAGGAGAGAGGGAGGGTGAAAATTGATAAAACTTTTTTGAAAAAAAAAATATATTTTTAAGATTTTCATGAAATGAAATTTTTCAATGGAAATATATAGGGATGAAAAATTTTCCCACCCACATCACTGATTATGTTATCACCAATATATTAGAAACCTTTACTAGTATAGCCAATTCAAAAAATATTTCTATACATAATATACACAAACACATTTTAAGACAATACAATTTAAGACAATATAATAAATAGTCATTTCAAAATATATTTATTTGATAATTTTTATCTGTATCTCACATTAAAAATTATTAATTAACCCATTTTGGACTAACGTTGAGTGTAGGCAATATTATTTTTGGAATTCGTTTAATGCCCTAATTAAATATGTTTTCTCCAATTTCGTCGCATCATGTTTCAAAGTATTTCCTCCAATTAGAAACTTATCTTTTTTAAAATAATGAAATATGATTTTTAAATTTTTTTTTAAAGTGGGAAATTTCAACCCTCCCCTCCCCCCCCCCCCTGCCGATGCACGGCTTTGGTCTAATATTATAATAATTCATATTCATGAACAGAATACTTACAGCGAAATGATCTTCACAAACGTAACCCACGGAGTTTGCAGAAAGTTCAGAGTTTTTTCCGTACCTTGTATCAGCAATGCACCATAAATTCCTTTCATTACCATTTCTTGGCACATTCAGAAATAATTTACTGGGCGTCGTAGACGAAGTATTTGTGCATTTTGGAACGATATAATACTTGTATCATGCACTGGCTACCTCAGTTTAATGCACTGGATACTTCAGTTTAATGCACTGGCTACCTCAGTTTAATGCACTGGTTACCTCAGTTTGTTTTCTCGTAATCCGATGGCGTCGGACAGCACTTACTACGTCAAGACTTCGATTATCATATAACTCCCTGTTTTTGAGCTCTTTGATAGAAGCTGAATTTTAAGTGTGAATATAAAAATTAATATTTATCAGAAAAAAGTAAAAATGTGTTTCCTGTTAGTTTTTCGACATCTTGAATCGATTTAAACTTCTTTTAAAAAATGTTGGAATTCTTGATTCTCCACTATGTAGTGGATTTTAAGAAAATGACAATGATATAATAATTAATTTCTTGTATTTCTTCTCGTTCCGTCATCACTTCATTATCTCTTCGATGTTTCTTAACAAATACTTACTTGCGTTAGCACTTTTTTCGTCTCTTCTAGTTCAATTTTGTATAGCCAGCAAAATTCACGCTTTTCATGAACTAAGCCGGTCCAAATACACCACGCCCATGCATGGTACTCAAGGACTCCAGGAAGGGGGTTAGTGTAGTGCCCAGGAGAGGGCAAAATTCTCCCTTTAAACTTCTTCAGGCGAAAAGGAAAAAGTCAGAAAAGAATTTACTAAAAAAAGATTTTACAAATAAGAGGTGCTTGGCGGGGGGGGGGGGGGGGTCAATGACCGAAAACATGCCCTTCTCCAAGTTTTTAGAAAAGGAAGAGCTGGATCCCAAGCGGGTTCCCAGCAGAGGAGAGGAAAGTTGGGAAAGAAGAGGGGTGCCCCGAAGGGCGCAGGGCCTTGAGCTTGAGCATTGCCTAGCAGAGTAAAGAGGAAAGGGCTGGCCAACTATTCGCGAATTCCCAAAAGCGAGGGAGAGGTACAGAAATGGTTAAAAGTCTGTATTGGAATGGAAAGCAGTTAAAAACTGTGCTAGACGGACCCGCTTTTTAGGACGGAAGAAAATATCACTCACAGGTAGCAACCGAGGGCGCTTTCGCTCTCCCGGATTACCAGGTCGATAGCGTGGGGGTGGGATACTGTCGAGTGTGGGATTATTCACGCTTCTCAGACCTCTATGGAATTTAAGAGATGAAATTTTGACATGTTCAAGAAATGGCCCAATTTTGAGGTCTTTATGCAGAACTTCTAACTGGACGTAGGTCGGAAGATTAGCAAACGAACGCAAAGCGTTATTTTGAAGTACTTGAAGCTTCTTGAGGTGAACCTCCGCTGAGGTGCCCCATATGGGGGCTCCGTACGTCATGATTGGACGAATGCAGGACCTGTTTAGCAATAACTTATTTTTAACGGACAGGCGGCTATTTCTAGCCAAAAGAGGGCGCAGTTGGGCGTGTAACGACTTCGTTTTCCTGCAAGTTTCAGAAATGTGAAGTTTCCACGTTAATTTAGAATCAAGATACACTCCAAGGTACTTGTAACGAGATTGCCAGGGAATTTACTCGTTGTTCAAAGTTAAATTAGTGGATTGGGTATGCCGGGGGGGGGGGGAGAAGGTGACGGTGGCACATTTACTTACGTTGACTTTAATTCTCCATTTAGTTAACTATTGCGTCATAGCGTTGAGGTAATTTTGGAGGATATCGTGCACGACTTGTGTTTGTTTGTGATGTGTGACCAGGGCTGTTTCATCAGCATATAAGCCAAAGGAGACACCTGAGGAACGTGGTGAGTCGTTAATGTAAAGTTTGAACAGTTTGGGTCCAACAAGGGATCCTTGAGTGACGCCGCTGAGAACATTCCTGGGAGAGGAGAGAAAGCTAGAGACTCGTATCAGGAAGCTACGCCTCGTTAGGTACGATACGACTGAAGAATTTTAATCAGATTAGGAGGGAAAGAGCGTTTGATAAGTTTGGATAATAAGCTATTTATCCACACCTTATCAAACGCTTTCTGAAGGTCCAGAAAGACAATAGAAGTGCTTTCTCGTTTGCTGCGAGCTTGATGTACGAGTTCAACAACCCGAAGCAGCTGGTGCTGCGTGGAATGATTCTTCCAGATCCTATGTTGCTCAGGAATCAAGATTTTTTCAAGTTGCAGTACTCGTCCAAGCCCATGCATGGGGAACAGAAACCGGCGGACAAAACACTGACGCCGACCCTCCCATCCGTTTCTAATATTCACAGACACATGCAAGTCATATACCTCTGCCATTCAATGTTACTAATTCTTATAAGATTCCTTATCAAAACATACATACCATACCAATCCCTAACGTAACGCAATAAATTTATGTTCCCCTAAACCCTTTAAAGCCCATATCACATTCAAGAACTCTTCAGGCAATTCTTAACACAATCAACTTTTTGAACAATTTTTACCCCGCGTTTTATGGAAAACGCGTTTGTGATAAGCGCAAATAGTTGAGACAACTTTAAACAACTTTTTCTAGACCGAGCAGAATTTTTTTTTCACTTGGGACAATTTCTCAACAAACGATAGAAACACAGTGCTTTCAGTTGCAGTTTTTCATTTAGCACAAAATCTGAAATTGTTCGACAACCCTATCGCCAACCTTTTTGCCAGAAAATTAGAGAAAATGTTGTCTGAACTAGTTGGTTGTTGCAAAAGTTCTTGAATGTTATATTGGCTTTAATGTCGAAATTTGTTTATTTATAGGGAAATTTATGTCCGAGCAGATCATATTTTTTTTTCCATTTATACTCTGAACATTCATTTATATTTAGCTTCTTATTATCCGAAATACCTAACTCAGAAATATTTGCTTTAGGATCTGGAGGAACAACCACAGTGGGACAGGCTGCCACTTCTCATACTCCTGGAAATATATCAATATCTAGATAAACAGGATCAGTGTTCGATGTCTATGGTATGCAGGAACTGGGCAGAATCATTTAACCAACCAGAGGTATGGAGACGAATAAATTTGCCCATGTTCCAGAACACCACACAGTATAAAGTAGAAGGAGAGTGTATATTCAACGAGGTAGATTTGATTGAACACTATGGATTTATGGTAAAATATGTGACAGTCAAGGACATTGGATTATGCTCTGGTAAAGGTAAGAATTATTTTTATTGACATAAATTATGAGGTTATCTTTCTTTTAGAAACAGAGCATCTCTCTTTCACATAGTTTCATATCTTGCTAGACTTAAAAAATTAAAAACTATGATTATTTCTCCTTCTATTATTTTAAACAGCTGCATATATCTTTCTCAATCAGTGCAGATGACCTGGTCATTTACCACCTAAGAAATATCCTCGCATTTATATTTGCTACAAATTTAACTTTACATTCAATTATAGGATCTCTTCAATTATAGGATCATATCTCTTCAAAGTTATTCACAATAGGCAAATTTTCCCCGATTTGCAACATGGAGCGAATCAAAAAATGAAATTTTGCTAAGTTATCTTTTTGAATTAAATTGGCGTTAACATTTCTTTTCAGTTGAAAGTATTCTTAATTTTATGAGTTTATATTTCTAGTTCTTCTTCAACAGTCGATCTATGGAGATCGAGTTAACATGGAATGAATAAGGACTGCGCCATCTTTTGAATATTATTTTGAAATATTATTTTGAAGATAAAACCTATTTCGAATTTCCATGGATAGACAATTCATCTACTCATCGACCTGAAATTTGAGATAACATTTTGCTTAGCACTGACCAGTTGATTGATTGAACATCTGATTAAAAATCATTTTAGTGGTTTTCTTTATAATAAGAATGACAGATGCCAAATCTCTTCATTTTTCTATTTACATGCTTCGTCGGAGTTCTTTTTAACACTTTACAACAAAGTTGAAAAGTGTTTATGACTTTGTTCATTCTGTCTGTCTGTCTGTCCGTTAGCACTATAACCGCCGTAAAAATGACTTAATCAAAATGAAATTTTAGTATGTTGTTCAGACGGTCTGTAGGGCTAATGGGAATATAAATGAATAATATCACCCAGTTAGTTTTGGATTGAACCCGGGTTGAAAAAATGAAATACATTGAGCCCTAAGGGACCTAATTTTTCAAACATTTTTTAAGCGGATTTAAAATTCACAAATTGCTTCGAAAAGTTTAGGTAATAGTCAAATTGTTCCATAAAATATATAAAAAAAAAATTCAGCGAAATATATTCAGTAGTTTTTTATATAAAAATTAAAATAATAATTACACATCTTATATGAAACGATCACGTGACCATGATATGAAATGATCACATGACCCACTTCAAAATGATATATGGCATCCATCTTGTTTCAAAATCGTGATTTTTTAAAGTTCTTTTTAAATCATATTGAGTGTTGTATCCGTCCTAAAACTACTTTATTTTTGCTTAAATTCTGTGCATCTACATACTAAAACAACACAATGACAATATATTTGACTTTAAATTCTCATTCAAATTTGATTATTTCTACAACTAAGTCTATTTTTCACCTATGTAAAATGTAAACAGCAAAATATGTAGAATGAGTTGTATTAGAATTACTGTATTTCTTTAACACAAAATAATTCAGTCCATGGAGTCTGCATGGCTGATATGAATGAAATATTAATTGATTTTATAAACAGAAGGACGATTTTTTTCGATGAAGTTTTAAGCATAGAGTTTATGAATTGTAGCTCCATGGTCTTAATTTTTAAATAAAATAAATTATTATAGTATTGTGATGAATGAAATCCTGCTTTTATAGAGAGATCCAGGTGTGTTATTTTTTCTATGACGTCATTTGAATTGATTTCAGTTGTTTTCGATGAAGTTTTCAAATATAATAAATTATCGTAGTATTATGATAGTTTTAAAAATATTACCGTGGAATATATTGCATTTTAGAGATATTTAAACCAGGCAATGAAACCAGGCATTTGAATGAAGTTCATTTTTTTCAATGAAGGTTTAAGTTTTCAAATATAATAAATCAATGTAGTATTGTGATAAGTTTTAAAATATTACCGAGGAATATATTGCATTTTCGACTTTTTTAAATAAAATTGCATTGAAGTTGAAAAGTGTTTCATAATCAATGCTTTAAGCATGATTGATATTTCTTGTTAAATATTCGAACGTTGCTGAAATAGCCGAATATTGCAGGGTCAATGAGAAGCTCTTCAAATTTTCGATATCCTTAATCTGTCATGATTATTAACACCATGTGCGAACAATGTATACACACGAATTTTTTCAACTGAATATTGATGGTCTTTTAATATTTCAAATTAAACAAAAACCTTATCCCGGCAGTTTTATTTATTTATATACAGCTAAATTAGAAATTGGTGAGACATTCAGCAACTTTGCAATTTAATTTCCAGCCAATTTGTCCACATCTTCCTCTACGAACGTCTGACCTACTAAAAAGTGTAAGGTATTTATTTAGATGGCCCAGAAGTGCCACCCATTTTCACCTGGAGTCCAGTGGGGGCGGCATCCACAGGGACCGTACCCTTCTTTATCTACCACCAACCTCTCAGAAGGACTTATGGACGTACATATTTAACATATGGAATTGGGAGGTTGACCAGTTGTAATAAAAGTTACTTTCTTAGTCTTGGCATAAAAAATATTTATATCCATTTGACATGTACAGATAGTGCAGAGATAATAGCCTACAGCAGAATTTAAATCGTTCGCTTATGAGCCAAGATGTGAAATTCGGGAGCGGGGGAAGCAATTTTTAGTAAATATACGCGCAAGAGGTGTCTAAGCAACATCGGTCTTAAATGAAAGTAGGGGTGGGGGGTCGCTAGGGCGGGCAAAATTTCAGATCAAGGAATCAGATCAAAAATTTAAATTCCAAGTTTAATTTTAAATTTAAATTATAAATTTTTTTATAAAAAATTATGATTTTTTTTTATGTCGGTAATTTTGAATATAGAATAGTTTGAATGCCCGAAACAACGCATTTTAAAAAATCACAAGGCTTTAGCTGCAAATTCATATTTACATTCTTTTTATCTCTTCAATAATGCATTAAATTGAGTTTAACTGCACAAAATAAAACCTATAATTATTTTAACTGACACTGAATTTGCACTTTTAATTCAATTTTCGCTTTCATTTGGTAGCTGGACTTATTTTCAAAGCTTGAGTAGCGAAAATGCGAAAAAATCTAATAGGGTCGGTCTTACATTTTTCATGGTCAAAAATTATGTTTACAACAAGTATTTAATTAATATACATATTTCAGCATACATAGATTTTTATTTTAGATTTTGGCGATATTTATGGGACATTTTGCAAAAAAATGGCGGGTTATTTTTTCCAAACTGTACCAAAATATAACAAGAAAGATCAATCATGCTTAAAGCATTGATTATGAAACACTTTCCAACTTCAATGCAATTTTATTTAAACATGTCTAAAATGCAATACATTCCTCGGTAATATTTTAAAACTTATCACAATACTACATTAATTTATTATATTTGAAACCTTAAACCTTCATCGAAAAAAATTAACTTCATTCAAATGACGGCATTAAAGTATAAATTGCCTGGTTTAAACATCTCTAAAATGTGATACATTCCTCGGTAATAATTTTAGAATTATCATAATACTACGATAATTTATTATATTTGAAAACTTCATCGAAAACAACTGAAATTCATTCAAATGATGTCATAAAAAATAACACGCCTGGCTCCCTCAATAAAAGCAACATTTCATTCATAAATAATTCCCCCATTCATGTCATTCATCACAATACTATAATAATTTATTTTATTTAAAAATTAAGACCATTGAGCTACAAGTAAGTAAGCTCTATGCGTTAAACTTCATCGAAAAATATCGTCCTTCTCTTTCTAAAATCAATGAATATTTCATTCATATCAGCTAAGCAGACTCCATGGACTAAATGATTTTGTGTTAAAGAATTACAGCGATTCTAATACAACTCATTCTACATATTTTGTTGTTTACATTTTCAGGGTTGGAACAGCTGCGCCAATTGCGCCTAACTGCGCCGAAATGACATTGCTGCGCATATCTGCTCCAAACTTAGCGATTTCTTTAAAATTGCGCCGAACTGCGCCGAAATATTAAATTTCCCGAGCGCCGAAGTGCGCCAAAATATTAATTTTCCCGAGAGCCGAACTGCGCCGGATTCAAGTTTTTTTTCTTTACGCCTTATAGAGCCGAAACTTCCCGCGAAATCCAGGTACGAAGTTTTTCCGAAAATTGCTAGATTTCCAGTTTTCTTGGCGCCCAAAGTGAGTTGCTATCTGCGTGACTGAACAGTAGAATCGCCGGACAAGGAAGCTAAAGAATGATGTCACCGCGCTGACCGTTGATTTGATGATGGGTCAGTAGGGAAAAGTAAACGGGGTTCGTACCATCGAGGTAGTATATATACTAACTCGTTGGTTCGTACGCACTCTGGAAATCGGGAATTTGAAAGTGGACTAAAATGTCAGGGAAATTACAGGGAAAATCGATTTTTTATTCAAAATTCTGGAAGAATCAATGAATTTCCAACTTGCCGACCTGCTTGCCCACAGAGAGGCCGATTATTACGGATTATCCGTAGTTTCTACGGGAAACTTCCTCATACTGCGGACTACGGAATTTGCATAGTTTCCTATGAAAAATTATCTTTTGTGAAAGCTAATGTAAATTTACGGTCGTGTGCACGGTAATGCCAACCAAATCAACGTAACAACGGGATTTACGGCCGCATTTTCATTAATGTCAACCAAATTAGCATGACAACAGAGATTTACGGGCGTGTGCTCTTTAATACCAATCAAATTAACGGGAATTTACGGCCACTTGCACTGTAATACAAATCAAATCACCGCGACAATGATGAATTACCGCTGCGTGGAATGTGAAAGATTGTTTTTTTTTTCATGGAAGTAATAAATGTACTTCCATACCTGCCAACTTTTGCGCATTTTAACTGCTCTTTAGGCTTTTACGCATATATTGCTATATTTTACGCATTTACGCATTTATTTGAATTTTTTAACATTTCAAGGAAATCAATTTCCAGTTTTTTTTGTTTGAAATTTATCAATTAATCAGACATGGTATAATTCCTCGGAAACACCAATTTTCCGCTTTTTTTAGCACTGATTTCTACCATTCCCGGGATCGTAGCAAATCCATAATAAAATGCACCAATCAAATTAACGGAGATTTACGACCGCGTGTAATGTAAATTAAGATCTCGATCGCTTATTTTATGAAAGTGATAAATATACTTCTTCAAAGGTTGTCTAATTCAGCATAAATCGCCAAAATGTTATTTTGTTCATTAATTTCGCATAAACACTGCGATTGCACAATTTAGTTATGAATCGCCGAGAGTACAATAGTATCTTTATACATCCATCTCAAACTTCTAAATATTGCATTTTTGATTGACTAAACTAGCTTATTTTCATATTCTGGTTAATTATTATGGTTAATTTCTTAATTATTTTCGCATAAACAGTGCGATTACGCAATTCAGTTACTTCGCGTGAATTGCCGAGAGTACGTTAGTATCTTTTCCCATCCACCTCCATCAATTAAATGTTGCATATTAGATGGACTAAACTAGCCTTTTTTCATATTCTGATTAATTATTACGGTTAATTTCTTAATTATTTTTGCATAAACAGTGCGATTACGCAATTCAGTTACTTCGCGTGAATTGCCGAGAGTACGTTAGTATCTTTTCCCATCCATCTCCATCAATTAAATGTTGCATATTAGATGGGCTAAACTAGCTTATTTTCATATTCTGATTAATTATTACAGTTAATTTCTTAATTATTTTTGCATAAACAGTGCGATTGCGCAATTCAGTTACTTCGCGTGAATTGCCGAGAGTACGTTAGTATCTTTTCCCATCCATCTCCATCAATTAAATATTGCATATTAGATGGGCTAAACTAGCTTATTTTCATATTCTGATTAATTATTACAGTTAATTTCTTAATTATTTTTGCATAAACAGTGCGATTGCGCAATTCAGTTACTTCGCGTGAATTGCCGAGAGTACGTTAGTATCTTTTCCCATCCATCTCCATCAATTAAATATTGCATATTAGATGGGCTAAACTAGCTTATTTTCATATTCTGATTAATTATTACGGTTAATTTCTCAATTATTTTTGCATAAACAGTGCGATTGCGCAATTCAGTTACTTCGCGTGAATTGCCGAGAGTACGTTAGTATCTTTTCCCATCCATCTCCATCAATTAAATGTTGCATATTAGATGGACTAAACTAGCTTATTTTCATATTCTAATTAATTATTAATGTTAATTTTTTAATTATATTTGCATAATAGAAATTTTTCTATTTAGAAAAATGGGTATGAACTCTGTGAAGTTATATTTTCCAATAAGTGGTATTAAAACAATGATTTAGGTAAATAAAAAGGACACCATTTTGGCAGGAATATAATTCAGTGCTATATATATATATATATATATATATATATATTATTATTATTAAAGATCAATATTTGTTACTCTCTTTAGTGAAAACCTGTGTTTTACCAAACATAAATATTTGTTTTCATTATAAAGCAATTTTCACCGGATAAAACCTTTATATATTTTTTGTTTTATAATTTATTGTCCTGAAATTTTATAAAATTGGTGTCCTGAATTTTCATATTCTACCAGTACTATGCCTGATATTTAATGCAGGTACTTGTACATAGTTAAATTAATTAGAAATGTCGTTTGCATGTGTAGTTTAAAAAAAATCATTATAAATGTCATTTACGCAAAATTTTACACATTCCAATTTCCCCAGGTTGGCAGGTATGTACTTCTTAAAATTGGTAAATTTTGTATAAATCGTTGAACGGTTAATTTTATAATTATTTTGACATAAACAGTACAATTGTGCAATTCAGTTCTTGTGAATCGCCGAGAGTCGATTAGTATATTTTTCTATCTATCTCCATTTTCTAAATATTGCATATTATATTGACTAAACTAGCTTTCTTTTATATTCTGAGTAATTATTAAGGTCAATTTTTTAATAATTTTCGCATAAACTGCGCAATTACGTAATTCACTTTATGTTCCCGTGAATCGCCGTGAGTCCATTAGTATATTTTCCATCCATCCCCATCTTCTAAATGTTGCATATTAGATTGATTTAACTAGTTTTTCTTTATAGTTCGACTATTATTAAGGACTGAATTTTTGATTATTTTCTCATATGTTCACGTGAATCGCCGAGAGTCCATTATATAGTACCTTCTCCATCCATCCCCATCTTCTAAATATTGCATATTAGATTGACTAAACTAGTTTTTTTTCATATTTTGGTTATTATTAAGGGTTGATCTTTTAATTATTTTCGCATATGTTCACGTGAATCACTGAGAGGCAATTAGTATTTTTTCCCATCCATCATCAAAATGTTGCATTTTGGATTGACTAGACTAGCTTATTTTTATATTCTGGTTACTTATTAAGACTAATTTTTTAATTATTTTTTGCAAAATACATATTTTCCTATTTTGAAAAATGTGTATGAACCTTTTGAAGGGATAGCTTCCAAAAAATGGTGCTAAAATAATGATTTAGACAAATAAAAAAGCAACCATTTTGGTAAGGATATATTAAAATTGATATATTTACATCTATAAATACATTGCTATATTTTATTTTTTGCTAAAGATTAATATTTGTTATTATCATTAGTGAAAACTTGTACTTTATCAAACGGAAATGTTTGTTTTCAATATAAAGTATTTTTAACTGGATAAAACTTATAATATAAATATATACATGCTTAAATAATTTTTTGTACATGCTTTTTTATGTTATGTGAGCATATATATTTCATTTCTTAACCTGACTACTGAAAAAGTCGTCTTAAAACTACTGATATTTTCTTTTTCTACTACTGAAATCTCCATCAGCTAAGTGGCATCACTACAGTGATTGAAGCTGTTAAGTTTCATGATCACCGAGTCATAAATAATCACTTTTATGCATGATTATGCAAACTTTTGTCTCATACTGCCATAGAAATTATGAAATTTCATTCGAATTTCAAAAAATTCTATCTCGTTCTAGATTTTTTGATAATAATGCCGGATATAAAATTTCTTTAAAATCCATCAGTGTTTATTGCAGCTATCATGTACACTAGCAGTCGACAACAGATGGACATTACTTTAAAATAGTCAAAATGTGTTCAGCAGGTGAGGTCCTAAACCATGTATTGGCATCAAAATTTCAAAATAGAAAATACTCGTGAAAACAATACTTTCTCTATTCTATTGTATAAGAAAGTAAAAATATGGAAACATTTCACCAGTGAATTGAGGGGGGGGGGACGACAGAAAAATACCTATTGATAATCATGTACAAACAGTCGATCATGCAGTTAAAGGTCTTGAACAAAGAAGCTTCGTAACCAAACAAGAAATAATGCCTATCTACCTACAGGATAAAAGAAAACCTGCTTTCCCACAAACCAAAATTAATGAAACAACAAACATTAGTTCAAATGTTTATACAAAATGATAAAATGTAAATTTTCTTTTTATGTTCCAAACAAATTCAATGTTCCAAGAAATATTTTATGTTCTAAACTGCTCCAAATTGGTAATTTTGCTACTCGAACTGCTCCAAATTAATAATCTTGCTGCTCCCAACTGCTCCAAATTGGCAATTTTGCTGCTCCGAACTGCTCCAAATTGATAATTTTGCTGCTCCCAAAGCTGCTCCAAATTGCTTCTTCAGCCGTTCCAACCCTGCATTTTACATAGGTGAAAAATAGGCTTAATAGTAGAAATAATCAAATTTAGATGAGCATTTAAACTGGAATATATTGTCATTGCGTTGTTTCAGTATGTAGATGCACAGAATTTAGGCAAAAATAAAGTAGTTTTAGGACGGATACAACACTCAATATGAATTAAAAAGAACTTTAAAAATCACGATTTTGACACAAAATGGATGCCATATATCATTTTGAAGTGGGTCATGTGATCGTTTCATATCATGGACACGTGATCGCTTCATATAAGAGGTGTTATTATTATATTAATTTTTATTTAAAAAACTACTGAATATATTTCGCTGAATTTTTTTTTATATATTTTATGGAACAATTTGAATATTGCCTAAAATTTTCGAAGCAATTTGTGAATTTTAAATCCGCTTAAAAAATACTTGAAAAATTAGGTCCCATAGGGCTCAATGTATTCCAATTTTTCAACCCGGGTTCTATCCAAAACGAATTGGGTGATATTATTCATTTATATTCCCATAGGTCCTATAGACCGTCTGAACAACATACTGAAATTTCATTTCGATTAAGTCATTTTTACGGCAGTTATCGTGCTAACGGACAGACAGACAGACTGAACAAAGTCATAAACACTTTTCAACTTTGTTGTAAAGTGTTAATAAGCAGCAAAGTACCTCACCAGTGACTTATCTACCTAATTTTGTAAAATTTGGTAAATTAGTTTTCTAACTAGAGTGGATACAGGCAATTTTTGCAGGCCATTTCGAAAAATGGCAGGTTCTTTTCTCCCGAATCGTACAAAAATCGGATCAGCACCAGAGTTACCCAGAAGGGACTAACTTACCAAAGTTTATAAAATTTGGTTGGATAAATTGGATACATTCACTGCACAGACGCACAACAGACATCACGTTAAAAATTAATTTTTCGTAATCTAGAGGTTGCAAAATGTATAGATCTGTCGAAAACTCGAGTTGCGATTTTTGGCATGATTCCAATACATTACCTATACATTACTACAGCTGACAACACTACTGGTTTTTCCGGGAAACTCCCGGTTTTTCGTGATTTCTCTCGGTTTTCCGATTTTTAATGAGAATCTCCCGGTTTTTGTCAATTTTTTTTAGAATTGCCTAATGTTAGGGAGTTTTTAATAAAAATTCTCTGTTAAAGGGAATTTCGACCGAATTTGCTACTGCCATTTTGCTTTTCCGTGCATGAACCTAGTACCAGTACAAAGTTGAATCATTTTCACTTTAATGTTAGATACTATTTCAAATTATTTCGATTTCACAAATTACATTTCTATGCAATGTTGAAATATCCCTTTCCATCTATGTTTAGTTTCAAATTATGTGAATAAAAATATGCACAACGTTAATTTCTTTGCAGTATATTTTGTCATTAATTCATAATTTTGTAAAATATTTATTACTTTTTAAGTGTGATTTCGCATGTATTAAACAAATTACCGTATGTAATGTTTAAATTAAACATCCTTTTCCATCCATCTAATTTTTTATACAATCTCAAATTAGTTTAATAGTACTTTCTCATCTTTGCAGTTTACCTAAAAATGAAGAATTATTTTCTTTAAAATAGCCTCAAAATTAATGATTGCACAATGGAATTTCCTCCTTATTTTCAAGGCAATGGAATCCCAGAAGCACTAAATTGCAATATGAGAACTGAACATCCTTTGTTACAGGGAGGCCCCCTCCTCCTCTAAAACTCTTTTCTGTTTATGTCAATCGGGTTCTTCTTTTATACACTGACTATGTAAAAACATTTTCTTGATACAGTAGGTATTTTCAGTACATAGTGAGTTATCATTTAAAAAAAAAACATACATTTTCTGTCTGAAGTAAAAAAATCCCTATATTTCCCTAAGTGGTACCGAACAAATTACACGATGACTTATACAGAGCACCGTAAAAAATGCGCACATCGCTATTTACAGGATTTTTATTACTTCATGTTGGCAGGTATGCTATGTATTGTAGGGGAAAGTAAAACTGAAACAACAATTATCATTTGTAATGAGAGCATTTGTAATTTAAATGTGCATGTCAAGAATAAGAGGAGATGTAAATAGCAATAGTAATTAATTTGAACAATTATTAGATATAAATTAGAAAATGCAATTTATGTGATTCTATATTAATGATATAATATAAGGTCATTCATTGTGAAAATAAATGTTCGTGACATTGTTTTAATTTGTCTCTTGTTTCAGATCACAAACAAAGATGGACGAATGTGAAAATGCTTTCTTCTAAAATTCAATTCAGATCTCTTACAATTGAACAGAATACATCACACAAGGGATCCATATTTGAATGTATTACACTTTTAGAAAAGCAGAGAAATCTCCTGAATTTTGAAGTAAAATATAACGAGCTCACTAACAAAAACGTGTGTGACATGTGGCAGATAATGTCCCATAACGAACATTTGAAAAGATTTGGAATGATTAACCTAAAATGGAGTAACGAAGTGGAACAGTTTGTGATCAATGAAAAGGTAAGTAAAAATCTGATGTGGGAAGCACATAACTTACCTTGCAGATTCAAATTCATGTTCTCTTTATTTCATTAATATTTCGTTAAAATGAGTTTAATTGCACAAAATAACACATATAATTATTTGAAATTACCTTTAAATTTGCGTTTTTACTTTCCCTTCCTTTAATTAAAATAAATAGAACGTGGAAATAAGTCTGCAGAGAAAGTCATGTACAGCCCATATCAGATTTTTACTTTCCCTGCAATACATGGTAATGTATAGGGAAAGTACTAGAATCATGCCGAAAATTGCAAGTCAAGTTTTCGACGGATCTTCACGTTTCGAGACCTCTAGAATACGAAAACACTATTTTTAGGGTGACGTCTGTGTGTGTGTGTGTCTGTCTGTACAATGTATGTATCCACACTAACCCAAACACTAATGGACCTAATTTTATAAAATTTGATAGGTAAGTCACTTGGTTGTGTCGCTGGTGCTGATTAGTTTATAGTACGACTCGAGATAAAAGAACCCGCTTTTTTTCCGAAGTGGCCTGCAAAAATTGCTTGTATTCACACTAGCAGAAAAACCAATGAACCGAATTTCACAAAATTCGATAGATAAGTCGCTGGTGGGTTACCCTGGTGCTGATTAGATTTTGGTACGATAAAAATAGCCTGCTTTTTTTGCAAACTGGACCGCGAAATTCGTCAAAATCTAAAATAAAAACTACGTATTCTCAAATATATCCATTAAATGATTGTTTTATACGTAATTTTTAACGAAGAATAGAAAAATATCAACTCCATTACACTAGGACTAGCCGTTCCCGAGATATTTCAGTTTTCTTCATATTTTCTTTACGCCACATTTAAAAAATAAGTCCAGTTACCAAATGAAAACTAAAATTGAATTAAAAGTGAATAAATTTAATTAAAATAAAGAGAACGTGGATATAAGTCTGCAGGGAAAGTCATGTGCTGTCCACATCAGATTTTTGATTCTATTCTTGTTTTCATTTGGTACTTGGACGTATTTTCAAACAAAAATGCGAATAAGCATAAATATCTCGAGAAATGCTAGTTCTGCAGTAATAGGGTTGGTCTTTTTCTTTTCGTTCTCAAAAATTACGTAGAAAACTTCTATTTAATGGATACATTTGAGCATGCGTAGTCAGTCCTTTATTTTAGATTTTGACAATTTTTGCAAGTCCTTTTGCAGAAAAATACAGGTTCTTTTCTTCCGGATTGTACCAAAATCTAAACAGGACCAGGGAAACCCACAAGTGATTTATTTACAAAATTTTATGAAATTTTATCCATTCGATTTTCAGTTTGAGTGGATACAAACAATTTTTGAAAGCCATTTTACAAAAATAAGCGTTTTTTTTTTATCCCGAATCGTAACAAAAACCTAATCAGCACGAGGTAACTTTCTACAAGTAACGTTCCTATAAAATTTTATGAAATTTTGCAGATTAGTTTTTAAGTTAGAGTGAATAAATACATTGCGCGCACACACACGTATGTCAAGATAAAAATATATTTTTCGACTTCTAGAGGTCCTAAAACGTGTAGAACTGTCGAAAATTTCAGTTGCGATTTTCAACACGATTCTAATACATTCCCTATGAGTAACCATGTATTGCAGGAATAGTAAAAATCTGATGTAGGAAGCACATGATTTTCCCTTTAGTCTCAAATTAATTTTTCTTGATTTCTTTAATAAATCATTACATCGAGTTTAATTGCACATAAATAACACTAAATTGGCATTTTTACTTTCCCTGCAATACATGGTAATGTATAGGGAAAGTATTGGAATCATACCGAAAATCCCAACTCGAGTTTTCGACGGATCTACACGCTTTGGGACCGCTAGATTACGAAAAAAATATTTTTAGCGTGACGTCTGTATGTCTGTTTGTCCATGTATGTATCCACGCTAACTCAAAAACTAACGGACCAAATTTCATAAATTTTGGTATGTAATTTACTTGTGGGAGTAGAAGAGAAATGACAGTTGAACACCAGCAGGCGGATTTGCGGATTGCATTCCAATGTGATGACGTCACGTTATCTTATCTGATGACGTCATCCGATAAGCTTATCTTATCGGATGACGTCACGTGTTGACACAGAGATTAGGGTTTGATGATGGAGAAGACCTTGGAGGACATCTTAGAAATTTTGGTGGCGCCCTCTATTGATAGGTTGGAGAACTGTGTTGGCTAAAAGGGAAGAATTGGTTCTGGACTGAGCAGGATTCAAACTCGGGACCACTTGCACAGTAGGAAAGTGCGTTAACCAGTATACAGACTGAGACTTGAAGGCCGCGGTTGAATGAATGATGTCTTCCCTGCGAAAGGAGTGGGAAAGCTGGGTACTTAGATAATTTCCTGATCTTTCACGAGGGGATGGTGCGAATGAATTAAGATATTAATTAATTTTTTTTAATCATTAAAATTTACTCTGAAAAAATGGAATGTGGTTATAATTGAAATTTAATAGGAGGATTATTTTTTTAATTATTTGAACGAGGATAATTATTTTTTTATGGAATGGTATATTTTTGGAAAGTGCTTGAAGACATTTACGAAATTTTGGGCGGTGGTGGCTCCCTCTACTGGCGCTTGAATGAAATACATGCGTGTTATTGAATTTTAATAGAATTAATTTCTGAATGTGGTTCTTGTGTTAATGAATAATTTAATTTGGTAGTCGAACAATGAATTAATATTTTTAGTAAAACTTCACGCTCATAAATGTTTTAATAAACGAAGATAATTTTTGTTTACGTTGGGGCCGTTCATCAATGAATTGTAAGGACGGGGTGTATGTTATGTGTGTGTGTGTTATTGAATTTTATTAATTTTAATGAAATTATTTTTGTGGTAAGCCATTGAATGAAGTAATGGGGGATTTCTAACACTCCATAGCGAACTAGCATATCGCATTTTTGATGTTAAAAATTTTACCACAGTTTGGGAACAGGATCTGACCCTTTTAGAAGAGATGTGTGCGTATCAGCCAACATATATGTTTTAAAAGCACGCAAGATTTTAGGGATAGGTTATAATACTTACTGAACACGTTTTGACAATTTTTTTTATTTTACTGGGAATGATTTAATGATATTCATTAAAATGCTGTGAAACACGAAACTTGAACTGAAACTTTAACTGTTTTAAATTGCGCTAAATGTCTAGTTTCACATACCATGTTAGATTTTAATGTTAGGTTATAATACTCACAGAATATGACTCGACACTTTTCAGAATGATTGTGTGTGCCACGTGATTTTTTTTTCTATGCCAAGTTTCAGAACCTGCTGAATCCGTTTCGACTGTTTTTAGCTATAAAAAATGGCTGTATTGATTTCTTTTCAAATATATGAGAAATGGAAAATTCAAGACTTTACTATATTTAAGGACGTAGTTAAAATGAATAGGTATATTGAATTATCAGTGAATGCAAAACATGGGAGATATTTTTAAAATAAGAAAATGCAAATTACTGAAAGCTTTACAAGCTAATGTTGTGCACAGATGTGGCTTGCATATGCATGGAGCAAATATGTGGCATGGATGTTCTTACCAATGGATTCTGAAAATGGAATCCATATTATTTTTAAGAGTATACTGGGTTATTTTAAAGAGGAATCTAAAATGTTTTGTATTAGAAAATAGCAAGATCAATTTCTATGTAGAAATAGTACATGCATGCCATACATTAAAAAAGAAGTGAGTGTATGCCATCTCTAGTTTACAAAATAGCCTGTACTGTATTCGAAAATCGTACGATACATTTCTACAAAGAAAGGGTATGTTCGACTTTCTATTTAAAAAAAAAATGATACATTCATGTTATACATTTGAAAAAAATTGCCGTTAAGATACCATTGAGTGAGTGAATTTTAATTGAATAGAGGACTAATGAATTTTAGGATACTTGGATAATTTCGGTATGAATGGACCGGTTTAATTATGTGCGTTGCTAATTAATTTTGTGTGTGTTCAGTAAGTATTATAACCTATCCCTAAAATCTTTGGTGCTTTTAACACATAAATGTTGGATGATACGCACACATCAAAAATAAAAAGGTCAAATCCTGTTCCCAACTTGTGGTAAAATTTTTAACATAAAAAATGCGATATGCTAGTTCTCTATGGAGTGTTAAAAATCCCCCCATTACTTCATTCAATGGCTTACCACAAAAATCATTTCATTAAAATTAAAAAAATTCAATAACACACACACATAACATACACCCCGTCCTTAAAATTCATTGATGAACGGCCAACGTAAAAAAAATTATCTTCTTTCAATAAAGCATTTATGAGCGTGAAGCTTTACTAAAAATATTAAGTTATCGTTCGACTAACTAATTAAATTATTCCTTAACACAAAAACCACATTCAGAAAATAATTCTATTAAAATTCAGTAAAAAGTATGTATTTCATTCAAGCGCCAATAGAGGGAGCATCCACCGCCCAAAATTTCGTAAATGTCTTCAAGCACTTTCCAAAAATAAATCATTCCAAAAAAAAAAAGAATTGCCCTCGTTCAAATCATTAAAAAAATAATCCTCCTATTAAAATTCAATTATGACTACATTCCATTTATTCATAATAAATTTTATGCATTAAAAAATTAATTAAAATCTATATTCATTCGCACCATCCCCTCGTGAAAGATCAGGAAATTATCTAAGTACCCAACTTTCCCACTCCTTTCTCAGGGAAGACATCATTCATTCACCCGCGACCTTCAAGTATCAGTCTGTATACTGGTGAAAGCACTTTCCTACGGTGCGAGTTGTCCCGAGTTCGAATCCAGCTCAGTCCAGAACCAATTCCTCCCTTTTAGCCGTAGCCCCCGTCACTACATGCCCGCCGTATTCTGCGGTTACCAGGCAACACTTGCTGCTTAGTTTCCTCGCTAGGGGGCAACCCAAGCGGGCCACTGTTAATAGCACAGTAACGGGGTTTAACGTGTTTTACATAAGTTTTTTTAAAAATTTTCGCGACTTGTTTAAATTTCAATTGTTTACTGCGCAATTCCTTGTTGTAAATCGTGCAATAAATCTACTGGCACTGCATTTCATGAAATACCTAACAGAGAGCCACAACGACAAATCTGGATTAAAGCTATATCAAGAGAAGGTAAGTTTAGATTATTATTTATTATTAAGCGTATCCATATTCTGAATTCAGAAGAGAAAGAGTTGGAGAGCGTGCAGTTTTAGTTAATATCTTGGCCACTTTTAAAATTTTTATTATAGTATAGGAAATATAACGGTAAGATGGGGAGAAGGGGATTTTTCATATGAAATTGATAAAGGCAGTTTTATATGTATATTATGCAACATTCCCAAAGGCAGTTAATCATGAACTGAAAAACTGAAATTGTGATTTAAAACTTACTTTAAAAAATTTTGAATTCTGCCCCCCCCCCCTCCTCCCCAGCAGATAAGCTGCTCACACAATATAATAGGGAAAATGTTACCAGTTGTATATATATTTTACTCTCTAGCAGTGTTTCTCATGAAGTGCAATAAAATATTCAGTATTTTCCTGTTATGAAAGTATTTTTCGTAGGGTTGTTTAACCATGGCTGATTGATTTTACTAACAAATTTATGCAATGCAGCTGAAACACCTCTACATTAAAACTTCAAAGGTGTAATAGAATTAATTATTTTTATGATCATTTAATAGAAAATTAACATAGTTAAAGTTTGAAGAAAAGGTGTGTGTATTTGTATATATAGGGCTGTAACAGGGGGACAGGGGGAGAATAATATTACCCATAGACTTAGCATTTGAGGGGGGTGGGAGGCGGAGTCAGAACGAATTTATATACTCCACCAAATATTTTGGGTCGTAAAAAATTTGTCATATATATATAAATATAAATATAAAAGTATAAAAAGAATTTTAGAATAGAAAAAAGAAGAAAGGCTTAGCGAGAAGCTTACTTAATGGCGGTAAGGGGTTGTGACCTTACACCCCAGTTGTCAACAAGCTTGTCATAAATGCCGCGGCATTGCACTCCTGGACGCCAGCCCTGGCTGAAGCCAACCCCCGGAGTGACAATAACAATTATCACAAGACCGTTAAATAAGAAAAGTCCAATGGTAATATGAAGACCATCACTGGATGAGCAACTAGTCCTTTAGACCACAATGACCTGTATATAACTTCGTTCTAAATCCAGTGATGGTCTTCATATTACCATTGGACTTTTCTTTTTTAACGGTTTTGTGATAATTGTTATTGTCACTCCGGGGGTTGGCTTCAGCCAGGGCTGGCGTCCAGGAGTGCAATGCCGCGGCATTTATGACAAGCTTGTTGACAACTGGGGTGTAAGGTCACAACCCCTTACCGCCATTAAGTAAGCTTCTCGCTAAGCCTTCCTTCTTTTTTCTATTCTAAAATTCTTTTTATACTTATATCGTGTATAGTATTTGTAGCTGCTTTGCGCATATATGCTATAACACTTCAATATCTTTAATAACTTCCATTTTCCATCTTATATATTATATATATATATATATATATATATATATATATGTATGTACGCGTAAGCAGCTCTTAATTTTTTTTCCTGTAAAGTGCATGGTGTATATATCGTTCTTTAGGTTAAATAATTATTAGGTAAAAAGAAAACAAGCGAAAAAATAGCAATAAATGAATCAAAATACGTCAATGAAAAAGCAAGAAACGTCTAAAATATTTAATGAGAAAAGTAGCAGCAGCTTGAATCGTACGAATACATACACTGGCGCTCTGCTTTATTTACCCTTTTTCGCGGAAGAGTGGCCCGCTATCCCTGACCTCTAGTGGTAGCGTCCCTCGTTGCTATGTTGCCGTTTAAACAAAGGAAACGACGAAAGTCGGCGGGCATGTAGTAACGGGGGCTACGCTTTTAGCCGACACAGTTCTCCAACCTGTCAATAGAGGGCGCCACCAAAATTTCCAAGATGTCCTCCAAGGTCTTCTCCATCATCAAACCACACTCTGTGTCTAAACGTGACGTCATCCGATAAGATAAGCTTATCGGATGATGTCATCTGATAAGATCAGATAAGATGACTTGACGTCATCCCCCGATGACATCATCACATTGGAATGCAATCCGCAAATCCGCCTGCTGGTGTTCAACTGTCATTTCTCTTCTACTTGTGGGTGACCGTGGTGCTGATTTTTTTGGGTACGATTCGGAATAAAAGAATCCGTTTTTTTTTTTTTTTTTTTTTTTTTTTTTTTTTTTTTTTATGAAATGGTCCGAAAAATCGCCAAAATTTGAAATATAAAACTACGTGTGCTTAATTAATCAATTAAATGCTTGTTTTCTGCGTAATTTTTAACGATAAGAAAACAAGACCAACCCCGTTGCACTACTACTCGCCGTTCTCGAGATATTCTAGTTTTTTCGCTACTCCATCTTTGAAAACAAGTCCAGTTACCAAATGAGAACGAAATTCAAATCAAAAGTACATTTTCAGTGTAATTATAAATAATTATGGGTTCTATTTTGTGCAATTAAACTCAATTTAATAATTTATTGAAGAAATAAAAAGAAAGTGAATATCAGTCTGCAGGGAAAGTTATGTGCTGCCCACATCAGACTTTTGTTTTTATTTGGAAACTGGACATTTTCCTGAAAGCGGCGTAACAAAAATACAAGAAATCTCAGATATCTTGAGAACGGTTAGTCCTAAAGTAATGGAGTTAGTAATACTCTTTTCCTCGTCAAAAATTGCGTATAAAAGATGAATTAAATGGATACATTTGAGCATACGTAGTATTTTTTTTTAGATTTTGGCGATTATTGCGGTCATTTCCTAAAAAAGGCAGGTTGTTCTTTTTCGAATCGTATCAAAATGTAATCATCACCAGAGTATTCCACAAGTAATTTCTCAACCAAATATTGTGAAATTTGGTATTTGGTCAATTTGTATTTCAGCTAGAGTGGGTATATGAAAATTTTAGGGGCTATTTCGCACAAAAAAGAAGGGTTCTGTTTTTCCGAATCCTACCAAAGGCTAATCAGCACCTCGGTCACACCCAACTGACTTACCTACCAAATTTTATGAAATGCGGTTCGCTAGTTTTTGAGATAGATTGGATGCATGCATTGCACAAATAGGTAGACAGAGAAACACACACACAGCGAGTTAAACTAAAAATATTTTTTCGTATTTTAGAGGTTTCAAAATGTGTAGATCCGTCAGAAACTCGAGTTGCGATATTCGGCAGGATTCCAATACATTCCCTATACATTACCATCTATTGCAGGGAAAGTAAAAATTGCATAGTTGTTCTTATTGGCATAATTATAAAATGTTCTAAGTATATATATCACTCTAAAAAAATTTTATTCTAATAAAACAATAAAAATTAATTTGGTACCCGAGCTGAATTTCTGAATTTGAATTGATTTATAACGAACCCGAGATTAAATTACGCTCGGGCTTTGCTTGCTTCATTACTTTCCTTATATGCATAATGTATAAGGTAAGTATTGTGACGGGGTGAACAATTCGAATTCGAGTTTTCGACGGGAGAGTACGTTTCAAGCATCCCTGATCATGAATCGAACATTTAAGTGATGTCTGTGTGTGTGAGCCAGTGAGTCTGTGGAGACAATAATTGACAATGTGGAGACAATAACGAACGAATGGACCGATTCGAACGAAATTTGATACAAAAATCACAATCCGTAAACATCGGAAGTCTATTGCTGTTATACGCAATCGAATGTTCTGAACCCCCCTAAATTTTCAAGTGAAATTTTGAAAAAATTGTCAAAAAATCAAAATTTCTAATGAAATTACACAAATAAATATTTCTTATGTAATTTTGCATTAGAAAACGATTGACATGAGGTTTAGATCGCTAACATGAACCGTTCTCGAGATATTGAACATTTAAAAAAAACATTATCAAAAAATCTTAGAAAATGAAAAGAACATATTTCCTATTGAGAAACATGTTCACTTTTCATATGTAATACCATGCGATAAATTTGGTGATATCATTCTCGTGGATCTAGCTTGTTCCATTCATGGAAAAAGATACTTTGAGTAATACTTTGTATTTAAACGCCAATATTCATTTATCTGCTGTAAGAATAACTTATTTCTCCGTCCATAAAGCTTGGCAAGACGAATTTGGTGGAATGTCGCCAACTTGGCGACTGTTTTAAATGTTGCTAAATCAACGAAAAACTCACCAAATGGATAAAAATGACGCTAAATCAATGAAAATAACGGCTCTTTGACGAAAATTCAATAACTTGGTAAAATATAAATATCTTCTATGAAAATAATCTATTTTTCTTTACTGTAAAAGTAGTAAATTCATTGCATTATATAAGGAAAGTCATGTGCTGCCTGTATCAGATTTTTTTAGTAATTATGAGTTCAAATGCACTTTGCTAATATATTATTTCATTATTCATTTAAAAACAGTATCTTAGAACATATTTTAAAAATTACTAATTAAAATCCATTTTCAGAGATTTGCTATGCTGTGGTTCATTTTCCTAGAAGTAGAGGAAGTGGTAATTGTTGATTCTGCAATAATGTGTGGATTACTGATGAACAGTTTTCGCAAACTTATAAAATATAAATGGATTAAATCTGTAATGCAAGCAGGAGGTGGAAAAACAAAGTCTCTCAAATTACGTTGCTGTGTAGACAATGAGTTCAAAGCAAAAACTGTATCTCTCAAATCTTGGGAACGAATAGCTTTGGCATGCCCCAACTTAAAGATGATTGTAGACATATCTGCAGAATGTAAGGTGAGCTTAACTATTTTACTCTTATACAGCTACATTTTTGTTTTTGACACTTTTATTCTTAAGTCCGACACTTCACTCAGATATTCCTTTACTTTGTAATTAACCCTCCTTCTTTTCTTCATGCGTATTCTCTACTATTTTATTGCTTTACTTATTCATTTGTTTTGTTTCTTTTATATTTTCTTATATTTTCTTTTAAATTTGCGTTCATTAGCTGTTCTTCTACACTTTCCATAAATTATTACTCTTAAATATATCGCTTCTGTTATTTTTCAAGAATTTTAATTTAGATAATAACCGAATTTGAAATATTTCTTTAACTTTCGTTTACTACCACCATTTTATTGTATACTAAACAAAGTTAATTTTTACTTTCCTTATATACATAATGTATAAGGAAAGTATTGTGACGGGGTCGAAAATTCGAATTCGAGTTTTCGATGGGAGAGCACGTTTGAAGCATGCCTGATCACGAATCAAACATTTTTGAAGTGATGTCTGTGTGTGTGTGTCAGTGAGACTGTGAAGACGATAACTGACGAACGAATGAACCGATTCGAACGAAATTTGGTACAAAAATCACAATCCGTAATCACTGGAAGCCCATTGTGTTTGTACGCAATCGAATGCTCAGAACTCCCCTAAATTTTCGAGTGAAAATTTGAAAAAATCTTCAAAAAATCAAAACAGCTAATAAAGTTACGTAAATAGACATTTCTTATGTAATTTTTCATTAGAAAACGATTGACATAATTTTTAGAACGCTAACATGAACCATTCTCGAGATATTGCACGTTTTTCAAAAAAATTATCAAAAAGTCATATAAAATAAAAAAATATTTCCTATTGAGAAACATGTTCACTTTTCATATGTAATACCATGCGATAAATTTCGTGACATCACTCTCGTGGATATAGCTCGTTTCATTCATGAAAAAAGATACTTTGAGTAATACTTTTGTATTTGAACGTCAATAGTCATTTATCTGCTGTAAGAATAACTTATTTCTTAGTTCATAATGCATGGCAAAATTTTGGCGGCGAATTTGGTGGAATGTCGCCAACTTGGCGACTTTTTAAATGTTGCTACATTAGCGAAAAGCTCGCCAAATGGATAAAAATTGCGCTAAATCAATAACAACTTACTGATGATGATGACGTGAAAAATGACGACTCATTGACGAATATTCAATATCTTGTAAAGAATGTAAATAACTACTATAAAAATAATCTATTTTTTTTACTGTAAAAGTAGTAAATTCATTGAATTATATAAGGAAAGTCATGTGCTGCCCACATCAGATTTTTATTTTTATTTTCACAAATTACTTTTAACTGTAAAAGTGAAAATTTTATCACAGAAAAAAAATATATCCGTAACGTATAATTAAACGAATTTAAAAGCAAATTATCGTAAATTCTATCACTAAGAAATAAATCCTTCCATAAGCTGAATTAGTAGTTATATATCACTATTGTATGTGTGTCATGTTAAGAAGGGCAGCCCATTCTAGGTGTATATATCCTAAAGAGGGTACCTACGATATATAGGGCAAAGATAGGATATATAGGATTCTTGGCTAAGATAGTGTTGACAAATTACACTCTGTTAAGCCTTTGTACTTTTTCTAGTGAGTGACTAAATACAGCATTGGTTTAAAGAAGTCTTCAAGGAAACGTAATCCATATCTTGTAATACATAAATATTTCTGATATTTATTCATATAATTTGGAAATACCAAGAAATGTTCATGTTAAATTATGTGAATAGCGAAATAATGACTTTAAGCTGTACAAAGAAGGCTCCTGAAGGAGGGACGAACAAAAAGCTTTTTAAAACCCTATAATATATGCACAATACTTAGTATAGGGAGTTCATATTTTTAATACAAAGTTCCAATCTTGATATTTTAAACTTTATAGCATGCCCTGTATAGAAAATATGTCAAGATTGTTACGTTTAGTCTGATTTACTACTGCTATCAAACTGATAGTTTGATTTTTACCGAAGTCAACTAGACGCAATACTTTAAAATCTTACAATTCAAAACAGCTAGAAATGATAATTACTTAAAATGCTAATTAGGATTCTCACAATCCTTGACCTTCATTTTGGTTTTCAAGGACCCTTGACAGAGCTGGAATTTACAGTAAATTATTGAATGACCTTAATTTCTATTTTCTCATTTCAAATGTTTATTTTTGTTGCATAACTATACCTCAGAACCAAATCCCCCCAGTAGATTTGTATAACAATTGACAATAATTCTCCATCAATCATGTGTAATGCCAGGTTAGCATATTATGAATGATTTTCACCCTCTACATTCCGGTCTATGAACTTCTTAATTATTTGGCCCTTGAAAATTAAAATGTAGATTTTCAAAGTCCTTAAAAAGAGCTTATATTTTATTTGTAGTAAACTACGGGAACCTTGAAATCGTTTTAAAAAGCATGAACTAATTCATGATTAAGTTCATTTGCATTATTTGTACTGACACACATATTTTTCTATCTTGTCTATATGTTCTAATCATGTGATTTAAAATTAAAGGAAGCTTCTTAAGATTGCTCAGGTGGGGGGTCCTTGTTCTTTTTACCTTCACATCTCACCAAACTTTGAATTTTACTTTTCCGTATATCTTGAATTTTACGTCCATTTACTGCATAGACGTAAATTACTATAAACGTAGATTACTGACGTAGATTACTATAAACATGTTAAAGAGTACAAAAACTTTATAAGTAATAGTTTTGCTCCTTCTGCTTTTTACCAGTGCATGTGAAATAATAAATTATATGTCTTCAATATTATGATACATAAAATATCTGGTGGAATTAGAGTTGCAAAGGTGAGAAAAATCGGTTTATTTCCGGGTTTTTTATGAAGGAAATTTTGAAAAATCTATGAATTTTCAGTCATTGCATTTTGAATTGTAAAAGAAATGTGTTTGACCCCAAACTAATACTTATATTTTGCACTTCTTATATAAAAATAAACAATAATTCCCCAAATAAATTTTAATTTAATTTGTAAATATTTAAAAAACAAAAGTACTCCAAACTATTGAATATATATGAAGTGATTCACATTCATTAATATTCATTTAATATTGAACGATAATAAGAAATCTATAGTAGTCCCAATAACATATTAAAATTTTGTGACTAAAATAATTAGTAAATTTTCAACAAAACGCTTGTAATTTTAAAGTTTCAAAAATTGTAATTCAATAGACTTTACTTGAAAACTAATTCAAAGATTTAGTAAATAAATCTAAATGGCGATTCATCATTAAAGTTTAATCTAAGTAACGTATCAGATCATATTAGGAACACGCAAATTTGATTCTTCTATCAAAGTTTTCAATTATTCCAAAATGCCCCTTTTATTCCTTAAAATTCCTAAGTTTATTCCCCCTTCTGAAAATTCCCGGTGTTTTGCAACTTTAGGCAGAATCCCACTAAATTAACATAAAATATGATACATCTGTAAAGAAAATTAATTATAAATTCAATTAATTTCAGAAAATAAAAGATATTGCATCAATTCTACCTCCTCCGACTGTTCTCTGGAATCTCTCTATTGAAAATAAAGAGAAAAACGGCGAATCTTTGGCACGTCTTCTTAATCGTCTATTGTGTAAAGGTTACAACGAAACATTGGAAGAGCTTCGAATCAAATGGAGACTCGAGGACGGGGATTCAGTTTTGTTCAAAGATTTCATCGGCAGATGTCCAAAGCTGAAGATAGCCGAGATTGCGAATATCTGGTAAATATTTATGTCCTTTATATGTATAAATGAATATGTATAAAATTGGTGATTATAAATAAAGCAGATTTATTCCGATCAATTTTGTGACTCTCTTATTTTGTGCAGTCTGAGAACAAATTATCCTGCAATTCAAAACATTTTTTATGTCAAAAATTAAAATGAAACCAGGATTAACAAAAGAATTAATTGTTCATCCGTATCGCGATATACGACTTTTAAAAACTGTTTGTCATTTTTTCAAACTTTAATTTTATTTCAGAATTCTCAATTATTACTTTCCTTATATACATAATGTATAAAGAAAGTGTTGCGACGGGGTCGAAAATTCGAATTCGAGTTTTCGACGGGAGAGCACGTTTCAAGCATCCGTCATCACGAATCAAACATTTTTGAGGTGATATCTGTGTGTGTGTCAGTGAGCCTATAGGGACGATATCTCACGAACAAATAGAGCAATTCGAATGAAATTTGGTACAAAAATCAAAATCCATGAATACTGGAAGCCTATTGTTTTTAAACGTAATCGAATGTTCAGAACTCCCCTAAATTTTCGAGTGAAATTTTGAAAAAATCATCAAAAACTCAAAACATTTAATAAAGTTACACAAATAGACATTTCTTATGCAATTTTCCTTAGAAAAAGATTGACATAAGCGTTAGAACACTAGCATGAACCGTTCTCGAGATATTGCACATTTTTCAAATATATTAAAAAATCCCATAAATTAAAAAAAATATATTAACTGTTGAGAAACATGTTCACTTTTCATATGTAATATCATGCCATAAATTTGTTGACATCATTCTCGTGGATCTAGCTCGTTTCATTCATGAAACAAGATACTTTTAGTAATACTTTTGTATTTGAACGACAATAGTTATATATCTGCTACAAGAATAGCTTATTTCTCCATAACGTTTGGCGAGATTTTGCGCTGAATTTGGCGGAATGTCACCAACTTGGCGACTTTTTTAAATGTTGTCAAATTAACGAAAATCTCGCCAAATGGATAAAAATGACACTAAATGAAAATGACGACTAATTGACGAAATTCAATATCTTGGAAAGGATGTAAATATCTACTATCAGAAAAGCCTATTTTTTTATTGTAAAAGTAGTAAATTCATTGCATTATATAAGGAAAGACATGTATTGCTCACATCTGATTTTATCAATTATTCTTTGAATAAGCTTAAACTTAAATACACTTTTTTGCAAAAAACAAATTATGCGCAAACAATAAATTGAGATACATACAGTCGCGAAACTTTACATGTATGTATCGTTTGAGAATATGTGCAAATGATTAGAGTTTGGGAGCAAAAAACGCTTTACTAAGCAACGTTCTACTAGTGGCAACATGAAGATGGCATTTTAGTTTGGCATAGCTGTCAACCGGGCATAGCCGTGGTTTTCGGGAATCTCCCCGTTCTTGTGATTTCTCAGAGTTTTCGAATATTAGACGAAAATTTCCTGTTTTTGTCAATTCTTTTAGAAACCCCTAAAATTAGCTGTTTTTCAATAAATATTCTCTGTTAAAGGGAATTTAGATCAAACTTGTGTCCGCCATTTTGTTTCTTCCGTACGTAAACCCAATTAATATGCATCTCACTTTATTGATGAATACTGCTTCAAATAAGTGTGATTTTGCCGTATCGATTACATTGCCGTGTAATTCGGAATATCCGTTTCCATCTTTGTTTAATTTCAAATTATGTGAATGAAAATTACACAACATTCATTTCTTTGCAAGCTGCCACAACTGCCGCCGTGTTCATGCGGAGTACGATCACGTTAAGCATGTGGGTCCGTAAGTCCTTCCGAGAGGTTGGTGGTAAGGGAAGGAGGATACGGTCCCAGTGGATGCCTCCCCCACTGGGTTCCGGTCTAAATTGTGTGGCACTTCCCGGCCGTCCAAACAGTTATCTTACACCTTTCTGGTAGGTCGGGCGGTCTGGGTCTCAACAACAACAGCATTCATTTCTTTGTAGTAGGTCTCCTTATAAATCAATATTTTCATAAAATATTGATTATTTTTTTAAGTGCGATTTCACGGGTATAGATTACATTCCATTACATATAGATTACATTATTACGATGTACTAAAAGAAAATTGTAGATGTTTTTTATCCGACAGTTAAACAAAATTTTCGTATTAAATGACATTAAATTATAAATTAACTTAAAAATTTCTAGTCATTTAAACCCAGAAAATAATTTGTTATTATAGGCGACAGCGGCTACGGGAAACCGTCAATCTCTTAGAACAAAGTTTTAGATATTTTCTTTTAGGTTCGGGTGACTTTGGGAGAGAAAAGCTGATAATTTAAAACTAGAATTTATATCATTTTGTTTAAAACTAAATTTCGGATTAAATGAAAATTGTTACAGTTTTTAATCAGCAAGTTGCACAATTATTAGCCAGCAGAAAGGAAAAAATAAATGATAAATAAGCAAAATTATGATTTTAAAATATTCATTCTTTTCATATTTTTCAATCAATTATAAAATATTCATTCACATTCATTGGAATAACTATTATCTACTATGTCCGAATCACTTGAAATGTTTTTACTTGGGGAAGAGTCTGAATCGCTATCCGACAGATTTATCACTAATTTCTTCACAATATTTTCTATCAGTCCATCTTTCTTCCAATAAATATTCTCTATGTTTTCAATGTGTGTTCACAGTGTTTTTTCCATTCATTTTGTGTTACTTTTAAAATAGCTTCTTTAAGCAATAATTGTGAATTGTTCAAATAGATAAAATACTTATCTCAGTGTCATTAAGCGATTTCCCCTCAGCCTTGGGTTGTCGTTCAGGAGCACCTGGCCAAATTTGGCCATATCTCCGAGATGTCTTTTTAAGGTCTTGTGCTCTGAAATGCATAAAATGCTCCATAAAAGGGGGATGAAAATGCTTAATAAAATGTTTTGGATGTGCGAAAAGTCAAGTAAAGTGTGGTGTTTCTCTATTTATATATATATATATATATATATATATATATATATATATATATATATATATATCAAATATATATATTTAAATTTGGTAATTGGATGTGCAATTATAAGTACAATGAAGGAGAAGTATAAAAAATTTATTTGAAGTTTTCAAAATTTACTGTTATTCATAAGTTTAGAAGATTAATTTTGATTGGCTTAGAAGTTATACTAATATTGTAGAGGCTCTGGGCCTTTTCCTGAACTTCCATTGGTGCGGATCGTATTCAGGGAGATTACAAATCTTTTCATTGGGAATTTTCTTAAGATTTTGGAAGAATTTATTTGCATTTTTAGCAATCTGGTTATTAATTTTGTTGATCCCGAAGTCTTGATGTATGACGTCATTCCTAAGGAATCTGGGGGCTTTTCTTATGAAACGAAGGGTTTTGTTTTGAACTCCCTGTATTTTTTTAAGTTGGTAACTTCAGTAAATCCCCATATCGTGGAACCGTAAAGCAAGATTGGTCGAAGAACTGTTTTTTTTATAGAAGTGTTTTGTTTTGGTAGCTGGCATGAGGGGAGTGCATTATGGAAGACAGCATGTTTCTGGCTGCATGAAATTTCTTGATGGTATTTTTAATATGGGGTTTCCAAGTCATTTTGGTATCAAGGGTTAGCCCAAGATATTTAGCAGTATTTACATATGGAATGGTATTTTCATTAATTTTAATTTCTTTGGGTTTTTTATGTTTTTCTTTGAGAAAAGGATGCATTTAGTTTTGCTTTCATTAATTTTTATTTTCCAATCGCGGAACCAGGCGGAAATTGTGTTTATGTGCTTTTGAAGTCTGGAGCGAATTACATATCTTTTTGAGCTAATACTTATCTCAGTGTCACTAAGCGATTTCCCTTCACGTTTTATCTTTTAACTGATGACGCTGAAACCTCTGTCGCTTCCGCAGTTCTCTTCATTGCATTTGAAATTGGTACTTTTAGAGAATTTGCGGTTTTCCTCTTCAAAAAATGCCGTAACATTGGGGACTATTGCGGACGCTTGCTTATCTTGTTGAGAAATGATTACATTTAAAAGTCTTTCCACTTTTAAATGTAGTCATTTTTCAACTAGACAAAATCCACAAAGTGTGCAAAACAGTGCAAGTTACTTCACAACTTTAAAAATCACCGAATGCGAGCATATAGCATTGACCCCAGTACAAAGCGAAATGCGACTTTCGTCGGTTCTATCTGCGCCGAATCGAAGAAAGCGCTTTCCGTCACACCTAAAATGCAGTGGAATAACCTGTTTCCATAGCGACCGCCACCAAAACGTCTGCTGTCTGGGGACTTTCTCGTGGTGGTAGGACAGTAGGCCAGTATCATCGCCTTAAGCTAAAAGACGTCTCTAGCGCATGGCATTGAATGTTGGCTTCTGACAGCCCTCCTATAAAACTTCCCTTCTCAGTGAGTTGTTCATTATCGAACGAAGCAGGGGTTGCAGATAAGTCGTGTGATCTAAAAGTTTAACGGAAGAGGCGTTCATGAGGCCGTGAGGAGGTGCGATGCAACAAATGTATTACTAATCACGTGGAATGTGCTGCAGAATTTGAATCTTTCATTTAACTGCCTTCTGACGCTATCTCATGGAGAGCGCAAAATGTATATACAGTCGAACCTCTCATTTACGGTCACTTTCCGGACAGAAAAATTTGTCCGTAAACGAAAGGTGACCGTAAAAGAGGGGATCGTTCCAAATTAGATCAAATATTACACTTTAATTGTTTTAAATTCCTCATATTGAAGCATACCTATGTTTGAGAACATGAAACAATTTTAAGGTAACGGACAAACCCGTAGGCGAAATTTGATTTCGGGGTGTGGGGGTTGGGGACGAGGTTGAACATTGTTTTTGATACTATACCTGATTGGATCTATACCTTGTACCTCTTCAGTGTTAAATTTTTCTTCCATCAGGGGGTTAACTCCCCCCCCAGCTGCGATCTTACTGGCGAACGTGCACATTTGTTTCATAAAAACAATTAAATTCACATCATGTAAGTTCATATGCAAAAAACGTACAGTAGTATACATTAAATTTATTTACCTTCGGGGAAAGAACTGATCAATTGATGTTTGGTGGGTTTTAGCCACCAGTTTTTCTCCTTCGAAGTGTATTTTAAGTTGTGATACTAAATTTAATGCCTTTCCATCATCATGCTTACAAAAAAATGTCTTCTGTCCGTCTAACACTTCAAAAACTTCAGAGTAATTTCTGATGCTGTCCGTAACACGCGACTTCTTCTTCCTCACTTTCTTCCTCTTCAGATGATTCTGTTGCAAATTCCCTGACGATATGGGATATTTCTCTGTTGTTTTCTTCATCACATCTGCATCCATAGGAGTATATTCTTCAAACGACATGCCCACGAATCCGGCCTTTTCCATCAAGTTCTGTAAACTTTTAGATTCTTCATCTGAATCAGTCGGAAGTGTTGCAAACTCCCTAAAACCAGCTTTTTGATAGCAGTTAGAACTATTTTCTTCTTTTACACTATTCCATGCGAATTTTATCCATCCAACTGCATCCAAAACGTTGATCGACTTAGATAGTTCTGTGGCTGATTTAGCTTCTTCCATTTTGCAGATCAAATGCTTTAAAAGCATCTTGCGGTATTGAACTTTGAAAGATTTGATTACACCGAGATCCAGTGGTTGACACTTTGATGTCGTGTTAGGGGGAAGGAAAATTGCCTTTATGTTTTTCAGGCGAACGTCTGTTGGATGGGACGTGGCATTATCCATAAACAGCAGGACATTTCTTTTTTCCTTCACGAAGTTCTTGTCTAAGTTCATCAAATATTTCAACGTGATATCAGAAGTCATCCATGCTTTCCTATTAAGGCCCTATCACACTCAAGAACTTTTGGAACAACCAACTATTTAGGACAACTTTTCCCCCAATTTTTCGGCGAAAAAGTTGGCAATAAGGTTATTGACAATTTGAAGAAGTTGTGCTAAATGACAAAACTACGGCGGTATGTTTATCGCCTTTTGGCGACAACTGTACATTTGTACACGTCGTTCTCGCTTCGACTTCGGCAGTAAAACAAGACTTTTACTTAGTACTTCTTTTTGTAACCTTTATTACTTTGTAATTATGACTAAATTGCTATCAGCTGCAGGGAAAAGTCAAATATGCCTTGGCATAATTATGCTAGGATTATTCCTGCAACAAAGTAAACCGAGAAGGATGTGGACAAAATCTATTGTAAATTTTTGATTTGCTCTTTTTTATATGGATTACTTCAGATATCAGAAGCTTAAACAGATGAATGAACATTAAAAAATATTTGGATTTGTCACACATCCGTATGAAAAAGCAAATAAATATTTGTTGAAAAATATTAACTATATTTTAAGATACAAAATTAGTTTAAAAAGCGATATTGACGATATTGACTGAAATGAAACAAAGAAAAAGAAAACGTAAAAAGTATTTAAATTCAAGGATGCCGTTCTTAAAATATCATGTCTTAAACAAATTTAAGTTCATTACCATTTTATACTTGATTTTAAAGGTTTTCAAATACGTATCTATATTAAATATCCGAAGATGTTCTTTGCTCATTTGTAACGTTTAAAATATTTCTCATTAAAGCAAACTTTTAAAAATTATTTTATCTACATTTATATTTATTGAGTAATTATATGCTTTAAAATAGATTTAAATGTACATTCCATATATAGCTGGTATAAAGTATACTTCAAGATGTTTTTCAAAGTAACTTCGAAATAAATTTTTATAAGCATTCAAATTTAAAAGAGTAAACTTTTCATATTTACATACAAACTTATTTTTTTTATTAAAAGTAAATTATTTTCAAATGTATTGTAAATTTCTAATTGTCTATGTGCGTTTAAAATAATAAAAAAATTCTTCACATGTTAGCATTAAATTATTAAAATTTCAAAGTAGCTTGATTTTTGTTTTTATTCTAATCTAAAATGTTCAAAATTACATGTCGAAAGATAACTACTACTCGTATAAGGATGTTCGATGATTTCTGTCTAATTTTACATGCACATTTTATATTTGCTAATTTTACAAGCACTTTTTTACTTAAGAATATATTCCATCTATACCTGGTATAAAGTATACTTCAAGATATTTTTCAAAGTAACTTCGAAATAAATTTTTATAAGCATTCAAATTTAAAAATAATTTACTGATATAAGGTTATTTTGTATGTAGAATAAAATAATTTAAAACAAAAAGTTCTGCAGATTATTAAAGAAAAACTATATTTGAATATTTTAGCGACAGATGGCAGCACTTGTAAAATTTAAAATTCGCACCAGATTTAAAATTCGCACCGGATTCGAACCAGAGTCCAGTCGTTTGCTGAGCTGATTCTCTACCACCCAAGCCAAAACTTCACATTTGAAATATACTAACAAATTATATCAGGCAATGCATTTAGTGTTATTTTAGAGTATTATTTTGAAGAGTAAACAGAATAAGTTTTCAAGTTGTTTTAGAATTGCAATAGAAGGATAAAAAAAAAGTCTATGGAGAACATACATGAAAATTCATTTTCTAAATTCTGTCTGATGTTTTTTTTAACGGTTAAATACAGTGGATCTTTTAGATTCCACAAAAATGATTTTTCACGTATTGATTCAATTAACTCCATTTCCATCTCGCATGACTACTTTTTTTCGACTTCGAGACGACTTCCATTGACATCCACCTTTATGACACAGAAATATTATAAATACTTAACAAAATTCTAATTCTAAACTAAAATAATACTTCGCGCTGCCTGGTTATTATATCAATATAATCTATCTGTTATTATATTCTATCTGTACGCGCTCCACAGATTCAAACTTGCGCGAGGATTTCACGCCAAACCAGAATGTAGGAGAATCTGCGCCAACCTTTCTACACACGTGATTCCTTCGCTACTCATCTGTGATTGGCTGGTTGGTAAAAAATTGTCCCAAATGAGCAACTTTTTCTATACCGGTCAGATAAAGTTGTCCCAATTTTTTGACCTTATTTCACACGAGTTTTCCCCCACCCAACTCGGCGTAAAAATTGTTCGAAAAGTTGGTTGCCCGAAAAATTGCCGGAAAAGTGTTGAATGTGATAGGGCCTTTAGAGTGCCATTCGACGGGTAAGCCACGTATATCCAGTCCCTTAAGGCAGCGAGGCTTTGCTGCTTTTCCAATCACCAAAGGGGTCAACTTTTCACCTTGCATGTTTGCTCCCAGCAGTATTGTCAATCGCTTAGAAATTTTTCCTCCATTGCAACGTTTCTTTTTTAAGCAAAGCGTTTTATCAGGAAGAGCTTGATAGAACAGTCAAGTTTCATCGATGTTATAGATATCTCTTGCTGAATATCCTTCAATAATTTTTGGTATTTTTTCAACCCAATCTTCACACACACCGTTGTCGACATTAGCAGATTCGCCAACCAGTTAGTTTCCTGAACGCGATTTCATGTCGAACGTGAAATCGATCCAGCCAACCATTCGAGGCTTTGAAGTCTGTGAATCCTAACTCTTCTGCGGCTTCTCTCGCTTTCTTTTGGAGAATTGGCCTGGAAATAGGGAAATTTTTTTTTCTTGCAGAAACAAACCAATCGTAAACAACTGTATCTATAGCAAGTCCAAGTGTTTTAGGAAATTTATTTTTTCTTTCTTGATTTTCGTTTTTCAACCATTGGTTTCGCCAATATTCTTTCTTTTTCAAAATACAGCATATTTGGGTTCTTCCTACATTAAATTTAGTCGCGAAGGTATGAACTCCCACTTTATGTTTTTCATTATACTCAATAACATTAATTTTATCTTTCAGAGACAGAGCACGACGATTACTAATGCTGGCCATTTCGAAAGAAGGGTGACTATACATACACGTACTACGACCTCAACGCCGATGTGACTTCGAATTCTCGAAAAGCAATGCATTAAATGTTAATATGACAACCATGCGCACTCCACGTCTGTGCTCTTTGTCGAGTTTTTCCCTTGAAGTAGATCTCACTCCTTTGTGACTGAGGGATGGGGGAGTTCCCGTTCCTCCTTATCTCCCTTTTGAATTGCTTGCTCTTAATGTCCCTATAGAATGACCATTGTTGTAGGCGCAGGTGTTTTTCTTATTCAGGTGAGTTGCAATTTTTTCTGGGAATCTATCTTTGGTATAGAAATTTCAAATTTTGATTGTGTCCGTACAGAGGTTTTAGTCTAACGGAATGAATCATTAAAATAGTGTCCGCGTCCGTATCTGAGGGTGACCGCTAATCAGGGGTTCAAAATGCATGTTGTGAATGAGTTTCCTGCCGGAGAATTTATAACTGACAGTAAAAACGGGGTGACCAAGGGAATGCTGTATGCAGCACCCGTATGGGGATATGCCTGTAAAACTACAATAGACCTCCTAGAGACAAAACAAAACAAAATCCTACGGATTATCAGCAAAGCTCCCAGGTACTTAAGAAACTCGGTAATTAGGAATGACTTCAAAATAAAAACTGTTAGAGCCCAAATTAAAAAGCTAGCGCTTAAATTTTACAGAAATTTGCCATCCGTTCCAAACGAACTGTTATTCAATCTGCATGACTATGATCATCGCAATGCCAAATCTCGTAAGAGACCCCGCGCTGTTCTAAACATCGATAATCGGAATTAAAAGATCCCACCTCAAACATCTGATTTTTTAAGTAAAACTCGCGACTATTATTTTATAAAAAAAAAAAAAAAAACTGCCACACTAGGAGCTAGGACAAATAATAAAATGTAGTAAATAAAAACCTTGAACCTCCAATTAGGGTCACTGAATTAATGTCACAGTTTGACGATAAGAACCACATATTGAAACTGGAGATTAAAGGCGCTTCGCGCCTGGTGCTCTGTCTTGTACGACACTACGACAGGGGGTGACCATATCTCAAGGGTGAACGTTTAGAGGGGTTTGACTGTATATATAATGTATAGAAAACTGCCTCCCAGGTGGTGAAGTGGATAGCGTCTCCGGCTGCTGTCTAGTGGGCTTGGGTTCGAATCCCGAGTAAGGCATGGTTGTTTTCCTGAGGATGAAGTCAGTCTTCCGCCTTCTGTGTCCTCGTTAAATGAGAAGCTGCACCCTTCAGACCTTAGTCAGTGATGTTTGCATGTATTAATAAACTTTGTTCTCTTGTCTTGTGTGTCATTCTCTCTGTCCTTCTTCTGGCGTCACTGGACCTGTATTCGTGCTCTGCAGAAACATATGAACAAACAAATAGAAAACTAAATGGTTGGAAATAATAGAGCGAAGTACTCGTTCAAAGTCATCAATGTAGCGGGAATGCAAAATCACGAACTTGGCAGTGTCGGGGTTTGATCCCAGAGTCAAATAAGATTGAACCCGCAGTCCAGTATCATAGTGTTGATTTAAAGACGTTTCCAGTTCAAAGTATTTAATACTGCCTTGTGAGCGTTCGCTGCAAGTATGATAGAAAACTCTTATTTCCTACTTAATTTCAACATTTTTGCAATTTACATTACCCACTTATCTCCAACAGGTAAAGAATTGAAACGCGTTTCAATCTTTTAGGGACAACCTGTAAAGTAGCGAGGTTAGAAATGAAATGTAATATCTAGTAAACATCGGATAATTCCGGATTATTGGATGTCAAAATAAATGCGGTAGAATATGAAAAATTAATTAAAAAAAAGAGATTTTTCTTTTTTGTCTAAAGCATTACATATACTAAAATGCATTGTACAGTACTTGAAAAAACATTTAAATTAACTTTAAAATTATAAGGTACACTTCAATAAATATAAATCTGCATATAGAAGCATTTTGTCTATTACAGTAAATGTACCCCAGTACAGCCGAATATGGTTCGTGAGGCGTACTTAAACTGGTAGATGCAGACTCGACCAAGCGGAGTAGCTAAAAAATGTAGATTTAGTATATCATTTTCTTTTGGATGGATTTTAATTTAGATTTTGAACCCCGCTAGCCCGTCCTGAGACCAACATGAGGAATATACAGTTTTTTGACAATGACTCAAAATTCGGAGAATCTAGAATGTCTAAATTTAATATATCATTGTCCTTTGTGGTATATTATATTTCATCGCCTTTCAAACCTTATCGGGCTACACCGTCTAGCCCCGCCATAGAAATTTACTCGCTTTTCAAGAATAACTCGATCAATCGGAGTAGCTAAAAAGTGTAAATTTAGTATATCGTTTCCTTTTGGATGGATTTTAAATTAGATTTTGAACCCCATCGGGCTAGCCCGTTTTGGGTCCGCTGACGAATGCATTTGTTTTTGAAGAATAACTCGAGAACCGCAATAGCTAAAAATTCCAAGTTTAACATGTCGTTGGTTTTTGTGGTATATTTAAGTTTCTTCGGATTTTTACTTTATCGGGGTCCAACATATTAATGGACCCGTTTTTTTTTAGAATAATTGGGAAATCGGGACAACTAGAAAATATAAGTTTAGTACATCCTTATCTTTTGGGGAATATTTTAATTCCTTCGATTTTGAACCGTATCGGACGAACTCGTTTTGTTCCCGCCATAGAAATTCAGTTGTTTGGGGGAATAACTCTAGAACCGGAGCATCTGAAAGTTCCAAGTGTAGAATGTCGTTGTCATTTGCTGTATATCTAAGCTCAATGGATTAAAAACCTTAACGAGCAAGCCCGATCAGTCCTTGAAAACCGTGCAACTCGAATATCTAAATTTAGTATATTATTCTCTTTTGGGGTATATTTAATTCTTTGGATTTTAAACTTTATTAGATTACCCCGTCTTTGCCCAGCCTTAGGAATGTATTCCTTTTTTTGAAAATAACTCGAAAATCGGAGAAAAATTATCATTTACCTAACAATTAAACTATTACATTAGTTCTCCTTAGGAATTATATTTGAAAAAGTGTTTTGTACTGTTGTGTAAACCCACAGTCGATCGTCGACCCCCCTTATCCTAGATCTTAGCTATGCTCATATGCAAGAGAATTAAATAATGCGAAACTAGTTCACGGTGCATTTTAAAGATTCATAGTAATATAATGATTCGTACTACATAGTATAATACAAAGAAAAGTCTTGTAACGGGATTTTTGGATGTTGAAATTCGCAGATTATGAACGAAAAAGAATATTGTGCATGTGACGGTTCCTAGTAAAAACAGATTCGATCTCAGATGACCAATGTGCTAATGAGATACTTCCTATTGTATCAAGAGGCCACCCTGAAAGCAGTACAAAATGCCCTTTCCTGGTGTTCTACGCATTTCCAGAGCCCCCGCTGATTTGCGGAACTTTTGAGCATTGTTCGTGTAAGAGATATGGCAATTTGCGGAAACGTGGCGCGCCTGTCGAAATAAAATAGCACTCGATTACATGTCCATTCTCAATCGAAATTCTTATCAGAGCTATCTTTCACCGTACAAAGAGATAGCACTTGTAGGCAGGGCATTTTCCCCTGTAGCCGAACATATGAGATAAAACAAAATATCTGCTAGACATTCTCATACATTCTTTTTTAGGTTTACATGGTAATATGTATCAAAATGCAAAACAAAAGTTTGGTTTTAAAGCATTCGTTCAAGTTATTCATATAATGCTTTTAAAAATTATTGAAAAATTTCAATTTCAAGTAAATGATATCAATACGTGCGTTCCAAATTTCTGTTGAAGAAATGAAATTATCTTTGTAAAAAGCAGAATACAACTCAAAATACTAATATTGATCGGTTTCGAAGGCAAAAAACCTTCTTCGTCAGATCACACAGAACCGCAACCTTCACTCGTGCTCCCATTGCACCGACCCAATATCCGTGGACAAATTTCGCACTTCTTAGCTCATTTGCATATGGATGTAACTATGTATCTAGGAAAAAAGGGGGTCGACGATCGAATGGAGCTTATAGTACAAAATTCATTTTTTTTAAACATGGACAATTTTGAGAACTAATGTAATTGTTCGGCAAATGAGGTTTTTTACCACACATCCCATCTCCCATGCCTACGCCACTAATTATAATTATATATACGCCGAAAATTTTAAATTCTACCCGAAAAGGGATTAATATGCTAAATTTGGATTTTCTATCTGCTCCAGTTTTCGGGTTATTCTAAAAAAATGAGTATATTCCTATGGCAGGCCCAGCCCGGGCTAGCTGAATGAAGTTCAAAGCCGAAAAAAATGAAATATACCACAAAAGACAATAGCATGATAAACTTGGAATTTTTAGCTACTCCGGTTCTCGAGTTATTTATCAAACACGATCACATTCTTAAGGCGGACTCAAAACGGGCTAGCCCGATGAGGTTCAAATTATAAATTATGATAAACCCCAAAAGAAATTGATATACTAAACTTAGATTTATTAGCTGCACCGATTTACGAGTTATTCTACGAGTTATTCTTAAAAAGTTATTCTTACGAGTTATTATTCTTACGATTATTATTCTTACGATTCATACGAGTTATTCTTACGAGTTATTCTTAAAAACGAGTACATTATCACTATGTCGGGCCCAAGACGGGCCAGTTCGACGAGATTCCAAATCCAAAGAAATAAAATATACCCTAAAAGACAATGATATACTAAATTTAGATATACTAGCTGCTACAGTTTTGGAGCTATTCTTAAAAAACAAGTACATTCTTCTTGTTGGGACCGGGACGGGCTAGCCCGATCAGGTTTTAAATCCAATGAGCTAAGACATACCGCAAATGACAACGACATTCTAAACTTGAAACATTTAGATATTCCGGTTCTAGAGTTATTCCCCCCGAAATGTGAATTTCTAAGGCGGGCCCAAAACGGGTTCGCCCGATACGGTTCAACATCGAAAGAATTAAAATATTCCCCCAAAAGGTAAGGATGTACTAAATTTATATTTTCTAGTTTCCCTGATTTTCCAGTTATTCTAAAAAAAACAGGTCCATTCCTATGTCGGGCCCAAGACGGGCTATCCCGATAAAGTTCAAATCCGAAGAAACTTAGATATACCCCAAAAGCCAACGACATGTTAAACTTCGAATTTTTAGCTACTTCGGTTCTCGCGTTATTCTTCAGAAACGAAAGCAGTCTTCAGCGCATCCAAGAAGGGCTAGCCCGATGAGGTTCAAAATCTAGATTATAATCCATCCGAAAGGGAATGATATACTAAATTTCCAATTATTAGCTACACCGATTGATCGAGTTATTCTTGAAAAGAGAGTAAATTTCTATGGCGGGCCTAAGACGGGCTAGCCCGATAAGGAATGAACATTTCATCGAAATGCGATGAAATGTAATATACCCCAAAGGACAATGACATATTAAATTTGGACATTCTAGATGCTCCGAATTTTTAGTTATTCTAAAAAAAACGATGTATTCCTTTTGTTGGGCTCAGGATTGGCTAGTCTGAAATGATTTTTCCAAAGAGTTAAAATATACAGCAAATGACAAGGATAAGCTAAATTTCGAATATTTAGATACACCTGTTCTTGAGTTATAACGCAAAAACGGGTGAGTTTCTAAGGAAGGGCCTAAGACTGGCTAACCCGTTACGGTTCAAAATTGAAAGAATTAAAATATATCCCAAAAGAAAACGATATATTAAATTTAGATTTCCTACTTTCTCTGATTCCAGGACGGGCTACCCCGATGAGCTTCAAAATCGAAAGAACTGAAATATACCACAAGGGAAAACGTCACGAATTTCACGTTACTGTGAGAAATGAACCTGGTTATTTTGGATCTCTAAGGTTTGAACGAACACCAGATCAAGTTAAATAAAATTTTAAAAATACGAATATATCCCTAGCTCAGGGGTCGGCAACCTATTGAAACGGAAGAGCCAAAAGTTACAATTTACAAAATTTCCCAATTTTTAAAGAGCCACTAAAAATTTTCGTTTCAATATTATAGTATTTGCTTATATATATTGGATTTTGATTTAAAATAAACGGCTTTAAATACGGAATAATATTTATTCATATAAAAACACAAATATAGATAGTTACATCAATGGGAGCATTGGCTTTGCATGCCTTTTGAAAGTTCGATTAAATCTGGCTTATAACTTGTTATTTTAAGTTTCAAGCACGACTCTAGATTTTTATTTGTTAGTTGACTTCTAACTTTACTTTTTATTATATTCACGCAAGAGAACGCTTGCTCGCACGAATATGTCGACTCGAAGATCGCCAGCACTCCATATTCCAACTTCATCACCTCACTGTAGCATTCCATGCGCCTATATTAAGACTATTCCAAGCCTAAGACTATTCCATGCGCCGAATATGAGGGCCTCAACTCTAGGAATTTCTTTTAGAGCTGGCTACTTGTGCTGCGCGATGTGCATGCATTTCTGGATCCCCAACTCTTCCAACTGGCTCTTGAGTTCTGTGAACTTGCCACTCCACAAGTCTTTCCTTTTCAAATCTAGCAATTGCGTTTGGAGCGATCCAGCATCAATTCCAAATGGCTCAATGTTGATCTCATTTGCATTTGTGTTGAGAGGATTTACTATGAACGAGAGAGTACTTTTGTTTGTTTTGAATTGCTCGAATCTCTCAGCGAATCCATCCTTCATGTTTTTTAAAGCTAGGCTGAAGTAATTCGTGTCAATAGTTGCATTGGTCTCATCGCGATATTGCTTCAGATTTTTAAAATGAAGTAATTTACCGCTTCCCATGTCTTCAACAAAAAGAAGTAATTTTTTTTCGAAACAAACTACTTCTTCAAGCAAGGCGTAGGCTGAGTTGCCCTTTCCTTGCAGTTTTAGATTTAGTTCATTTAGTTTCATTGTGGTATCTACCATGAAGTTGAATTTTTGCAGCCATTTGTCTTCTTCCAATTCGGGATGGTCAATGCTTTTTTCATTGAGGAATATTTTTATTTCACTCAAGCACAAAGCAAAACGCTGCAATACGTTACCTCTGGAAAGCCATCGCACTTTATTGTGCAGAAGTAGGTCAGAAAACTGGCTATCTATTTCTGCAAGGAAATCTTTAAACTGGCGATGGTAGAGTGCTTTTGCCAAGATGCTGTTAATAATCTTAATTACCAAGTTCATGACCTCAACTATTTCGGCCGGAAATGTTTGGGCACAAAGCACTTCTTGATGAATTATGCAGTGAAACGTTAGAATTTAGTGGTTTATTTTTTTCTGAAGAATTGATGTTACCCCTCTATGTATTCCTGTCATACTTCTGGCTCCATCAGTTGCTATAGAAACGATTTTATTTATATCGATTCCATTGTCTTCCAGGCATTTTTGCACAGCATTTGCTATATCTTCTCCACGAGTTTGCCCTGAGAGCGGTAGCAATCCTAGCAGTTCTTCTTTTGGACCTTGGGACGACATATACCTGACGAAAAGGGTAACTGGTGCCGTGTCTTTTATGTCGCAAGACTCATCTATAGCAAGTGATAAGGCAGAAGCCAGTTGAATGTCTTCCACTTGCATATGTGTTACTTAGCAGTTTTATCTTGTATTGTTTTAGCAGATAATGGCAAATCTTTGATTTTTTTCATGATTTCTGATTTGTTTTTAAAATCACGAAACAGTTCTCCAGATGCACGTATAAAACAATCTTTGACGTACTCACCATCTGTGAATGGTTTTCCTCTTTTTGCAATTTCTAATGATACTGCAAAGTTTGCCAGATTTACATTATTGGAAGATTGCGCCCAGTTACTTAGCATAGAACTTGACTGTTGTTTTTTTGGAGCTCTTCAACAGCTTTTTTTCGTGCGTCACCGGTTGGATATTTACCAGCAAACTGGATATGTTTTGTAGTGAAGTGTCTCTCCAAATTTGACTTCTTATTGTGTGCGAGTTTTTCGTGGCAAATGAGACAAGTCGGAAGGCCATCTGTGTTGCATATGAATGCAAACGACTCCGTCCAATCCTGATTGAATTCTTGGTTTTCTTCTTCAGTTCTTCTCTTTCCTTTACCAGATGCCATGATTACTTAGCTATCTAAAACGGCAAACAATTTATTTACCATTATTACTTCGTTAGCACGATCCTCAGATATGTAATTCAATTCTGTTACTGATTTTATTATATTATACGCGTACATACATTTGAGAAGATAATTCGCATCTAAATCGTATTCTTCTTGAAACAACAAGCGAATAGTCACGCAGAAATCGCAAGCGATTAAATTAACACACATGCAACGTAACGTCGACCGCGATATCCGAGGATGACTGACTGACAACACGTCTAGAGCCTAGACGTGTTGTTTAGACGGTGGCTGTTTGGGTGAGATGGAAATGAAATTCAATTGGCTGAAAGATAAACATGGTCACGGAGTCTCATCTCTAAGAACAAAACAATATTTCAAATTTATCTCATTACGGTCATGTTAAGCGTAGCGATTTGTAATTAACGATTATGAAAATAGAAGCTATTGAGAAATTAGGTACTTAAAAATATATTTTCTTACTTTTTAAGGGTTTTGATAATAAAATATTAATTTTTTCGTATGGAACTGGACAGCCGCAACTTTACATCAAAAGAGCCACATGCGGCTCGCGAGCCGCAGGTTGCCGACCCCTGCCCTAGCTCAATCTCTCTGAAAATCAAATGACTTTTTATGTATACCACTTACAATAATCACACCAAATTTTACACAAATTCTTTGGTTATGTCGAAAGGTATCGGTCATTTCATTTGCAATAAATTCCCATTAGTTTCAATGTTAACTCCTCCGCTTTTAACCGCTTATTCGAGACCAACGCCGTCTTTTCAGGCGGCTTTTCAGGAACATCTCCCAGCATTGGGAGGTATAGGCGGTCGGCACACTATTCCTTCTAGACACTGTATCAATAGGTTCCCACTCCAATGTCTTGGCCTCCAATAAATAGGATGCTTTGTGAATAGTCCGCGTGACTGCGCCGAAGGACACGCGTTTCCAGAAGTGATTAGTTTGTTCCCTCCATTCTCGTTTTCTCTCCACGATTCTTTGGTAGAAGCGTGGTACAGTTCGTACCGAACTTCGGTAATTCCGCCTGTCATTCATACTTTTGGTCCCTCCTCTTTAACAGTCCCATTCTCTCTAATACCGCCGATTTCATTTCAGAAAGCATTAATTGGTATGTATTCCGTATAATATGAATCTTTTACATCCCAAAGGTGTCTGCAATTTGTTAAAAGATCTATTATTATTTTTCTATCTTCAGACTTCAGCAATTCCTCCCGACAATGATACTTTAAGCCCCTCCTTTCTAATGTCTCTGATTTCATTCCAAGAAGCATTCTTTAGTGTTCTTTTCGTATAATTTGGATTTTTTATACTTCACAGATGTCAGTAATTTGGTAAAAGTTATATTACTATTATTCCTTGTCCAGACTACAGCAATTCCGCCTGGTAATGATACTTTAGGCCCCGCCTTTATAACAGGCCCTTCCTCTCTAATGCCGCCGATTTCAGGAAGCATTCTTTAGTGTGTTTTATCGTGTAATTAGGATCTTTTATATCCCATAGGTGTCTGTAATTTGGTAGAAGTGCTATCATTTTTCCATCTCCAGATTCTAACGCAATTGAGCTGCTTCGATGTGTTTGCGTTATTGCAGTTGTTATCACCATCTTGATTACAAATGAGGAGAGAAAAAACTCAGCGGAGTGACGTCCAATTTTATCATCCTCTGATTGGTTCGCAACTCAGAAATTGAGCAGTTTTTATTGTCGAGTACGAACGCAATTCGGCGTCAAGATTTCTTCCCTTTGAAATGTATGGTGTTGCTGAAAAATTGCTGGAAGGAATTGCTCCGTGTAATAACATTAGTTTAGTGGCTTACCCTAGCCGAGCTACTGGTTCTATTTTGAAGTGTACAGGTTTTGAATGATGAGCAAAGCCACAGACTAATATCAAAGAATCTCTAACCGTAAAGAAGGGAATCTTCAGTAGACCCAATGTAAACAGTCGTATCGCAAATGGTAATGCCGTGTCCTGCAGGAAAAGCAGCGTTACGGGACGATAATTCAGGATGAAGGATTCTTTATTGTTTCTTCTCGTTTTAATCTTTATTTTTTTATATTTTGATAATCGTATAACAAGTCATGCAATTTAAATGAAAAACATATTTTGATTTACATAAAGATTTTTTAAAGCGAAATAAAAAAATTTAATGCGTTTTTTGACTTCCAGTTACATTCAAAATAAGAATTTAAATTTGCGTGCTTTTTCTTTGTATAAAACTTTTTTCCAATTTAAGATATTTTTTCTTTATCATTAAAATATATTATATATTTTCTTCCATATCTAATTATACTTAAAATAAGAATTTTATTTTCCATGCATGATCTTACAAAAAACTTTTACACTCAAATTCAAGTGCACTCTTACATGCAATATTAATAAAATAGAAATTATAAACGCACTTGCCTTTGACATGATCAGATAAAACAAATAAAGAGTAAGAAGTTCCACAATTTTTTTCACACTAAATATTATTTTCGCTTTACAGATATATTTTATTCTCAGATTTTATTTCACAGATATATTTTATACTCTTCATAGAAACGTTATTTTTGTAAATTTTAATAATACAACTGCAATTTATAAGTTGCAGATGAAAATATATGAAAGTTTCAACCTACTGTTTTGTGATTGAAAAATAAAGAAAATAAGATTTTTTTTTCGCAGACCCCTTTATAATCAAAAATGCAATTAGCAGGTTAGATAAAAATAAAATTTCAGCTTTTTGAATTCAAAATTTATAAACTAAATTTTTAATTTTACTTAAAATGTAATACAACTAAAAAATACTAAATTGTATGAATTAAATGTTTTGCTTTAAATGATTGAGGGGCCAAAATTTTTAAGCAACTTTTAAACAGTCATTCCACTCTTTATTTTATCAAATAATCCAAATAAGAAAAGTGTTATAAATTAATGTATTTAGAGGCTTATTAAAATGAGTAGAAATTAAAAATATAATATAGTTATTTCACTGCATAATAATCTAAAAGTATTTTATTTCTAATGCCATCTGCTTTAACACATCCTGCAAACCAGCCTGAATAGATAAAAAATTAAAAATAACTCTATCTCAAACAAGCTAATCAACTGACTTATGTCAAGATAATCAATTGGCTTAATATTAGTAAAATCAAAAGTTTTAAGTATACAAATGAGTAAATATAATCATGATAAAAATCTTAAACGACAAGATCCCTTATTTCTAAAGGTGTTTATTGCGATTACATATGCATACTAAATAAAACAATTGATTAAATACTTTTAGGATCAAAATAATTCACATACCTTTTGTTTTTACAAGAAACTCAGCAAATCGGTCATTTTACGACAATCACAATCGGAAAATCAAAGGTACACAGCCCAGAATTGTAATACAAGATTAAATACATGTCAACCATGTAAAAGAAGTGACAAAAATATTAAATTAACAGCTTATAATTGTAATAAAGTCGCCCACGTGGAAATACAGCACACTCACATTGATTCCGGGGGATGCCACTCCTCTGCCACAAACACTCTCTGTGACGTCAGATAGAGTTTATTTGCAGAGCGTGGTTTTTTTTATTTTTTGTTTTAAACAGGTATATTTTTAAAGTGTTTGTTGGTTTTCGAAGACTTCTTACAAGTTCAACTACAATTTTAATCAAAGATTTGCATCTTAAATTCCAGGCAATGCTAGCTTTTTTATGTGTTCTTTTAATAATATAATGTATATTTTAGAATCGCGTATCCCAATCTGAGATACATGCAAAAATTTCAGTATTGAAGAATATGACTCATGTAAATTATTTTATTAAACCAAAGATATTTTTTATTAAGAAATAAATGACTAAAAGTACATTTATACTTATATTTTCAAAACTTATTAATATTCTTTTTTTTAAGGTCGAATACTGCAAACTTTAATCAAAAATTTTCTTTTAAAGTAGTCAACATTGTAAAATTTATATTAATTTGGGAAAATGCACTTCTATCTTGAAACATTAGTTTAGTTCATGAAGTTCCATTATGTAGGATATTTAAATCTTAAAAGACGAAAGTACAGTATACTGTTTATTCATTTCATTTCACTTTAAGTTATTTGTATCTTCTAATGATGTTCTTGTAATTTTTGAAAAATATAACAGGATTTAATCTCGCACATCTTATATTAATTAAATTTTATTACATTCAAAAAATGGGGGGGGGGGACGATGTAAGAAAAAAAACAGACGAGGGTTTTTAAGGAGATAAAGGTTGGGAACCGCTGTTCTAAATCAGATTGCAAGTTGTGTACATGTATGTGCTTGCAAGTTGTGTAGTGTGTATAGGAGATGGTTTGTGTACAAGTCAATGGAATGGTCGTAAAGATCTGTAAGCTTGGCATAATTAAATGTGCATCTAGACTTTCTTGTGACTAGTTAATCTATATAAATAAAAATGAAAATCTGTCTGTCTGTCTGTCTGTCTCTCTGTCTGTCTGTCTGTCTGTCTGTCTCTCTGTCTGTCTGTCTGTCTGTCTGTCTGTCTGTTTGTCACACCATCACGGGAGAACGGCTGAACCGAATTTGATGAAATTTTGTGGGTAGCCCAGAAATAGCCCCATTTAAAATTATATCCGTGTTTTGAGTTTCTACGACCAGTGGTTCTCGAGATATTAGTAAAAAACGAAATTTTCGTTTGTCTCATCATCACGGAAAAACGGCTGAACCGAATTTAATGAAATTTGGTGAATAGCCTTGAAATATCCCCCCATAAATTTTGTCCAAGTTTCGAGTTTCTAAGACCTGGGGTTGTCGAGATATTAATGAAAAACGGAACTTTTTCCTAGGAGTTCTACTCCCTAACTCCGTGGTTTATCCAAACGAAAAGCTTGAAAATCGTTTGAAAGTGAATTAAAATTTAATCTCTGAGTTTGATGGGAGATTTTTTGCGTTAATTAGTCACTTTCTGAAAACATGATTTAAAGGGGAAATCTATCTCCATGGTTCATGATTTATTTAAAACACGCTTTTACGGAACAATGAGAAGTATAGAGAAATCAAAATCGTTATTTAATTTCGCAGTTTATGTTATAAGACATGACATATTTAACATGTTATAAGATTCTATCTTATATCATGTTACTCAGAAACGCAATTAAATTAAATCTGTCTGTTAATTTTAATAATTATTTTTTCGATTTGAATAATAAATAAATGGATATAAAAATATATTTTAGAAAAGAACGATTTGATTTTTCTTATAGCATTTTTGACTGGATAATATCAATTACGGTCTTCAGGTTTAAAAATTATTATTATTTATATTTTCAGGAATTATTGATTCAAGGATTACTGATATTTTCAAGTTATTATGGAATTATTTTATTATGACAAAAATTGTTTAAACTCATATATTGTATGTTGTACGAATCTTCTACAAATACACGTGTATATCTTTTAATCTACGAGAATATAAGTAGTACAAGTATATTGACATATGTTTTGATATATATTGACATATATTGGAATCAATTACGACCTTCTGGTATAATGAGTACGGATATTATTGATGTTTTCAATTTATTACGTCATCTCTTTTATTTTGGCAAATATTTTTGAGACGCATATTGTAATACGGGTAATCTTCTACTAACACATTGGCATATTTTCTGATCTGCGACAATATAATTAGTACGGGGTTGCATATATTTATTCAATTCCTATTTTTTCTTCTGTAAATTTGCTTACAAAAGGGGGCAGGATGTTTTATTCTTCAGATCTGATCGTGAAGATAATTTTGCATAGTGAGAACATATATTCTTAAACTTCTCTTTAGGAGCAATAAATTTAATATTTTAACAGAATTTGCACATGATTGCGAACTTTAAGTTTCTTTAAATTATACACTCCGGTTGTTTGGTTAGCATTTATCTGTCAGACCAACCATCCTACTTAGAAATACATTTAGCGAATTTTTAAAATGTCACCAAATTGATAAAAATGTTTTCAAATCTATAAAAATATCTTGAAATTGATAAAATTGTGCTACATAAATGATATTAATTGTTTTTTGTTAGGGGATAGTATTGTGATGATATTTCGTCAATTTGTCGCAAAGTGGAACTGTCAGTTCTACAGTCCCACTTGGCGATAAATTTGGCGATTTTTTAAAATGTCGCTAATTTGACGAAACTGTCGCCAAATGTTCCATAGAAATATAACTATTTAGACGATATTTTTTCTACCAATTTATTTGAAGCAAATGATATCATGTCGCTTAGCAACGGATTTAAATCCAATGTGTTTATAACGCAGACGATTTTTATTAAATCCTTTCCGATTTGAATAATGAAGATATGTATATAAAATAAATATCATTGCCATTTCATTTTGGACTGGATAATATCAATTATACTCTTCAGGTTTAAACATTATTATTATTGATATTTTCCGGAATTATTGATTCAGGGATTATTGATATTTTTAAGTTATTACGCCATTGTTTTATTGCGGCAAAAATAGCTGACACACGCATATTGTACGTTGTACGAGTAATCTTCTAGGAATGCACGGGTATATCTTCTAACCTACGAGAATATAAGTAGTACAGGTATATTGGCATATATTTTGACATATATTGGCATATATATTGGAATCAAGTACAGTCTTCTGGTATGAAGATTAAGGGGATTAATTATATATTCAATTTATTACGTCGTTTGTTGTATTTTACCAAAAAACATTTGTGACTCATATTGCAAAACGGGCAATCTTCTACTAATAATCGGACATTATAAGTAGTACGTGTATATCTTCCCATATAATTTTAGCACTTTAATTTTGACATATATTGGAATAAATGACTGTCTTCAGATTTAAAGATTACGGGTTTATTGGTATTTTCAATTTATACATGTAATCTACTAATACAGGTTATATTTTCTAATATTCGCGTATATAATTAGTACGGGTCCCATACAATTTTAACGCTTTTATTTTGCATATATTGATTCAATTCCATATTTTTTTTTTATATTTGCTTACATAAGGGGTCCAAGATGTTTTATTCTTCAGATATGTCCATGAAGATAATTTTATATAGCGAGAACAGAGATTCTTAAACTTCTTTTTAGGAGCATTATATTAAATATTTTAACAGAATATTTTGATTAAACATGTCATTTAGTATACTATAAGAATTTGGGCATGATTATGAATTCCAAGTTTCTTTATATTATATACTCCGTACGAAGAACGGGTATGCTGCTAGTCTATATAAATAAAAATGAAAATCTGTCTGTCTGTCTGTCTGTCTGTTTGTCCCGTCATCACGGGAGAACGGCTGAACCGAATTTGATGAAATTTTGTGGGTAGCCTAGAAATAGCCCCACTTAAAATTTAGTCTATAGTTGGAATTTCTACGACCAGTGGTTCTCGAGATATTAGTAAAAAACGAAACTTTCGTTTGTATCATCATCACGAGAGAACGGCTGAACCGAATTTAATGAAATTTTGTGGGTGGCCTTGAAATATCCCCCCATAAATTTTACCCAACTTTCGAGTTTCTAAGACCAGGGGTTGTCGAGATATTAATGAAAAACGGAACTTTTTTTATAGGAGTTCTACTCTCCAACTCCGTGGTTTATCCAAACGGAAAGGATAAAAATCGTTTGTTTAAAACGTCAAAGGGAATTAAAACTTTATTTTTGAGTTTGATGCAGGATTTTTGCATTAAATAGTCACTATCTGAAAGCATAAATTGTATGACACATGAATTTAAATGGAAAAATCTTCCTCCATGTTTTATATTTCACACGCTTTTACTCAACGATTAGAAGTATAAAGAAATTAAAATGGTTATTTAATTATATTCTATTATGGTTATTCTATCTTATATAATATTATATAATGGTTATTCTATCTTATATAATATTGCTCGACAAAGGAATGGAATTAAATGTGTTTATTAATGATTATTATTATTTTTTCGATTTGAATAATAAATAAATGGATATTAAAATATATCTTATAAATGATCGGTTTGATTTTTTTAATTATATTAATTGCGAACTGCATACATCACTTTCATGTATTTTAGCAAAGAGGTTTTAAGCTTATATATTGTGTTTAGCTAATAAACTTATATACTGTTTACCCAATAAATTCATTTATCCAATTGTTTAAACAGAAAAAGAGTAGAATCGCTATATCTTCTAATAATATTTTTGTGTTTTCATTTAGTAAATACAAACTGGATCACGATATTTTATTCAGATCTGCGAATTTAGAGCTACGAATTCGGCTGAATATCGCTAACTTGGTAACTTTTCTTAAACTTTACCAAATTAGTGGAAATGTCTCCAAATTGATAAAAGTGACGCAAATCAATGAAATTAAATTTGTTTTGTTAAAAGTACTGAAATGGTGTTTCGTTAGCATTTGTCTGTCAGTCCAACCGCCCTACTTAGTAACCCATTTAGCGAATTTTTAAAATGTCACCAAATTGATAAAAATATTTATAAATCCATAAATATATTTTGAAATTGATAAATTGCCCTAAATAAACGAAATTGTGTTTTTTTTAGGGGATAATATTTTGATGATGGTTCGTCAATTTATCGCCAAGTGGGACTGTCAGTTCTACAGTCCCACTTGGCGATAAATTTGGCGATTTTTAAAATGTCGCCAAACCTTAATTAGAGATATTCAGACGATATTTTGACCACCAATTTATTTGAAGCAAATCATAACATGTCGCTTAACAACGGATTTAAATTTAACGTGTTTATGAGGAAGAAGATTTTTATTAAATCTTTTCCGATTTTAATGATGAAGATATGTATATAAAATAAATTTCATTGCCATCGTATTTTTGACTGGATAATATCAATTACGATCTTCATGTTTAAACATTATTATTATTGATGTTTTCGGGGATTATTGATTCAGAGATTATTGATATTTTCAATTTCTTATAGCATTGTTTTATTGCGGCAAAAATTGTTGAAACTCATATATTTTACGTTGTACGAGTAATCTTCTACAAATGCACGGGTATATCTTCTAATGTAAGAGAATATAAGTAGTACATGTATATTGGCATATATTGGAATCAAGCTTTCCGGTATGAAGATCACGGAGATTATTGTTATTTTTAATTTATTAAGTAATCTGTTATATATTGGCAAAAAATTTTCAAACTAAATATTATAATACGGGTAATCTTTTACTAACACTAGGACATATCTTCTAATCTATGACATTATAAGTAGTACGGGTTCATCTTTCCATATAATTTTAGCACTTTCATTTGGGCACATATTGGAATTAATTACTGCCTACTGGTTTAAAGATTACGGATTTATTGATATTTTCAATGTATACATATAATATCATAATACAGGTTATATCTTCTAATATTCACGTATATAAGTAGTACGGGTCCTATACAATACGCTATTATTTTGTATATATTGATTCAATTCCATACTTTTTATAAATTTGCTTGCAAAAAAGGCCAGGATATTTTATTCTTCAGATCTACCCGTGAAGATAATTTTGTATAGTGAGAACAGAGATCCTGAGGTTTATTTTTAGGAGCATTGTATTAAATATTTTAACAGAATATTTTGATTAAGCATGTCATTTAGTATACTATAGGAATTTGCACATGATTGTAAATTTTAAGTTTATTTATATTATATACTCCGTACGAAGGACGGGTATGCTGCTAGTTAACTGATATAAAGTAGGATTATTTTTAATTTTTCTACTTTGTTTTGGTTGATTTGCTGGTGTGAAATGTCTGAAGATTGAAAATATAAAGTTATAGTCTGATAAAGATGCTTAACCATAGTAAGTTAAAAATAAATGCAATGATATAATTTGCATGATCGTATATTTTTCATCATGAATTAATATAATATAATACATTTATTTTATTATTCTGAATGTATATAATAGTGTGTGTGTTAAAGGATCAGTTTCTATATTTTTATATGTTTACATTGAATTTCGATTTGATATAAATTCTCTTTTTGATCTAAAAAAATCTGATGTGGGCAACACATGACTTTCCTTATATAATGTAATGAATTTTATACTTTTACAGTAAAAAAATAGGTTTTTCTTATAGTAGATACTAATATTCTTTCCAAGATATTGAATTTTCGACAATTAGTCGTCATTTTCATTGATTTAGTGTCATATTTATCCATTTGGGGAGATTTTCGTTAATTTGGCAATATTTCAAAAAAGTCGCCAAGTTGGCGACATTCCGACAAATTCGTCGCCAAAATCTCGCCAAGCGTTATGCACTAAGAAATAAGTTATTCTTACAGCAAATAAATGACTATTGGCGTTCAAATACAAAAGTATTATTCAAAGTATCTTTTTTCATGAATGGAACAAGCTAGATCCACGAGAATGATGTCACTCAATTTATCGCATGGTATTACATATGAAAAGTGAACATGTTTCTCAATAGGAAATATTTTTTTTTTATTTTATATGACTTTTTGATAATTTTTTTGAAAAATGTACAATATCTCGAGAACGGTTCAGGTTAGCGTTCTAAAATTTATGTCAATCGTTTTTAATAAGAAATTACATAAGAAATGTCCATTTGCATAACTTTATTAGTGGTTTTGATTTTTTAACGATTTTTTCAAAATTTCATTCGAAAATTTAGGGGGGTTCTGAACATTCGATTACGTATAAAAACAATAGGCTTCCAGTGTTTACGGATTGTGATTTTTGTACCAAATTTGGTTCGAATTCGTCCATTCGTTCGTCAGTTATCGTCTCCACAGACTCACTGACACACACACACACACACACACACACACACACACACACACATACACATACACACACACAGACATCACTTCAAAAATGTTTGATTCGTGATCAGGGATACTTGAAACGTGCTCTCCCGTCGAAAACTCGAATTCGAATTTTCGACCCCGTCACAATACTTTCCTTATACATTAAGTATATAAGGAAAGTAAAAACTAATGAAATCAAGTGTTTTGCAATAATATAAGTTCTTCATTATAAAAGCATCACTTAAATCGTTTACTAGTTAGGCATCCCTCCCCCCCTATTTGCTTCCCATATAATTCTCTGTTCGATGTAAAGGAATAATAATTGATCAGTAAAGCAAATAATATTCATGAAATTTGGAAGTATTTTCGATACTGTACATTAAAATGGATGATTTAAAATATTAATATTGCTGTACATTTCCTTAAAATAAAATATTTATAATGACACAAATTCACACTGGGAGAAAAGATGAAAGGATTCCATTCCGTTAGCGTTTTAATAAAAGTTTGTAAAAGAACCCTGTATTATTGCTTAATCAGGTAATTTATTTGGACAATTCTTCAGTACATTCAGCTAAAGTATGCGGACTTACACATAAAGTATGCAGAAACTAAAATGATTACTGAATATTACATCTTTAAATATCATAAGATAATCATTAAAACGAAACTCAGAATTTAACTTTTAATATGCTTACGTGTTTATTTATTTTTATTTCATTTTATTTTATTCATTAATTTCCTTATATACATAATGTATAAGGAAAGTATTGTGACGGGGTCGAAAATTCGAATTCGAGTTTTCGACGGGAGAGCACGTTTCAAGCATCCCTGATCACGAATCAAACATTTTTGAAGTGATGTCTGTGTGTGTGTGTGTGTCAGTGAGTCTGTGGAGACGATAACTGACGAACGAATGGACCGATTCGAACCAAATTTGGTACAAAATCACAATCTATAAACACTGGAAGCCTATTGTTTTTATAAGTAATCGAATGCTCAGAACCCACCCAAATTTTCAATTGAAATTTTGAAAAAATCGTCAAAAAATCAAAACCGCTAATAAAGTTAGGCAAATAGACATTTCTTATGTAATATTTTATTAGAAAACGATTGACATAAATTTTAGAACGCTAACATGAACCGTTCTCGAGATATTGTACATTTTTCAAAAAAATTATGAAAAAGTCACATAAAAAAAAAAAATCCTATTGAGAAACATGTTCACTTTTCATATGTAATACCATGCGATAAATTGAGTGACATCATTCTCGTGGATCTAGCTCGTTCCATTCATGAAAACTATACTTTGAATAATACTTTTGTATTTGAACGCCAATAGTCATTTATCTGCTGTAAGAATAACTTTTTTCTCAGTGCATAACGCTTGGCGAGATTTTGGCGACGAATTTGGCGGAATGTCGCCAACTTGGCGAGTTTTTTTAAATGTTGCCAAATTAATGAAAATCTCGCCAAATGGATAAAAATGACGCTAAATCAATGAAAATGACGACTAATTGTCGAAAATTCAATATCTCGGAAAGAATATTAGTATCTACTATAAGAAAAACCTATTACTTTCCTTATATACATAATGTATAAGGAAAGTATTGCAACGGGGTCGAAAATTCGAATTCGAGTTTTCGACGGGAGAGCACGTGTCAAGCATCCTTGATCACGAATCAAACATTTTTGAAGTGATGTCTGTGTGTTTGTGTGTGTGTGTGTGTGTGTGAAAGTATGTGTGTGTGTGTGTGAAAGTATGTGTGTGTGTGTGTGTGTGTCAGTGAGTCTGTGGAGACGATAACTGACGAACGAATGGACCGATTTAAACCAAATTTGGTACAAAAATCACAATCCGTAAACACTGGAAGCCTATTGTTTTTATACGCAATCGAATGTTCGGAACCCTCTAAATTTTCGAATGAAATTTTGAAAAAATCGTCAAAAAATCAAAACCACGAATAAAGTTACGCAAATAGACATTTCTTATGTAATTTTTCATTAGAAAACGATTGACGTAAATTTTAGAACGCTAACATGAACCGTTCTCGAAATATTGCACATTTTTCAGAAAAATTATCAAAAAGTCATATAAAATTGAAAAAAAATATTTCCTATTGAGAAATATGTTCACTTTTCACATGTTATACCATGCGATAAATTGGGTGACATCATTCTCGTGGATCTAGCTCGTTCCATTCATGAAAAAGATACTTAGAGTAATACTTTTGTATTTGAACGCCAATAGTCATTTATCTGCTGTAAGACTAACTTATTTCTTTGGCCATAAAGCTTGGCGAGATTTTGGCGACGAATTTGGCGGAATGTCGCCAACTTGGCGACTTTTTGAATTGTTGCCAAATTAACGAAAATCTCGCCAAATGGATAAAAATGACGCTAAATCAATAAAAATGACGACTAATTGTCGAAAATTCAATATCTTGGTAAAAATATTAGTATCGACTATAAGAAAAACCTATTTTTTTTTACTTTAAAAGTAGTAAATTCATTACGTTATATAAGGAAAGTCATGTGGTGGCCACATCATATTTTTTTTTGTTGTTGTTGTTATAAATTGTAAAATGATTTAGAATTAAGGTAAAATACTAGTTGAATGTCATGCATTAATCTATGCACTTTAATTTGTAGAAATTCAGGTTTTCTAATTTAGCACATCTTATATTCCTTTTTATACTACCACACATTAACAAATTGTAAACAATTTTGCTTAATTATAGAATTTGAAATACCTCAGGGGTTGTGAAAATTTAATAAAGTTGTATAATAGAACTTTCTTGTATTAATATTTCACTTACAATTCCATTGAAGTGAAAATGTAAGAAAGGTTAAATTAGCTTTGTATTATTAAAATAACATTAACTATAATATAATGAAATATGCAATAGAAACTTGAAATTTTAAGTTGGGTACTTTGCTATTTTCCAAATAATTTTAACAATTTTCAATAACATAATAACTCGCTACATAAAAAACAAATGTGCACAACCTAAACATAAATGACTTCTTAACCCATTCTTTTAAAATTTCAGCATGCCATAACAAACAATAAAAATATACATGCAATATATTACGATACTGAATCTGTTACATGCAATTACTTACTTGTCAAACGATTAAAAATATGCTATTTGATGTATGAAATATTATATTTTATATTGTTTTTTTACTTTCATAACTTTAGAGTAGCATTTTTATTGCTACAATTTCTTTCGAGTAGCATTTTTACTGCTACGATTTCTTTAGAGTAGCATTTTTATTGCTACGATTTCTTACTATTGACAATATCTTAAAAAGACAATGACATTTTTTTATCTATATAAATAAAATTGAAAATACATCTATCTGTCTGTGTGTTTATGTATCTCATCATCACAGTAGAACTGCTACATAGAATTTCATGAAAATTTTGTGGGTAGCTTTGAAATAGCCCTACTTAAAATTTACTCCATATTTCGAGTTTCTAGGACCAGGGATTGTCAAGATATGAATAAAAATCCCACAATTAAACCTTCCATAAAAATAGAATTATGTAGATGATATATTTTCCGCAAATTTATTAAGAAAGTTATATCATGATGCTTAGCAACGCAATTGAATCAAATGGGTTTATTAGGCACACAATTCTTAAATTTTTTCCGATTTAAATAATAAAGAAATTGATATAAAAGAAAATTTTATAACCATTTTTATACCATTTTAGCGCTTCATTTTGGTATATATTGATCCAAATTCATATATATTTTACAATTTGTTTTCAAACGAAATTGTTTTATTCTTCAGATCAGATCTGCTTGAAGATAATTTTGTATTGAAAACACAGAAAGGATAATTAAATTTAGAAGAATTAAGTGAAGGGAGAATTAAATGAAATATTTTAATAGAATGTTTTGAGTAAGAGTGTCATTTTGAATACTGCAGGAATTTGCACATATTTTAAATCATGGGCGATGTCGGGTATATCTGCTATTAACAGTATACATAATGTTGCTATTTCGGATATATCTGCTATTAACAGTATACATGCGACCTCATAGTACCATCATAGACATATGTAAAGTAATTTTACGTCAATGTACCCTTTATAAAACACGCATTTCATACGACACATTTCCACCTCCTACAGAACGTATATTTCCCATGAATTTTGAAAATCATATACATATATACATATATATATACATATATATATACTTATGAATATAACTTTTATCTCATCTAAAACAAATTACAGAAAATATACCCAAAGGCGCTAAGCTGCTCAAACAAGTACATTTCTATACTACATAATAAATAGAACAAGAAAAATGAAGAATGACATTGTATCAAAATTTCGCAGGGGGGATTGTGACCCCCACTTCCCGGTTTAGCCAGCTTTATGTCATGACGACACTCCCGGAAGCGGATACAATGTCGCCAACCAAGTACATATACTTAAACTTTAAATGTAAAAAAGAAAAGATTTGAAAAACCTATACAGTCCCTACACCTATACAATAACAACGAGCATTACCACATCCAGTCAGAAACACTAAATACTATAAAATAACCTACATCCAATACCAATACCAAGAAAAACAAGCCACGCATACATCTCACCGAAAAGCAAAAAAAATTACTTTGTACAAAAAGACCTCTTTCAGACAGTTAACCCTGACCTCCGCAATGTAGCTGCTGTCCATTTCCATCACAGACTGAAAGTGCCTTCCCATTCAAATACAAATCGTAGCTCTCAGTTACGGTTATGTCGTAAAATTTACATAAAATGTCACTGAGAAAACGTAGAGGGTAACCCATATCGATTGCTTCCTTAAGATAGCCCAGATCACTTATATAACGATTTTCAGCATTACTATTTAAACGTTTGCTTCTTGTTAAAAAATTTATAATAATGTTTCTGAAAACATTTCGATGCAGACAAGAATTCCAATTAATCATGTAATTTATTTTAAAATTAAATGCTTTTCTTTTATCATGTAATTTAAAACCAACTTTACCATTAAAAAGTTTATATAATGTCAAATCCAAAAAATTAATACTATTATCAATGTTACGGGAAGTTTCTGTTAATGTCAAATTTGAAGGAAAAAAAGTAAAATCTAAGTGATCCCGGTCATCGTGGTATGCATATAATATGTCATCCACATAACGTATGTATACGATCTCATTTAAAATATGTGTTCCCTCCTCGTATTTGTTCAAGTATATATCAGCCAGAAGAGAGGAACATGCACCCCCTATCGGAATTCCATTACGCTGTTTGTAGAAATCAGTTCCATCATAAAGCACAGTTTCAAACAAAACCATTTCGACAAGACATTTGTATATATGTTTTTACTTTCCTTATATACATAATGTATAAGGAAAGTATTGTGACGGGGTCGAAAATTCGAGAGACCACGTTTCAAGCTTCCCTGATCACGAATCAAACATTTTTGATGTGATGTCTGTGTGTGTGTATGTGTGTGTGTATGTGTGTGTGTGTGTAAAAGTATGTGTGTGTGTGTGTGTCAGTGAGACTGTGGAGACGATAACTGACGAACGAATGAACCTATTCGGACCAAACTTGGCACAAAAATCACAATCAGCAAACACTGGAAGCCTATTGTTTTTATATGCAATCGAATGTTCAGAACCCCCCTAAATTTTCGAATGAAATTTTGAAAAAATCGTCAAAAAATCAAAACCACTAATAAAGTTACGCAAATAGACATTTCATATGTAATTTTTTATTAGAAAACGATTGGCATAAATTTTAGAACGCTAACATGAACCGTTCTTGAGATATTGTACATTTTTCAAAAAAATTGTCAAAATGTCATAAAATTAAAAAAAATATTTCCTATTGAGAAACATATTCACTTTTTATATGTAATACCATGCGATAAATTGGGTGACATCATTGACGTGGATCTAGCTCGTTCCATTCATGAAAAAAGATACTTTGAGTAATGCTTTTGTATTTGAAAGCCAATAGTCATTTATCTGCTGTAAGAATAACTTATTTCTTAGTGCATAACGCTTGGCGAGATTTGGCGACGAATTTGGCGGAATGTCGCCAACTTGGCGGCTTTTTGAAATGTTGCCAAATTAACGAAAATCTCGCCAAATGGATAAAAATGACTCTAAATCAATGAAAATGACGACTAATTTTCGAAAATTCAATATCTTGGAAAGAATATTAGTATCTACTATAAGAAAAACCTACTTTTTTACTGTAAAAGTAGTAAATTCATTACATTATATAAGGAAAGTCATGTGTTGCCCACATCAGATTTTTTTTACTGTAAAAGTAGTAAATTCATTACATTATATAAGGAAAGTCATGTGCTGCCCACATCAGATTTTTTAATGAGGTTTTGCATCTCATACTTTTCATACATCTCCGTCAATATGCTAAACAGATCATTTATATCTATATTGCAAAAAAGGTCGTTAAAATCACAACTTCTGTACTGTAAATCGTCAGATATGTCCTTAAGTTTCTCAATTACTTCACAACTATTGTTAATGAAAAATACACCAGAATTTTTTATTTTTTTCAATATATTTTTTAGAAGTTTTAATAATCTTCTGTTTGCAAAAGTTAAGTATGTTTTAAAACCATTAGTAACTGGTCTAAATTTTATGGGGTCCTTATGAAGTTTAGGTATCAGAGTTATATATGGGAATTTGATGGTATTCAGGTTGTAACTTAAAATTTTATATCTAGCCTTGATACGATTTTCAATTTCTGTTTTAGATTGATTTAGCTTTGTATATGCATTTATATCAAGGTAACTTTCAATTAGCTTTTTATTGTAAAATTGTTGGCAAGTGAAAGCATAATTTGAAGTAACTTTATCTACGTATGTTATCACGAAATCCTGATGTAATTTATCCAAATTTTTTATACTGTATTTCCCATATCTAACGTGTTTTTCCTAAACTCCATATTCAAACCCTATACTTTGTTTTAAACAAGATTTCCATTCATCAAATACCTAAGACGGTAGGCTGTATTTTACAGCACATTTATATATAAACTTTTCAATGTCATTCACGATACCATCTACAATATTTCGAAAATCTTCGGATCTGTATTTAGTACCCAATGTAAAAGTATGTTTCAAATTATAATCATCCAACAGATTTAGATCACCAGTCACAATATGGCCCAAATTAATGTTTATCAAAGTCGGATATTTTTGACAAGGGCATGTTTGTTCTGACTTCATAACATTTTTACAAACACTATTGTAATTGTATAACCTTCTTCCCGTAGGTAATGCGTATTTATATGCTACTTTAACTTTCACCTCATTAATAGGAAATTTAAAAACATGCTCACTTAAAATACGTGACATCACTCAGAATACGTGCAACTCACGTACTCACTTAAAATACGTGAAGCAGTGGCATAATTAGTTAAAAAACCTTTTTCGCATTTATATGAAATGTATAAAAATTGATATTTGGATAGTTTTTCTAGAGTAAGTTAAATATGATATTGAATGGGTATATATTTTACATGCTTTTTACTAACTGACGTAAAGTGGAAAATAATCCCCCCCCCCCTTGTAATTAACGATTGAGTTCGACACCTTTCATAAAGCATTTATGTAAATTTGTTTTTTATTATAAGAATGTTAGTCTATTTAAAAAATATATATATTAACAGCATCCCAGAATAAATTAAGAACTAAGCAATTTAACAATCAACATGCTAGTACACTTTTAAGCCAAAAATATTATATAATATTTCAGTCTTTTGGATATGTTAGCTTGTAATTTTTGGTGTATAATGATTTACAGTGATGCAATGCATCAATTTTTTATTTACTTTATGATTACATGAATTAAATATATATCTATGTTTATTTATTTAAATTTAATTCAACTAATCAATATATTACATATAAAATTATTTTTAAATGCTGATCATGTTTATAAAATTACAGCTCCGTAATTTTTTTTTGGCCGCATTAACATAAAATTGTCAATTGAGCTATAGTCGCCAAATCTAGCAGTCAAGCTTTTTTTACGTTATAGCTGCGATTAGAGCTCCTATACTACAGATATATAGGAGCCCACAGATTAATAAATACAGATATTTCACTCGACTTTCAGCGCCCCCAACCGCCAACCAAAATATCAAGGTTGGCGCGCTTGGCGATGGTCTGTGACGGTTTTCGCCAAGACATTCTGCTAATATAACCCTATTTGGCACCGAGCGAAACACTTGGAACTTGGAAGAACTTTGTTGCTTTGTTCTATCATCGCATGCACATCGCATGTTGTTTACACGTGGTAAACATACTTTCGCTGCTATTTTATGGATTACTAAAAGAAAAGGAATTACGTTTAAAAGGTATGTAATTTATTTTTATTTAAATAAAAAAATTATTTGTTATCTATCCCATATTTCATCCTATGCACGTGTTCATCATAAATTGGTGCAGTATTATCACTGTCGCCTAGATTAAATTCTAAGAAGCAGTGGCATTATTAGTTAAAAAATCTTTTCCGCATTTATATAAAATGTATAAAAATTGATATTTGAGTAGATTTTTCTAGAGAAAGTTGAATATACTATTGGATGTAAATATATTTCACATGCTTTTTATTAACTGACGTATTGTGGAAAATACCCCCACATACCCCCCATATTGTGGAAAATACCCCACATACCCGCCATATTGTGGAAAATACGGAGTGGATCCGGTGCTATTTATCCGCTCGTAACTAGACCGTGGATGTACGAAGCGTTAGAGACAGAGGCAGCCACAGACTATTATACAGACCTGTCACTCTCGATAGTTTCGTTTTCGCGGCGGCCATTAGAGATAGACCAAACAGAGGGTTGGCGCGCTCTTGGCGATGGTCTGGTTTGGGTCCAAGACGATTTTCAATGTTATAACCCTATTTCGCTCGGCGAAAACTTGGAACAACAGACTAGCGTGGTTTGAGTAACGTGAAAAAGGATTATTTGTTAAGTGTTTAGATCATTTCATAGAAATGGATTGATAAAAGAAAACTGGTTGCGTTACAGGGTATGTAATTTATGTTTATTAAAATTGAAATAATTTTAGTTATCACCATCCTACATACGTGTTCATTATAAGTATACACGTGTTCATATAAGTATACATGTGTGCATCATACCGAATTAGTGCTGTGTTATTACTGCCGGATTAGATTAAATTTTAAGAGGTAGTGGTATAATTAGTTAAAAAATATTTTCTGTATTTTTATAAAATGTGAAATAATTGATATTTGAATAGCTTTTTCTTAGTTGAATGTGATATAGTATGTGTATATATTTATGTAAAATTTTTATTAAGTGCCTTATGGTGGAAAATTCACTCCCCCCCCTCGGGTAATTAATGATTGAGTTCCACAACTTCGATAGTGCATTTATGTAAATTTGATATTTACTATATGAATATTTTTATATTTAAAAAAAAAGTCTTATTATCAGTATCCCAGAACAAATTAAGGATCAAGTAATTAACGATCAACACGCTAGTATACTTTTTAGACTGAAAATATTATATAATATTTCAGTCTTTTGAGTATGTTAGCTTGTAATTTTTTGTGCATTATGTTTTATAGTGAGACAATACAATGTGTCTATTTTTTAATCTATTTTATGATTATTTGAATTAAATATATAACTATGTTTATTTAAATATTCTTAAACTAATGAATATATTTATGTTGCAGATTAATGTATTTTTAAATCCTGATCCTTTCTATAGATTCAAATATTATAAAAGTACAGTCCTCAACATTTTGTTCCCTTCCCGTTTAAAAAAAAATCGCCAAGCGAGCGATAACGCGCCAAATCTGGCAGACGCATCGTAGTTCAGTTGGTCCAACTCACGAGCTCTAGTGTCTATGCGACATCCCATGTTAAAAATGTTGCCATAGGGTCCTATGGGAGTGAACCTTCTGAATATAGTATTCTGTGGAGGCAGCTTCGCTGGCGCAAGGGATTCTGGGATCGCTTGGCGAATGCAGAGAGATTGGTTGAGGTCAAGGTTGGCCAAAGATTGTACGCCAACAGCTGGAATTCTCCCCTCCCTTCGCGACTGACGTCACTGGTCCCACAGACAGGTCCGTAGTCCGTTGCTGTCATAAGAAATACATTGAATACCGCAGCAATTTTCTTAATTTAAATATACATCATATAGTATATTGAAATTTGTACCGAGTAAATGATAGATTAGATTTCATTATTCATATATAAGAATATAATATTAAATAAAACTAGTTATGGTAAATTTTATTTAGGACTGCATTGTTAGAGTCGTTTTTAAGCATCTCTAACGATGACATTAGCAATTGAGCTATTTAAACTATGCTAAAATATTTTCTGCATTTTAAAATTGTTATTAGTTTTTCTTTAATAAGTGCATAGTAAAATATCGGAGGATTTAACTAAAATACAAGGCACTATTATTTTATCTGAGACTAGAATAATAAGCCAACAAAACCTGTCCATTTTTATCGAACTGCTTTAAAATATCATGCTTGTAGACTTGACATGATAAAATAAATTAGAAGACAGTGAATGAATTGCTGAATGTAATTCAAAAATAGTTTTCAGAATTATAGAAATAAATAAATATGTGACGTCCGTAAAGATTTCAGGCAGAAAACTGCTCGTATTATTTTTTTTCATAGTGAATTTGATATGTGTACGAAATCCAATTATTTAAAGACTTCTCCGAATGCGAACAAATGTGGAAATCATATTTTGTACGATACAAAAGATCAGTACAATTGTTTTCTTTAATTATGTATTATTATTGTTTCATGATGGTCAAAAAATTGAATTATTTTCAAGAAGTTAAATGAGCACTGAATTTCATATAACGATAGACAATTTTTGAATATGGGTACTTCATGATAAAAAAAAATTAAAAATTAAAAAAAGTAAAGAGATAGGACGCGATATTGATTAGATAAGTTCAGTTGTGACCAGATTTTGAAAATGTCTTTCATAAAGGAACATCTACCGAAATTGTGCCTTATCTACGCTATATGTTTGGAAATCAACGAAAACTAACACGTCCAACCAGTCAGTAGATTTTAATCAATTACGTCGACAGAAAAAATGGGGGGGGGGGGCGATAATGAAATGAGTTGTTTCCTATTTCTCCTAATATCCTTCCTTCTAACTTTAATAGTTTTCGATAGGTTTCTGGGGGGAGGGGGGTATATCTCCCAATACCCCTTTAGTGATTTTACCAGATTTGATCTCACGATCTTTCAAGTAATTTTGGTCTTACAAAGGTCAGTGATCAAACGACTGGGTTACGGATTTTCCCCTATGGGAGAGAAGGATAATTTTGAAAATGGCCATTCTATAAAGGAGGAATGCCTTCATGGAGGACTTTTTAAGGGAAGCTGCGTCACATTAATGTTACATGTTAAGAAAACCATGAAAATCTAACACACGCAGCCCGTCAATTTCTAACTACTAGGTCGTGAGTAAACCTTAAAATTTAAAGCTCTCTCTCCATTGCTTATTTTTCATTTCTTCACATGAATGACTAGAAATTCTTTCAGCTCTCCTTTTCATCTGTTCATTTATGTGTTTTATTCGAAAGAAGATTCTGGTTCTGGTATATGTTCTTACAACATCAAGAGCTATTTCAGGAAATTGTTCTTTTATTTTCAGTTGGAGATTCTCTAAAATATTTCTTGAATTAGAAATAAAATTTCCCTGTAGTTTTAAAAAAAGATCTTATAATTTGGTGACTGTTTCTACCCAGGTATCATGTGGAACAATTGAACCACCTCTTAATAAAGATTCAATCCATTTTTTGTCATTTTCAGATGTTGATTCCACTAGATATGAATAGTTCCTAATTGCGCTTCTTTGTGACGATATGCCAAATATCCTGAAAAAAAAAAAACGCAAGGCTTCTTTTTCATTTACATCAGGACTGAAATGAATATCATCTTGAGGCTCAATATCTGCAGTGATGCTGACTGCATAGTCTCTTTCTTCTAATTTGAAAAACAAAGTCGCAGTTAGTGTTTGATCTTGGTCATTTTCCACATTTGTATTTATTGGCATAGGAAGCTTAGGCCCAAGCAATAATGTTTTAAGTCGGGATTTGAAATCAGTAGCAAGAGGATGGTTATAAAATCGTACAAGACCTCTAATTTGGAAAAATATATTTTCTAAAGCATCTTGATTGACTCTACTTGTCATTATATATTTAATATTATTTTCTTTCATGTCATCATAAAGTCCTTTTAAGCTTGCTATTGAAACAAGAATGCCTTTTTGGAAAGGCAGTATTGAAGTTTTAGAAATGACTCAGAGTTCCGTAATATCCGCTTGCATTTGACTCAGAATTTGCATTTGGCCATTTATATTATTTCCAAAAGCTGAGCGCTTTGATTTATTTTCATCATTATTAGGAACGCGAGAGTTAAAAACATCGACACATTTCCCCATGCTTCGGAAAGGTTCGGCTAGGGACCAGTGACGTCAGTAATTCCAAGAACTCTGGACAGGAGCAGGTTGCCAGAAACGAACGGCCTACCTCTCTTACTTCCATTTACCTTGGCTCCGCCTACCGCAAACCAAAATTAAATCCAATATCAATGTTGGCACGCTTGGAGATAGTCTGTGACGGTTTTTCTCCAAAGACTGTGGTTTTCGCCAAGACGTTCTGTTAATATAATCCTATTTAGCACTGAACTAAACATTTAGAAGTTTGTTCTATCATTGGAACACGTGGAAAACATACTTTCGCTGTTATTTTGGATTTTATAATTAATTATTTTATTTTTTATGGATTACCAAAAAAAAAAGGGATTACGTTTACAAGGTATGTAATTTATTTTTATTTAAATAAAAAGTTTATTTGTTAGCCATACTATATTTTATCCTATGCACGTGTTCATCATAAGAAATTGGTGCAGTATTATCAGTGCTACCTAGACTAATACCCTGCTATGACTAGACTAATATCTAAGAAGCAGTGGCATTATCAGTTAAAATCCTTTTCCGCATTTATATGAAATGTATAAAAATTGATATTTGGATAGCTTTTTCTAGATTAATTTGAATATGATATTGAATGTGTGAATATTTTACATACTTTTTACTAACTGACGTAATGTGGAAAGTAATCCCCCCCCCCTTTGTAATTAACAATTGAGTTCGACACCTTTGATAGTACATTTAAGTAAATTTGTTATTTATTATAAGAATGTTTGTGTATTTAAAAAAAATTATATTAAGATATCTCAGAATAAATTAAAAACTGACCAATTTAACAATTAACACCCTTGTACACTTTTGGTGCAAAAAAATTATATAATATTTCAGTCTTTTGGATATGTTAGTTTGTAATTTTTGGTGTTTAAAGATTTACAGTGATGCAATGCGTCAATGTTTTATTTAGTTCATGATTACATGAATTAAATATATATCTATGTTTATTTATTTAAATTTAATTAAACTCATCCATATATTATAGATAAAACCATTTTTAAATGCTGATCATGTTTATACAAGCTGATCATGTTGTTACATTTCCGCATTTTTTTTATCGCATTGACATAGAACCGCTAATCGAGCGATAGTCGCCATATCTAGAGGTCGAGCTTTTTTTACGTCATAGCTGCGATGGTTGGCTGCTTGAAAGCTAGTGTCTATGCGAAATCCCATGTTAAAGATGTTGCCATGTGTTCCTATGGGTGTGAACCTTCTGAATATAGTATTCTGTGCTGAAATCCTTCGATTTTTGGTTTCTCTTTTCTAAATAGAAAAAATCACCAATATTTCGGACTAGATTTTAAATATTTATTTCATCCTCGGACTGCACTTTTTACCTGGTAATGGTAATAATGCACAAAAAGATTAAGTGAGTACAAGTTTTAATGAATTTCGAATATTTTAAGATCTCGAAAAATAGGAGAATTATTTTAATCCACCCCCGCCCGTCTTTCATGCTGGAAAATTCGAGTAATATGTAATTGTATATAATAAAGTATTTTGAAAAACAGAAAACAATGGGCTTAATAAGCAGATTACAATTAATGGAATGTACGCAATTCCTGAGTTAACTTCATAATTAACTATATAATCATGTTGAAATTTAATTTTTATTTAATAGATAAAATAAAAGTTCTTATCAAAGATGTTGGAGTTCCCGTATAAGATGGTTCAAAAAGAATTTTTATGTAAAGTCCTCAAATATTCAAATTGTTCCATAAAGTATATAAAAAAATTTCATCAACATATATTCAGTAGTTTTTAAATAAAAATTAAAATGATAATTACACTTTTTATAGGAAGATATCACGTGACCCACTTCAAACTAAAATATGGCATCTACCTTGCGTCAAAATCACGATTTTCAAAGTTCTTTTCAATTCAGATTTAGTGTTGTATCCGTCCTAAAACAGTTTTACTTTTGCTTATGTTCTGTGCATCTACATACTGAAACAACGCGATTACAATATATTTGTGTTTAAATGATCATCAAACTTAGATTATTTCTACAACGAAGTCTAATTTTCACTTATGGAGAATGTTAACACAAAAAATTGTAGAATGAGTTGTTTAAAAATTGCTGCATTTCTTTAACGCAAAATTATTTTGCTCATGGAGTCTGCAATATAGCTGATATGAATGAAATATTCATTGATTTTACACAGCGAAGCAAATCTGGCCACACATTTAGCTGCAGTAAGCCTTCGGGTCTGCCGTGTGGACTGGGTTTTCCACAGCGAAGCAAATGATTTTTTTGATAAAGTTTTAAGCATAGATTTAAATTACTTGTACCTCCATGGTTTTAAGTTTTCAAATAAAATAAATATTTATAGCATTGTGATGAATGAAAGAAATGAAAAAATCCTTATCAATGAAATGCTACTTTTATATAAAGAGTCCGTCGATTTATATTTCGAAGACGTCATTTGAATAAAGTTCATTTGTTTTCGATGAAGATTTCAGATATCATAAATTATTGTAGTATTATGATAATTTAAAAAATATTACCGAGGAATGTATCGCATTTTAGATATGTTTAAACCAGGCAATTTATATTTCAATGCCGTCATTTGAATGGAGATCAACTTTTTTGACGAAATTTTAAGCTTTCAGATCTAATAAATTAATGTAGTATTCTGATAATTTTAAAAATATTACCGAGGAATGTATCGCATTTAAGAGATGTTTAAATAAAATTGGATTGAAGTTGGAAAGTGTTCCATAATCAATGCTTTATGCATGATTGATTTTTCTTGTAATTAATATTCTTATTTTAACCCCCTTTGTTTTGATTAACCTGAAGTGTCCGTTTGTCTTGTGATGATATATCTTCTTAAGATGATATATTTTTATATGAATTTTGTTTATATATTTTGTATTTCTTAAAACTAAGAATAAAAATCTGAAGTAGGCAACACATAACCTTCCTAATATAATGCAATGGATATGCTACTTTTACTGTCAGAAAATAATGTATAAGTTCCACGATACTGTGTTTCTAATGTTGAATTTTACATTTGGCTATCTTCCGGATAACAGCATGTAAAACTATTTCGAAGTAAACAATAGGGTGGAGAGAGATTTTTTTTTTAATTTAAATCGGCCAGGATAAAAAAATGTCACCACAAGGGACAAAGCGAATGTGTGAAAAACTTTTATTCCTGAGGTCAAAATTTCATGTGCCGCATGGATCAAAGTTCACAGTTTCAGACAATAAATGTCCTCTTTTTGTTCGGATAGGAAATTTGTTTTTTCGATTTCGAAATCGACCAAGGTCAAAAAGGTTAACTCAGTGAATTAAACAAACTTTTTTAAAATTTCAAGTCCCTGATGATACTCTTTAACGCCACGCACATATAATAAAAGTAACGAATTTAGCCAAAAAATATCGATTTTCTGACGTATTCTGTAAAGTCATAGAGGCAGAAGAGGGCGTCTAAAATTTTTAGTGATTGCATCTTAAATATAATTAAGATTTTAAATAAATATTTTTCGATTTGTTACTAAAGTGAAGCTGACAAACGTAGAATAAAAAGAAGTTATTTAAACTTTAATATTTCTAATTTCCCTAAACTACATTTTTGAACTAACAGTAAGGAATTTTGCTTGTAATAACATATACATTTCACGTAACATAAGATGCACTGCATTTGTTCATAAAATAAAATATAGGAAAATATATGAAAAACACTGAATGGAAAAAAAAATATGGACAAATTCCCATATAAAGGAAGTTAAGCAGATAATTCTGATTTCGTATTGTTATATATATATATATATATATATACGTACATTCGTATTTATTTATACGTATGTATATATATACGTATATATATACATATATATATATATACATATATATATATGAATATATATATATATATATAAATACATATATATATATACATATATAGATATATACAAATACATATATATATATACATATATGTGTGTAATATATATATAATGATTTAAGAGGAGAATTTACAAGGTAGAATTCTAGAAACAGGCAAAGAACCATTTGGAAACGAAGTTCTGCACTTTTAAAATAGAAAATTTTTAGCAATTAATAAAAGTCTGTTTACTGTAACGATTTGCTCAAATATTACCTATATCTCTTTAACAAAATGTTATCTATAGATATAATTCATGTTTTAGGCTAAGAAAAATACTGAAATATTAATTAAAAGTAATTTTCAGTAACAATTTGAATAAGAAAGCTGAAACAGTCGTAACAAAAATTGTAAATAAATGTGTAAGAAAAGAAAGTGTTGCAAAAATCTTAATCCACGCATTTTGAAACTGTATATTTTAGAGATTTAAAAATACGTAGATTAAGATTCTTAAAGAAGAAAGTTGTGTATAACAATGAACAAACTACCACAATGGCACACTTTTATAATTTCCTGGAACTCCTACGATGCGTCGTTTTAGTGCGAATATGCCAAATCTGGCTCTCATTTGTAGCAGCGAAGGGGGACTTACTGGCCATGCTTTTCAGATGACCAAACAATAGAAAGTCTACCTCTAGTGATTCTAGATCTTTGGCTTCTACTATCGGGAGTGACGCATTACCCCGTTTGCTAGCATAGACAGATGTCGCTACCGCAGCGCCGCATACCCCCAACCAAAATTAAATGGAATATCAAGGTTGGCACTCTTGGCGATGGCCTGTGACGGCTTTTCTCCACAGACTGCGGTTTTCGCCAAGACATTCTGTTAATATAACCTTATTTGGCACTGAACGAAACACTTAGAAGTTTGTTCTATCATTGGAATACGTGGAAAACATACTTTCGCTGTTATTTTGGATTTCATAATCAATTATTTTATTTCTTATGAATTACCAAAAGAAAAGGGATTACGTTTCCAAGGTATGTAATTTATTTTTATTTAAATAAAAAGATTATTTGTGAGACCTCCCATATTTCATCCAATGCACGTGTTCATCATAAGAAAATGGTGCAGTATTATCACTGCCCACTAGACTAAATTCAAAGAAGTAGGGACATTATTAGTTAAAAAACCTTTTCCGCATTTATATGAAATATATAAAAATTGATATTTGGATAATTTTTCTAGAGTAAGTTGAATATGATATTGAATGGGTATATATTTTACATGCTTTTTACTAACTGACGTAATGTGGAAAGTAATACCCCCCCCCCCTTTGTAATTAACGATTGAGTTCGACACCTTTGATAGTACATTTATGTAAATTTGTTATTTATTATAAGAATATTAGTGTATATAAAAAATTATATTAACAGCATCCCAGAATACATTAAGAACTAAGCAATTTAACAATCAACAAGCTAGTACACTTTTAAGCTGAAAATATTATATAATATTTCAGTCTTTTGGATGTATTAGCTTGTAAATTTTGGTGCATAATGATTTATAGTGATGCAATGCGTCAATTTTTCATTTACTTTATGATTACATGAATTAAATATATGTATATATGTTTATTTACTTAAATTTAACTAAGCTAATCAATATATTACAGATAAAAGTATTTTTAAATGCTGATCATGTTTATAAAAGTGCAATTCCTTTTTTTTTATTTTGCTGCATTTACATAAAATTGCCAGTTGAGCGATAGTCGCCAAATCTATCAGTCGAGCTTCTTTTACGTCATAGCTGCGATTAGAGGCTGACTTATCAAGCATATTGGAGTCCAATAAAGTTTCTACAAATATATGGGTTACTATATTTGGCGGTTTAACACGTGCTCCAAATATTGATTTTTACAGTTATTTAATAATGTAAACTAATGGACAATTGAGTTATATTTTTATAAATATTAATTAGATTGGAGTAACATTTGTAATCGCGCGATACTTATTAACAAGAATCAAAAATATGATTGTCACTCTATAAGCAGATTAACAAATAGATGGACAACTTTTTTTTTCTTATTATTATTTTTTTTAAATCCGGTCTTATTAAAATGTATAACATATATTTCTATTTTACATCTGTTACAGTTCTAATATTACAGAATAAAATATGGTCTTATTATGAGCTCAGGAAGTCCTTGAATTATTTGAAATACCTGTACTAAATAATGAAAAGTTGTTCTTGAAATATATATATTTAGGATGATACATAGTAGTGTATGCTTTTCTCCGGGGGAGGGGGCGTTCTCTTTAAAAAAAAAATGTGTACTTAATTTTAAAGGTACTAAAATTTTAAAAAGGAGCAATTTTGTTATAAACCTGTTGATGTATAGATTAGATAAATACAGCATTTAAAATCTTAATAATATTAATAAATTATATACATCTGTATTGAAAACGATATATTTTTTTATGCCAAGTACAAAAGAATTGAAGTGCTTTAAAAGATAATATTGAAGAAATCCTCTAAACTGTATCCTCTAAACATAGCGCCAATGTTTACGTCAAATGACTGGCGTCAATCATCGTCTTAGCAATGAAAATATCAGTGCCATTCCAAAGTAAATTCGAGTCATTCAGACGTAATTTCTATCAGTTTTCAGTAAAAAAATCCTATTTGATCATTCATTAACTTTTATGATAAATGCATGTCTATTTATTTACCATTTTAGCTTATGTTTACATAATTATTAAAATATGGTTAGATTTACACTTGGCGACGGTTTGTTAATAGTAGGATTCAACAATTTTATGATTCATTATATTCTAAAAATGCAATAAAGTGTATAAAACTTGAAAGATATAGGTGTAACATGAATAAATCTTTAATATATATATAATTTGAAGCAATTATGCTTTTAAATTTGGAAGAGAGAATAGCACATTCAGGACTACAAAACACGTTTACTAAGATAAGACTACAACAAATAAAATTCAATAATGATACATACTACAGTTATCGAAATTATGAAAGGAGTGTTTAAAATAAATACTTTATCTAAAAATAGCAGTTTCAATTGCAATATTGTAAAATTTAGCTTTCACAAGTATGCTCCTGTACCCGGTATCCAATGATTCTGTCGACTATTTATAAGCCATTTTTTTATTCCCTCTTCATTTCTGGGAAATAGAAATTACCTAAACATTTTTCCGCTGTTATTTTGGATTATATAATCAATAATTTTATTTTTTATGGATTACCAAATAAGAGGGATTACGTTTACAAAGTATGTAATTTATTTTTATTTAAATAAAAAGATTATTTGTTAGCCATCCTTTATTTCATCCTATGCACGTGTTCATCATAAGAAAATGGTCAAATTTCAAATCCGATGCATGCCAAAAACGCTATAGAAACACATGTGCGGAAGAGGGAAGTCGGCCCTCTTCGCCGTAAAGTTTTCTCTTTAAAATCCGGATTGGGCTGCCACTTAAAATTACTTCTTGACCAGACTGGGCTTGTAAGAAAGCCTGAACTTTGAGCTTTCTAAAAATGTAAATTATTAGTCGAAATTTTCGATACCTTCCCGATGCGAGGATTTAAAAATGAGAGTTGGCTTCTTTTTTGGCCGAAAGTGACTTTTGTTTTAAAATCTTAAAAAATATTAGAATTTGCCCCTGAGATTTGAAATAGATATATTTTTACTCGTAATTGTCTGCTCTTTCCGAAGGTGTGATTTGTTTTTTCAACGACGTCTGGATAGTGAAGAAAAAAGGGGGGGAAATCGGTCGAAATCGCATTAAACATTAAATAACAAAAAAAAATAATTATTCAAATTTTAAAAATCGGTTTTCACGTGTCACCTCCCCCCCGGGTCTCCGATTGCCAAATTTCGTAGCTCTACTACGTGCGGTTCGTCAACCTATAGTGTATAAGACACACAGACATTGCCTTGTATTATATAGTATGAGATTGTGACATGCAGGAAAATTTGTCTTTACAAACGTCCTCCCTTCCCAGAATCAAACAAATGTTCTTTAAGATCCATGACAAAACAAACGATTTTGACAAATTTCTGGAGGCATTTCTTTACCCTAGTCTAAAATTTTTACTTCAACAAAAAATATAACTCATTTTTATAGTGTACCTTTAAATACTTCATGTTTATCATGTAAGAAGTCGATATAATAAAATGTAATTAAATATAGTAAATAACTCTTTCACCAGATACTAGAATAGTACAATCTAGAACCGTCAAATTTGTTTAAGCTGGTCCAAATACAATAGTCCTTCAATCGAGGGTGGAGCCCCTGTCTTCAAGTGCATTGTGAATAAGTAGCAGCACGGATGGTTGCACATTTTGATCACAAGTCCCAGGCTGGTGAATAGACTTATCATATGCAATACCTTATTATTGTTTTGATCTTGTGTAGGTACTGTGTTAATCTTATGTAGGTATCCCTCTATGATCCTTTTCTTGGAAATGCAGGAAAATCCTGTCCGTAATCAACTCCCATTGTGAGAAAATAATAAATGGAAGTTTATTATTTACAACAATGTAGCCTAACTGTGCTTGTCATAACTATAGTTATAAAGAAGTGTGTAAAGGTGGGCAGATTGCAAGTGATTGGACAGATAACAAGTACATCCTGATTGGTTCTTGGTTTATTGTAGCTAACGAATTTTGGTTGCATACGTTGTTCGATTTATTTCTCTTGTATTCTCCAGTATCTTTACCGTGGCATTTATATCTAACAAGAAAATGGCTGAATCTATGAAGAATATTCCTAATGTAAGTAATATTTCATTTTATTTTAAAATTTATCTGGTATGTCCAGCTTTTCCTATAGTTTAATAAATTTAGATTTTGAGTTAAAAAATAGTTTACCATAGAGTGTTTTTGTTAGTAGATCTTGCTAAAATGTATTACACTTATTCTTGTTAACACTTATTCTTGTAATATATGATGGTAATTTTGAATCCAATTTGCTTAATTATTTCTAAATATATCTCATTTTCTGTGAAAAATTAAATTTCCCATTATATGTTGTGCGGTTCACGATAGCTACTAAACAATACTGTTCATTCATTTTATGTTACAAGTACATTTAAATCTTTCAGTAATTTGATAATAGTGAAAGAATTTAGTTTTTTATGAACTACATTTTAGATTTTAAAATGTACAATATTTTAAAAACTGTAGAGGTTAATATTCTACATGTTATGTCAATCCTTTCTATTAAATAACTACACTTCAAAATGTCTGTTTTTTGCAATAGAATTTAGAGCTATTATATTTTCAAAATATTTGTTTATTTTCGAAAAAATATTCAACAATTTAAAGGTGATCCCCTTGTTTGAGCTCAGGTGATATCAGTAGGCTTCTAACATTGATTAGAAAATTCGTACCTACATCCATTGCATTTCTTCAGATATTGTACCAAATACGTAACAAAGCAATATTTCTAATTTCATAAGAGCAGCTTGCATAAGAGTAGTGATTCTTATATAAATATATATACTTATATATATATATATATCTGCATATATATATGTGTATATGTATATATATATGTGTGCTTATATGTACACATATATATATATAAATATATATATATATGCATATATATATATGTAATTTATCTTATATAGGACAGACCAGTAATCCTATTCATCTACATATGAATGCTCACAGAGATCACGTCAAAAATGTATCCTCAATAATAATTTTCTTCCTACTTCTAATAAAATTGAATATAAATACTTTGCTAAGCATAGTTTTGAAAATAGTATAACTATATTTATTTTGGATATAAAAACTAATACAGCTGATAAAATGTTCGTTGAAAACTTCTACACTAAATAAAATTGTACACTTTTTCCATGTGGATAAAATCAATTATATCTCAATAGTAATATCGTAAAAAATAATCTTGTAGATAATAAATATTCCATCTTAATCATCTTTTTTTGAATCCTCATTTACATAATAGAAATTCGGCTAAACTCAAAAGATTTAAACGCGGTAAAGGAAATTCCCCTCATCATGACTTTAAAGCTGAGATTAAAAGTATGCATTAACATTTTAACAACTCACTTCAATGGAATTTTATAAAATCATGAGTATTTTCGGTTAAGAAAAAACAATTAAATACAGTTTATGCTATTTTATTAAAATTAAATCTAACTAATGAACATTTTAATCATATTTTCTATGATTTGCTCATTACTAGATCAAAATATTTAAAAATCTAAATCATTTTCATAATAATAATTGTTCTAATTCTTATTGTGTAATATCACTTAAGCATCCCATTTATTATTCTATCCATTTTAGGAATTTATTAAATCGGTTTTATCATTTATTGCCTGTTAAAAGATTGAATGTTACTAAAACTTTTAAATACATCAAACCTATTGGTAGAACAATTTTTAATTACAACGAAATTTCCCAATCTCTATTTGCCGATAAAGATTCCTCAACAAATTTGGATGGTGACTGTATTTGTAGAGTTGATAATTATGCTAATTTTGTAAATCCACACTTGGAGCATATAGTTACTGTAGACTTAGTCATAGTTAAAGATAAAACTTTAAGAACCTTAATGCCATTTGGTACAAAATTCAGGTTACCTTCTTGTAATAATTCTAATACAGTCTTAAAATCAACAAATCTTGACCTTGATAAATATATTTATGGCTTAGTTTCTGAATATGCTCTGACTTTAGAGGCATTCAATATGTGGAAATTTACCATTTTAAAGTCTATTAAAAATGCCATTTAGAGTATCAATTTATCTGGATCTATATATAAAATGGATAAAATAAAACAGTCTTTAAATGATTTAGAAAAATCTTTTGTTATTACTTATGTTGATAAAGCATCTAATAATTATTCAATTATCTGTAAAAAAATTTATTTACAATATCTGTTAGATTATTTAAAAAATAATAGGCTATTTAAAATTGATCCACACTCTGTTAATAGTATAAAATTGAAAATTATCAATATGTATAATGATTTAGATATTAATAATATTTTTTTAAATTTCCATATATTGTGCTTATTCCTAAATTTCATAAAAATCCTATTAAATTTAAAATTGTAACTTGTGGTCATAATTTATACTCTACTACTGCTAGTAAATTATTACTAAATTATTTAAATGCACGAAATAATAATTTACGTGATTCTAGTGATAACGACATTATTCTAAATAATAAAGAATTAAAAAATAAATTAACATCACAACGTAAAATAATAGGATTTCAAACCTTTGATTTTAAAGATCTATTTAATAATATTAGGATCACTAATCTTTATGATGTCATATTAGCTTAATCATTCTCACCTACCTAAATTTGCCAATTTTCCTAAACTTCTTTCTTTTGTTCTTTTCTATAATTATATTTTTCAAGGTAATAAATTATATTTACCAGTCTCAAGTGTGTTCCACAAGGTGGCTGTAGTAGCAGTATGTTCGCTAATTTATACCAATATCATTATGAAAAATTCTTTATTTCTGCAGATTATAACATTTATAGATATGTAGATGATCTAATTTGTTTAGTATTTACTGATAATTATGTCATAGATATAGATTCCTATCCGGAAAATTTGGAATTAATACCTAATAAAACTACTATTAGTAAAAATATTAATTATTTGAATTTAAATCTAATTATAGAACCTACTAATGGGATAGTTACTAATTTATATAATATTTTTTTTTAAATTCAATATTAATAAAATATTACCTTTTAATTCCTGCAACTCGATGCAATTGTTTAGAAATGTTATACCTAATCAACTCTTACACACACACACACACATATATATATATATATATATTTATATATATATATATATTTATTTATATACAGCAAATACAATATAAAAGGCGGAAAACATTACAAAATCTGATCTTAAAAAATTTTTAAGATAGTGTATTATGAGTTACTTCATCCATTCTACCATTGGACCATCGGATTTACTGTTTTAATAAATATATATATATATATATATATATATATATATATATATACATATAATATATAAGTATATATATATATATATATATATATATATATATATATACATATAATATATAAGTATATATAATATATATATATATATATATATATATATATATATTATAAAAGTTCAAAACTCCATTGAAAGAATAGAGAGAATTTTCAACTCAAAAAACCCATTACAAAATGCCTTGCAAATAATTATTATATAATATTTGTTATATAAACACACACACACACATATATATATATATATATATATATAGTTAGTTATTTATTTATTTATATACAGCAAATACAATATAAAAGGCGGAAAACATTACAATATCTGGCAAAGCACCTAACTTAATTATAATCGAAATTGGAATACTATTTGTTAGCTCACTCAATATTGCCTGAATAAAACTAAAATTTTGTATAACCAGGATTCAGACACTACTAAATCGAATGGTGTGAAAATTAACAGCTATTTATATTCAATATTTTAATGAATATTAATTTAATATTTAATAATAAATATTTCAAATATGTTTGAATAATAAAATTTAAATGAATTTGTTTGAGTTCTGTAGAAGAACTATATGCAGAAATTTTTTCCTTTTAAAATTGATTTATCGCGACAATACAATCCATGAAACTGGAACACTCATTTGACGCGAGGATCTTAAAATTTCAAACCCCTGCAAGTAGATAAAAACATTTAAAAATGGTATAATATTTTTTTCGACTTGCAATTTTCAAAAGAATATAAATAGGCAATGATCAATGAAGTTGGTCCTTGAAGATTTTGGAATTAGTATCAAAATAACTATAAATACGATCCCTTAAGCAAATTTTAAACACTGATATTTATAGAAGACATTAATCCCTATCGAATGATATTTTCCGTTTAGCTCTCCAATCACAATTGTGCAATTGAGGTCAAGTGATTTTTATCTTTTAATTTTTACATTTTTGTATTACTGTATAACGAGCTCTTTTTAACATTTCTCTTCAGCTTATGAGTTATTCTGCTTTTTAAGCAATTCTGATGTGTGAATATTCCTTTAACTCAGACATATATATTTTAGGATCCTGGGGAACTGTCACCGTGGGAAAGTTTGCCATATCTCACGCTCCTAAAAATATATCTTAATCTAGATAAATATGACCAGTGTTCAATGGCTATGGCATGCAGGAACTGGGCGTTACCTTTTAACAGTCCTCATCTATGGAGAAGGGTCAGTTTTCCACTGTTACGGACTGCCTTACCTTACAATATGAAGAATTTATTCAAAGAAGACGATTTGATAGATAAATTTGGACATCTGGTAAAACATCTGGCAATCAACGGTATTGGATTAACTTTACGTAAAGGTAAGATAATTTTTAATTTAATGTTAACTTTGTATTGGGAAAAACACAGCTGACTCACACAGAATTTCACATATATATACTTTTGGCAAATAATCCAAACACCCCATACAGATGTAATTGTGCATAAAATCTCATGCGATCAACATGTAGCCCATCAGTAGTGCAGACCGCTGTAGATCATTACATAAAACCAATTTCTAATATATAAGCATAAATTATAGACTACTCATTATATACATCTTGGATTTTCCTTACATAAAATTAATTTCAAATGCACTCACAATGATTCAAATTCGCATAATTATTTAATTCACAATGCAAAAACAAAACGCACTTTAGTGTCCCAAAACTAATTAATGATCATATAATATTACTATCAGTATGCCCGTTATTCGTACGGAAAATATAATATAAAAAAACATAACTTTGACGATTATGTGTAAATTCCTATGGTAATCTATTTGACTTTGTTATTTAAAATATTCTTATAAAATATTTAATTTAATTCTTCTGAACAATGTATAAGAATATCTGGGTTCGATATCCAAATTATCTCCACAGGCAGATTTCATGAATGAAACATCTTGGTCCAGTTTGTAAACATATTTATAAAACATAATTTTAATTCTCACAAAACGAAAGAGATTATATGGAAAATCGTACTTAACCATGCAAAATATTGAGTTTTCATCGATTCGATGTTTTTTATGCATTAAGAGTCATTTTATCAATTTGGAAATATTTTCGTCAATTTAGCGACATTTTAAAAAAATTGCCAAATATATAGTCAAGTGGGACTGCAGAAATGGCAGTCCCATTTGGCGACAAACTGACGAAATATTATCATAATACTTTCATCCAACAAAACACAATTAATTTCATTTATTTAGCGCAATTGTATGTATTTCAAAAAGTTTTTATGGATTTACAAATATTTTAATCAATTTGGCGACATTTTAGAAAATCACAAATATATTACTCAATAGGACGGTTGAGCTGACAGAAATATGCTACAGAAATATCATTTCAGTACTCTCTTCTAACGAAGCAAAATTAATGTCATTGATTTAGCATCGTTTTTATCAATTTAGCGACATTTCCGTTAATTTGGCAACTTTCAGGAAAAATTGAAGTTAGCTATATCTCACCAAATTGGTAGATCTGAAGAATAAAAGATCCTTATCCCGTTCGAATATACTAACTAAATGGAAACACTAATATTGTATAGAAGATAATTTTATTAGAAGATACTTCTACTCTTATTCTGTTTCAATATTCGGATAAATGAGTGTATTGGCAAAACACAATGTATAAGTTTGAAATATTTTTACCAAAATAAATGAAAGTGATGTGCGCAGTCCGTAAATATTACAATAAAAAAAATTAAACCCTTTTTTTTGTAAGTTATATTTTTAGATTCATTTACTTATTAAGTCGCAAAAAAAATAAAATTAACAATGGCATTAGATTTAAGTGCATTGCTGAGCACTATGACATAAGAAAATATCTTCCTCATAAAATGCTGATAATTAAATAACCTTTTTGATTTCTTAATAGTTTTCATTGTTGAGTAAGGGCCTGTGAAATATATACCATGGTGATTGAGTTTCCATTTAAATTCATGTTTCAAACCTGCGATTTTCAAAAGTGACTAATGGGAAACATGGGCTAAAGTTTAAGTTGGAGTGTTATAAATCTACTAAAAATTTGATCAAATTCAATACAGTCTCTCGTCCTTGATGATGCGACAGAAATATTTTCAAATTTATTTATATATATATATATATATATATACATATCTTGCTTTTTTATCTATTAACTTATCTTTTTATAATAGATTTCAGTGCACATTTCAATACTAATTTTATTATTTTAGGTCTTAAAAATCGAAAGAAATCTATGAAAAATCTTTTCTCAAAATGTCATCTTACATCTCTTAAATTTGAACAGTTTAAGGGAGAGATGCATACCATACTTGAAACACCATTATTTGAACAACAAAATGATCTTCTGATTGCTGAAATCAAAGACTGTTATCTCAGCGATGTTCATTTCCTTTGTGAGAACATATTAGAGGACAAAAAGTTGAAAAAATTTGGACTTATTAATATAAAATGGGATGAAGACGATATTGTATCAAGTGAAATGAAATTTATGGTAAGTAAAATATCTCCATATTCCTGTTACCATAACCATACAATATCTATCAATATAATCAAGAAACATACTTTCGAATGTGAGTAATTTACGCACGTTTTTATCTTTTGGAACATTTAAACAAAGGTATGCATATCGACTACGGTTTGAGTTTATTTACGTTATTCCAATTAATTCCAATTAATAAAATAAGAAATTACGTTACTTTGAAATACCTTTTTTGCAACAATAGCATTTTATCCACAATATTTTCGTATTTGTTGCTATATTGTAAAGATTTTGAACTTGCAATGCTGAAGATTTGTCATTTTCAGCCATTTCATCAAATTTATTTTCTCAGGTGATATTGGTTGAATTATTTTTCTTTAACATGTAGCTTACCAACGACATATCACACATGCCATAAATTTTGCGAATTGTAGTTACGTCAATTTTAAAGATATTGTATATGAAGGCCGATTATAACTTATTACATAATAAGATGTTCTGTGGAAGATCAACTAACGTTTCAACGCAATGTGTGTCGAATTGCAGCTCGCTTATATAGTGCATATCAAAGAATCTCATTTTTTGTGTATTACGCCCGCGTTGTTCAAGTGTAGTGGTTTTCCAATGGAAACACGGAGGCACTTGAAAGATTTTAGTTCGAAATAAGAGATGTACAAATTGAGATGTGTTATCTGTATTATTTAGGTATCCGGCAGTTATTTAGGACTTCGACAACGACTGATATATACTTGCAGTGTTTGAAAAAATTGCCTAATCACATCATTTGGTATAAATCATAACATGAGATTGTCGAGACAAAATGGCATGTACCTTTTCTTTTTTTAGAACTTCCTTCCATGCTGTAATTGTTTACCATGAGCATCGACACAATAACCAAAGAACAATCCTCTGTATTTCCGTAATAACTTTTTAACGTCCCACTTCATTACAGAATATATCTTGCGTAGGAAAATGCACAATGTCTGACAAATATTTTCACAAGCTATCGCACAGTATGAAAAATAGCTTTGGACTTCGGCCAAAATTGAGCCCAAAACAATATAATCTGAGAACAATGTGTCGTCAGATTCTGCCCCTGACTTGAGCAGGCTGATTGCCTGTGTTATTTAGTACCACTAATTGAAATATATAGTATTCGATTCATTTATTTTTACAGCAGCCTCTAAGAATAAAAATTATGAATTTCTAATGAAAGTTCATTTTCAGGTTTTTTCTATGCTATGGAATTTTATTGTACGTGTAGAAGAAGTCGAAATTTTTGATTGTGCAACAAAGTGTGAGTTACTGATTGACGGTTTTCAGACCTTTGTAAAGTTGTGCAACGTACATGAAGACTTGAAACCACAGGAAGTAAAACTAAAATTTTTGAAAATTAGATGCCATGCAGATAAAGAATTCAAAACAAGGAATGCATCTTTCAAACCTTGGGAACAAATAGTCTTACTTTGCCCTGAATTAAAAGTCACCTTTGATATAACAGCAGAGTGTAAGGTGAGCCTAATTGTATTATTTTTACATCAATTTTTATTTACATATATGTGTCTTACCACTTTTATTATTTATTTTGTCACGCCTATAATTTTTAATTTATCTTCTATATGTCCTCATGCCTTATATATATATATACATATATATATATATATACATATATATATATATATATATATATATATATATATATATATATATATGTGTGTTTATTGATTTATACTACTGTTACTCTTTATATTATCTCCGATTTCTGATATTTTTCCGTTCTACTGTTTTCTAATACATTCCTATTAATTTGCAGTTTTTGCATGTGTATATTATTTTTCAATTTAAAATGAATTGCTTCTATTAATTTTTAAAATTAAAAATTTATTACAATAACTTTAATGACATATAATTTTTCTGTCACATTGCATCGTTACAAGAAAAATATGATTTCGCTTTCGCTCATTACCTTCTCTTGTGTGCTAACCAAAGTTTATTTTTTATTTCTATTTTTTCATATGACTTTTCATTATAAAAGGTAAAATTTAAAATATTATTGGAGATCCATATATTATAGTTACACAAAAAAAAATATATTTCAATTTTATAAATAGCAAATAAAGAACGCCTTCCTAAATGCTGATCAAATAGTTCAGATGCTGACAAGTGATGTGTGGTCACGACTTAGGGTAGTAATTCTGCTATTTGATTGAAGTGTATTGATATGCTACAGGAGCTAGGGTTTCGTACATCCCTAGTATGTGAATATAAATATTGCCCAGTCTTCTAAAGTTCTAGTGTTATCACACCTCCCACTTGACAGTAAGATCTTTGAGGTTTAACGAAGGAATGTTCATTCAAATTTCTTGTTCTTCATATTCCTTGAAATTTCGCCCAAATATTCTATATAACAAAATAAAATTGATTGCAATTATTCATTCTCATGCCTAATTTATTAATAAATATAAAGTGGAAAATTTAATGATACGCCATACAACAGGTCAAATCAAAATGTATTTTCACTTCTATTTTGTCATAACACTCAGAATATAGTAACTGACTATATCGAAATTTAAAATTTTTATATTATAACATTTTTGCACCATCAAAGATAAATAGATAAATATTTTTCTGTTCTACTTGTGTAAATTTGAAAGCTGATAATATGCTTTACATATTTTGATGTATATCCTGAAATTTGTGATGTAATACCATCAAGTCAATATAACATATCACATGAATATATATAAAATTAATTTCAACTCCAACTTAATTTCAGAATATTGAGGATATTGCAACGATCCTACCTCCCCCCAATTTCCTTTGGAGTCTCTCTATTGAAAATAAAGAGAAGAACGGGGAATCATTGAAATGTTTTCTTAGTCATCTTTTGATTGAAGGCTACAACGAAACATTGGAAGGACTTAGAATAAAGTGGAAACTAGAAGAGAATGATTCTAGTTTGTTCAATGATTTTATCCTCAAGTGCTCAAATCTGAAGTCAGCTGAGATTGTAAATTGTTGTTAATTATTTTGTATACATGACTAAATTCCGGTGATTGTAAATAAAACTGTTTTTATCAGATAAATATTGTGATTGTCGTAGAATGTGCATTTTGTATACAAAGCATCCTAGAATTTGAAACTTTTTTACTTTCCTTATATACATAAAGTATAAGGAAAGTATTGTGACGGGGTCGAAAATTCGAAATCGAGTTTTCGACGGGAGAGCACGTTTCAAGCATCCCTGATCACGAATCAAACATTTTTGAAGTGATGTCTGTGTGTGTGTGTGTGTGAAAGTATGTGTGTGTCAGTGAGTCTGTGGAGACGATAACTGACGAACAAATGGACCGATTCGAATCAAATTTGGTACAAAAATCACAATCCGTAAACGCTGGATGCCTATTGTTTTTGTACGCAATCGAATGTTCAGAACCCCCCTAAATTTTCGAATGAAATTTTGAAAAAATCGTTAAAAAATCAAAACCACTAATAAAGTTACGCAAATAGACATTTCTTATGTAATTTTTTATTAGAAAACGATTTTAGAACGCTAACATGAACCGTTCCCGAGATATTGTACATTTTTCAAAAAAATTATCAAAAAGTCATACAAAATAAAAAAAAAATATTTCCTATTGAGAAACATGTTCACTTTTTATATGTAATACCATGCGATAAATTGAGTGACATCATTCTCGTGGATCTAGCTCGTTCCATTCATGAAAAAAGATACTTTGAATAATACTTTTGTATTTGAACGCCAATAGTCATTTATCTGCTGTAAGAATAAACTTATTTCTTAGTGCATAACGCTTGGCGAGATTTTGGCGACGAATTTGGCGGAGTGTCGCCAACTTGGCGACTTTTTTGAAATGTTGCCAAATGGATAAATATGACGCTAAATCAATGAAAATGACGACTAATTGTCGAAAATTCAATATCTTGGAAAGAATATTAGTATCTACTATAAGAAAAACCTATTTTTTTACTGTAAAAGTATAAAATTCATTACATTATATAAGGAAAGTCATGTGTTGCCCACATCAGATTTTTTATGTTCATAATGTGAGTACAGAATGAATACGAAAAAAACAAAACCGTTTGCTCATATCAGAAACTTGGGTCTTTTTTAAACTACATTTCACTTGGCATTTTTCAAACTTTCTTCAATTTTTGAATGTTTCAATTTTTTCGAATTTTCTAATGCTTTACAGGCGAACTTTATTAACTCAAGGAAAGACTCCTTTATTAACTCATGACAAGACGTTCATAGAAAATTCCAGATTTATGTATTACACCTACACAATTTATTACCGATTTTTCCTGTCCTATTTCATCCCGTACACGACATTTTAATTTAAAAGTAGCATTCCGTCCGTTATCTAAACCACACCTGTTCTTTCAACATTCAACCCAACTGAGGGTGGGTGAGCAAATTTCTCCTTATGAAATGCGGTGCCCCAGAGTTGTAATCAGATTTGCCCCAGAGAAGTATCAATTTTGCGACATTTAAAAAATTCGTCAAGTTCGCGACAACCCGCCACATCTTTCGTCAAGTATTACAAATAAGCGGACGTAGAAAAATGTTACCCTTTTAGCCGATTTTCATATTCTATCCAGGATATTGAATTTTCACAAATTAATTGTTTTTTTCTTTGATTTATCGTCATTTTTTCAACTTGGCAACATTTAAAACACATTGTCAAGTTTTCAATATTACGCCAAATTCATCGCCAAAATTTTGCGAAGCATTATGAATAGAGAAATAGATTATTCTTATGGTAGATAAATGACAACTGGCGTTCAAATAAAAAACTATTCCCCAATAATCTTTTCTCGTGAATGGAATGAGCTAGGTCCACAAGAATGATATTAACATATTTATCGCACATGTTACACATGAAAAGTGAACATACTTCATACTAGTTAAATATTTTATAATTTTATGTGATTTTTTGATAAATTTATGTGAAAATGTCCGATACCTCAAGAACGGTTTTCGTTAGCGTTCTTAAGTTTGTGTCGCTTGTTTATTAATGAAAATGTACATAAGAAACAGTCATTTACATAACTTTATTGAAGGTGAATTTTTGATGATATGTTCAAAAATGCATCTCAAATAGTTTTCAAAATATCTAAAATAGTACAGCTCAAATAGTGTTTAATAGTGCCTATATTCAAAAATGCATCTCAAATTTGTAAGTGTTCTGTACATTTGATTGCTTTTATAAACAATAAGATTTTAGTATTCACAGAATGTAATTATATTCCAAATTTTATTCGAATTCTATTCGTTCTTGCGATATCGCCTCCACAGTCTCAGTGACACATACACGCACACACGTCACCTCAAAATCGTTCGATTCGTATTCAGAGATGCTTGAAACGTGCCGTCACGTTGAAAACTCGAATTCGAATTCTCGGTTCAGTCACAATACTTGCAAAATTCTTTTCCCATCATATGAAGGGCATACCTTTCAGTATGTAAGAAAAGCTCTTCCCTTCGTTTGTTTGTTAACACATGATGAAAACATTTTCAAATTTTGCGAATAATCTAGCGAAATATCACCAACTTCGCGATGTTTTGAACCAGATTTACAAAAATATCGTCAAAATTGCTAAAATGACGTCACGTTGAAGAAAATGATGCTTCATTGACGAATTAATTATAAAAAGATATTAATATATGGACTACATTTTTTTTTGTGTGTAAGTTTTTTCATTATGGGTAGCGGAAATTATAGACCAATTTAATTTTTCGAAACAATTTTAAATGTTGTCATCCAGAAATCGTAAAATGCAGTTAAAAATGCCAATAATCTTATACATGATTTTTTCACCATGAACGAAATATATTCATTGCATTATATAGGGCAAGTCCGGAGAAAAGCAAGGTATACAATTCAAAGCTAAAAACAATGCGCCGTGGATATCATATATCATTTTTTCACTGTGAAAGAAGTAAATACATTGCATCATGCAAAGGAAGAATGTGTGCTGCACACATCAGAATTTTTAAGTAAAGCATTATAATAATCTACTAGTTTGCGGGAACACGTGGGACAGCAAAAATTTCAATGGCCATATTTCGTATTTGATGTGGATTTCCAGTTATTATTATTTTAGCAATTTCATACCTGAAGGTTGTTATTGAAAAAAAAATTATTAAAATTGTCGGAGTACATTTCGCGGAAAATCTTGGGATATATTTTTAAAATGTGATGTGAGCAGCACATGACCTTCCTTTGTATAATACAATTAAAAGTTATAATTATAATTATATCTTATTAGTAAAAATTAACAAAACAAAAATATTACTTCATGCTCCTTAAAAATTAAGTCACTCCATGTTTATTACTTTCCTTATATGCATAATGTATAAAGGAAAGTATTGTGACAGGGTCGAAAATTCGAGTTCGAGTTTTCGACGGGAGAGCACGTTTCAGGTATCCCTGATCACGAATCAAACATTTTTGAGGTGATGTCTATGTGTGTGTGTGTGTGTCAGTGAGTCTGTGGAGACGATATCTCACGAACGAATAGAGCGATTCGAATGAAATTCGGTACAAAAATCACAATCCGTGAATACTGGATTCCCATTGTTTTTAAACGTAATCTAATGTTCAGAACCCCCCTAAATTTTCGAGTGATATTTTAGAAAATCATCAAAAAATCAAAACCTTTAATTAAGTTACGTAAATAGACATTTCTTATGTAATTTTTCCTTAGAAAACTATTGACATAAACTTTGGAACGCTAACATGAACCGTTCCGTTCTCTAGATGTTGCACATTTTTAAAATAAATTTATCAAAAAATCCCATAAATTAAAAGAAATATATTAACTGTTGAGAAACATGTTCACTTTCCACATGTAATATCATACGATAAATTGGATGACATCATTTTCGTGGACATAGTTCGTTCCATTCATGAGAAAAGATACTTTGAATTATACTTTTGCATTTGAACGTCAATAGTTATTTATCTGTCTGCTATAAGAATAACTTATTTCTCCGTCCATAACGCTTGGCGAGATTTTGGCGCCGAATTTGGCGGAATGACGCTAACTTGACGAGTTTTTTAAATGTTGCCAAATTAATGAAAATGTCGCTAAATGGATAAAAATGACATTAAATCAATGAATATGACGACTAATTGACGAAAATTCAATATCTTGCAAAGAATTTAAATATCTACTATAAGAAAAACCTATTTTCTTTTTGTAAAAGTAGTAAATTCATTGCATTATATAAGGAAAGTCATGTGTTGCCCATATCAGATTTTTTTCTCTATAATACGAAGTATCTGGAAATGGAAAGCGTTAATGTGGGGGACAAAAACACGATTCCCGGATATTGATGGATTGACAAGTTTTCATCATCCCTGATTGAGAGTAATTTTCAACTATGTCTACTTACGTCTGGGCACGACATCTATCGATCCAATTCTGTCATTTAGTGTACTATAGGAATTTGCACATGATTGTGAATTTTATGTGTCTTTCTGTTATATACTCCGTACGCAAAACGGGTATGCTGCTTGTGGAGTTACGTAAGGGTTATTTCTTATATTTCTAGACTTGAGAATGCGATTTATATTTTTATCGAAGTATTTTTATAGCATTTCATCGGCATTGAAATATGTCTTTAAATGAGGCGGTTATTTCTTTTGTTGATAGGCTTTAAGCAAATTTTAATTTGATTCGATCCATTGCTCAGATTATGGGTTCCGGATCATTTTATAACAGGTATTTAGCTATTTTTCTTTGTTTGTATACAGTAAATTCAATTATAGTGTTTTAAGCGTTAATCTACAGACGAATTTTTAATTGTTAATAATACAAAAAAAAATCATGTGGGCAGCACATAACTCCCCTTATATAATGCAATGAATTTACTACTTTTACAGTTAAAAAAATGTTATTCTTATAGTAGATACTTATATTCTTTCCAAGATATTGAATTTTCGCCAATGAGTCGTCATTTTCATTGATTTAGCGTCATTTTTATCCATTTGGCGAGTTTTTCGTTAATTATCAACATATAAAAAAGTCGCCAAGTTGACGACATTCCGCCAAATTCGTCGCTAAAATCTCGCCAAGCGTTATGGACGGAAAAATAAGTTATTCTTACAGCAGATAAATGACTATTGGCGTTCAAATACAACAGTATTACTCAAAGTATCTTTTTCATGAATGGAACGAGCTAGAGATCTACGAAAATGATGTCATCAAATTTATCGCATGGTATTACATATGAAAATTGAACATGTTTCTCAATAGGAAATATATTTTCTTTATTTTGTATGATTTTTTGATATTTTTTTTGAAAAATTTGCAATATCTCGAGAACGGTTCATGTTATCGTTCTAAAATTTTTGTCAATCGTTTCCTAATGAAAATTTACATAAGAAATATCTATTTGCGTAACTTTGTTAGAGGTTTTGATTTTTTAACGATTTTTTCAAAATTTCACTCGAAAATTTAGGGGGGGGGGTTGAACATTCGAATGCCTGTAAAAACAATAGGCTTTCAGTGTTTACGGATTGTAATTTTTATACCAAATTTCGTTCGAATCGGTCTATTCGTTCGTCAGTTATCGTCTACACAGACTCACTGAGACACACACACACACACACATACTTTCACAAACACACACAGGCAGACATCACTTTAAAAATGTTCGATTCGAGATCAGGGATGCTTGAAACGTGCTCTCCCGTCGAAAACTCGAATTCGAATTTTCGATCCCGTCACAATCTTTCCTTATACATTATTGTATATTAGGAAAGTAATATCAGATTTCTCATTTTTTGCTAATTAAATTCCATTATATACGACTTATACAGCAATATTTCGCCTGGACTGTTTACATAACATAAATGTCAGATACATTTATTGCTATATCAGTCCATTAAAAGACACATTTTCCAAGATAAAAAATTTATATAGAGGTGTGCAAAGTATTTTGCTTATATATCGTATCATAGTATATATTTTTTATTCATCCGTGTATTTCCAACTATTCAGCTGTAAAGTGTTTATTTTTATGATTAATATTTTTATAGTGTCAAATTTATATATAAGTCGGCAACATATATATATATATATATATATATATATATATATATATATATATATACATGTATATATATACATGTATATATATATGTATATATATTTGAAATGTAATAATAAGAATTATGTAAAAATAAAAAAAATAAAAATACAATTCAAGTAATATTAACATCACCATAGAAGCAAATTCACGGCCATAATGCCGATAAGAGAAAAGAACAGAACCTTCCCAAATTCGATGATTAATCAGAATTAAATTCATCTTCAGGTCTGAGTATTTAATTCTAATTAACCCAAACAAATGCCTGTTTCAGATTAAGCAATAGTACATTACTATAAATGCTTAAACTCAGACTACAGGCATCAAAAAATGAAAAAAGGATACATTAAGAAAATTGTATTACCATGCGGCATGAACCCTTCTTCTTCTACCACGTGTATACACGATCAACCTCAACAGCTTAATCTAGAAGCACCGGAATGAACAAGTCGAAATTCTACCAGGGAGGCAGTACGAACGTTCACGGAAATACTCCCAAACCCGTCCAGTGAGACTAAGCTGGAGACTGGACAAGCAATTCAGAATACAACTTCCCAAACATGCAGAACTGAATATGAATATGAATCAAAGATGAAAATTCCTACTAAACAAGTAATTCATAGGATAACTGGATAATCGAGAATGCCACTATACACCATTATAAGGGCGCTCAAAAC